>CM053588.1:205754685-205801866 GCA_028646515.1 Pseudochirops corinnae | reverse complement strand
GACAAATTCTGTCCTGTCCACATTACATATGTCTGGTTTGTATGATTTTTTAAAAAAAGTACAGTGATAATTAGAATCTATTGGGAGTAGAGGGAGGGTTTGAAGTGGCCCATATAGTAAGACCCTTTATGGAACTGGAGTTTATTAATTCCATGCTCAATAAGGCAACAGTGTAATGTGAAAACAAAAGGTGATGTAATCTTAGACTTCATTGAACAGAAGTGAACAAAAACAGAACAAGAGAAAAATTTTGCTGAATTTTGCTCTGGTCAGATCAGAGACCGTAAGTGCTCAGTACTGTTTGCCATAATTTGAGAGACATAGTCAAGTGGAAATATCTACAGAGAGAAATAAATAGGGGAAAAATTGGACTTGAAACCATGTTCAACAAAGGACTTGTAAAATAATTTGTTGATGGTTAGTTTAGAGAAAAGAACTTGGGCATCGGGTATGTGGAAAACTGCCTACTAGTATGAAGTACTACAAGAGGAAGAGTACTTACTCTGTGTTACTCCTGAGGGGCAGAATGAGGCATAAGGGGTGGAAATAAGAAGGAAACAGTTCTAGACTACATAAAAGGAATGAGTTTTTTTTTTTTAAAGGAATGACTTTCTAATAATCACAAGTAGCTTATATAATGATTGAAAGGGTTAAGCAAAGTAGCACTTTGTAGTAGCTAAATCAGTACTGAGTTCTTTTTAAATGTTTAGAAAGCTCTTCTGGCAGGGTACTTTCCAGGCTGGATGACCATCTGTCACAGACAGAGTAGAAGGGACTCCTACACAGGGTGGGTGCTAGACTAGATGATGTCAAAGGTCACTTCTAATAAAAAATTTTAGTGTAAACTAGGAGAAGCTTAGAAAAACAGAAAAGTGAGACATTTCACTGGAGTAGAAGACAGTATGATGGTATGATCTTACATATTTAGAATATAGTGGATAGAAAGCTGGCCTGAGAATCAGGAAGACCAGGGTTCACTTGTTCTTGTGACACATATCATGTTCTCCTGGGGCAAGTCACTTAACCTCTCAATACCCCGAGCAATTCTTTAAGACTATACATCTAAGAACAGTTTTTGAATTTGCATTAGCAGATATCCCAAATGGGAATCTTCTACATCAATGAAACCATATGTCTATTCTGAAAAAAGCTTAAATAAATTGAAATTGTAAACTCCAGTAACATGAATATATGGAGATTAGGTCCGCAAAAAAATCTCTACTAGACTATAAACTTCATAATATGAAGGATTATATTTTATCCAGACTTTTTATATCTTTCAGTGTATATTCTGTTTGAAAATGTACTTGGTTAATATCTGTTGAACTAAATTGAATTTCTGAAAATTTATGTAGTATTAAGGAGAATCCTAAAGTATAGAGGAAGACTGGGAGCACTCCTCAAGATCATCGAATGGAAGCAAACTGAAAAGTCTGACTGTTTGACAACTATTCTATCAACAATTAAAAAAAAGACGATATCAATCAAGGAGAATCTCTAAGTAGTGCACTGTGATAACACATGTCATCATAAGGAGATAGCAAGAAGCCCACAGGGAAAGGGTCCAATCAGAAAAGCCTTTCCTGAAAGCACTAAGCAGGCAAGCTTAACCATGAGAGGTTCAGGGAGGTCAAAAGCCTACAGGTATGTACCAGGCAGGAGCAGGGAGATGAGAACCTATACCAGAATAAAGCCAGATACCTGGGGCCTGCAGCTGTGTGGCTCTGAGCCTGGTTTTGGGATTAGAAGCTGGTAGGATTTGGGTTGGGAAGGCAATTATTTATGCCACTCTGCATCAGAACACCCTAAGCAGATATCTTCTACTGCACGTTACTGGTTAGCAGCTCCTAACATCACTGAATAACAGTACCAATGACCCAGATACCAGATAATACAGTTCATTGCTAAAGAGAGTTTCACATTCCTTCCAGGATGGAATAAGGGCTAGCCACAAAAGAAACCCCCAATTCAAGAAGTAAAGTTAGACAGTAACAAAGGTTGAACAAAGGTGACTGAGAAAAAGGGAGCTAGTTCTGCTCCAATATAATCTCATAATCCCAATCTCTTCCAAAGAGATCTAGAAGATACATCAGAGAAAATTTTGATGGAGAAATTAAAGAGAGATACAATATGCCAGTTTTCCTGCCCAACCTGGCACTGGCAGAAAGGTCTGGTGAAGAAGGAGATAGAGTGTGGTCAGGATTGGTTATTCAGAGAATACTCCAGTACTCTTTAGTACATGGAGAGCTCTACACCAGGGCAGAAGGAAGTCTCAGAACCATTTGGAATGATTGTAGGGGTAACTGGTACGATCTGGAAGCTCTGTCACCCATTACCTGGTTCTGGGTCACATAGATTGAGGGCATCATGAAGAGGGTCACCTGTAGGCCCAGGGTCAGCATTCTGGGATAAGGAGCAGCAATAGACCCCCAGGCTGTATATAAGCAACCCAGTGGGGCTCAGACTCTATTTTGAAAGTGGGTCTACCACTCTGAAACCTGTAGAAGAATAGTCAGGGCAGGTATCTCAGCCCTAACGCAGGTACACTTCTGTCGCTCTGAAGAAGCAGAGCTTCCTAAGTGGCTGACAGTGGTTGACTCCAGCAGCAGTTTGCTATTGCTCAGACCCAAACTCAGATCAGGAACTTCGCAGAGCTCACATTAGAGAAGCAGCTATCAGACTCTGTCCTGGGTGAGACCATTCTGAGAGCACTGAAAACTTGTAGGTTCCCAGTATGAGCTGACCCTGAGATCTTGGAACAACACAACACTTAATATCGCGAGAAAGCATCAAGAGGAGGCTGGTCCTAACATCAAGTCTAAAGAAAAGTAGTAGACTAGAAGAATGAGCAAAAAAACAAACAAAAGAATCCCACCATAAAAATCCATTATGTCAACAGGGAAGCTCAAGACACAACCAGAGAAGAAAATGACTCAAAAATATCTGCAAGCAAAGCCTCAAAGAAAAACACAGTCTGTACTGAGGAGAGAGAGTAAGGATCACACAAAATTTAGCAGCCATAATTATCAAGTACTGGAGAGCTTAGAATATGATATTCCAGAAGGATATTGGCTTATAAATAAGAATTTACCCAGAAAAACTGCATGTAGAGTTATGATGGAAAAAAATGGTCAGTTAGTGAAATAAGAGGAATTTCAAGCATCCAAATGAAAAGACCAGAGGAGAACAGAAACTTTGAAACTTAAACAAAGGATTTAAGAGAAACATAAAAGGTATACAACATGAATGAATGTAAGGAACCAAATGAGGATAAATTGAAATTGAAATATAGGGAGATGATGCCTGAATCCTTTTTGAATGCTATTATCATCAGGAATCACGGAGGGAGTCCAACTGGACAAGGTTTGGGAGTAATTCTGCTATGTCTTAATATTAAGAAAAAATTGGGGAAGATTCGAGATACACAAATCAAAACAACTCTGAGGTACCATTACACTTAGATTGGTTAGCATGGCAAAACAGGAAAATGAAAAATGATGGAGAGGATGTGGGAATGTTGGTACATTAATTCACTGCTGGTGGAGCTATAAGCTGATCCAACTATTCTGAAAAGCAATTTGGAACTATGGCCAAAGGGATATAAAAATGTGCATATCCTTTGACCTAGCAATACTACTACTAGGTCTGTATCCCAAAGAGATCATAAAAATGGGAAAAGGACCTACAAGAACAAAAATATTTATAGTAGTTCTTTTTGTGGTGACCAAGAATTGGAAATTGAGGGGATGCCCATCAATTGGGGAATGGCTAAACAAGCTGTGGTATATGAATGTAAAGGAATACTATTATGCTAAAAGAAATGATGAACAGGTGGACTTTAGAGAAATCTTGAAAGGCTTATATAAACTGATATTGAGTGAGGGGAATAGAACCAGAAGAACACTGAACACAGTAACAGTCACAGTGTGCAAGGACTGATTTTGGTAGACTTAGCCCTTCTCAGCAATGCAAGGACCTAAAATAATTTCAAAGGAGACATGATGGAAAATGCCAGTCACATCCAGAGAAAAAAATATGGAGTCGGAACGTAGAGTGAAATAGTCTATTTTCTTTTTTGTTTTGTATTATTTTGTTTTTTTTTTTTTCCTTTCTCATGGTTTCTCCCACTCATTATAATTCTTCCAAGCAACATGACTAATGTGGAAATGTGCTTAATAGGAATGTATGTGCAGAGCCCATATCAGATTGTAAGCCATCTTGTGGAGGGAGAGGAAAGAGAGGAGGAGAAAATTTAAAACTTACGGAAGTGAATGTTGAAAACTAAAAATAAATAATTTAACGAATTGAGAAAAATAAAAATAAAAAATATGAAAAAATCAAAGGGTAAAATAAAAGTAGAAAAAATTCACTTGTTCTCTCCTGAAAGAAACCCCAAAATGAAAACACCTAGAACATTATAGCCAAAATCCAGAATTTACATTTAAAAAAAAGCACTAAAGGTAACCACAAAGAAAAAATTAAAACAAAACAAAACAACCCAGGAAGACTCAGTAAACATCACACAAGTCCTGGAAGCTACGAACAGAAGTGAGAGGACAACTTGGAAAATATATTCCAAAAGGTGAAAGATACAAGTTTTGTAACAAAGACTTTTTATTTGATAAAGTTTAGCATAATGCAGTGAGGGAAAAAAAGCAGAGCTTTAATGTAACAAAGGATTTTTAAGAATTCCTCCCAACACAGCAGTCAAGAGAAACACAGAAAGATAAATATATTTGAGCTATGAACAGGGACTATAAGAGGATGATGTATTCATAATCAAATGAGGAAAAGAAACAAGTGTACTCTCAGTTTCTTTTATGAAGTAAGGTGGCAAAATGGTTACAGAATACTGGGCTTAGAGTCAAGAAAACTTGAATTCTCCATCAAACATTTAAAAAACTGTGTGATCTGATTCAAGTCATTTAGCTCCTACCTCACCTTCATCATATGGAGGAATAAAAAGTCAAGAATCTCAAGGGAAATTACCAAAAAAAAAAAAAGGGTCAGAGAGTAAGAGGAAAGGAGCCTTAGTGCCAGATTTCAAACTATATTACAAAGAAGTAATCATCAAAATGATTTGATAATAGTTAAAAAATATCGAGTCTGAATAGTGGAATAGATTAGGTATACGACATATAAAAACAAATGAGGTATTTGATATCCCAAGGCCCATTACTGCAGAGTGGTAAAAGACTCGCTATTCAACAAGAAGTACAAGAGAAGCTGGAAAACAGTTGGGCACAAATTAGTTTTAGACCAATACCCAACATCATTTACCACATTAAGCACCAAATAAATACATGGTATACCTTCTATCATAAACAAATTAGAATAGCAATGAAAACATGCCTTTTCACCTATGAATAGGGGCAGAGTTCCTGACCAAACATAGGACTGAGAAGATCACAGAAGATAAAATGGAAAATGTTTATTACTTAAGATTAAAATGTTTTTATATAAATAAAATCTGAGCACATAGTTAAATTGAAGAGAAACAGCTAAAGAAAAAAAAATTTGCAATACATTCCTCTGCTAATGGTCTAATATTAAAGACATATTAAAAAAACAAAACAGATTTAAGCATGCAGGATATCTCAAAAAGTGTTGATGAAGTTTTAATAGCCTAAAACACTTCAGCATTTAGACTTTAATAGCCTAAAACTGCACTAAGATTTTTGGGGCACCCAGTATAAGAATGATAGCCATTCCCCAATAAATAAATGTCAGAGGATATGAATAAGCAGTTCCTAAAGAAAGAAAATCAAGCTATCAATAGTCATATGAAAAAAACCCAGATCATTAATAATTAGAGACATTTAGATTAAAACAACACAAAGTTTTTATTAGAGGCAGCTTGGTCGCAAAATAGATATGAAACTAGATGTTGAATCAGAAAGGACTGACTTAACATCTGACCTCAGACATTTACTAGCTGTGTGTCTCTGGACATTCTTAATTTCTGTCTTAGTTTCCTCTACAAAATGAGGATAATTACAGCATGTTTTCCAGTTTTGTGGTTCAGGTAAAATGAGATAATTCCAAAGCTCTTCAAAAACCTTCAAGTACTATGTAAATGCTAGCTGTCATCATCATCATCCATGTCATGTTCATAAGACAAGTAAAGATTAAAAAAAAAAGAAGAAAATGATAGCTGTTGGAGGGAATTGGGTACAAGCCCCAATGGTGCATTCTTGGTGGAACTGTGAATGAGTCCAGCCATTCTGGAAAGCATTTTGGAATTATGCTCTGAAAGTCACTAAACTTATGCATACCCTTTGATCCAGCTAATGCTATCAAAGAGAGAAAGGACCTATATTATACAATAGTATTTATAGTATCTCTTTTTGTAATAACAAATTGTAAACAAAAAGATTGCCCATCAATTGGGAAATGGTTGAACAAATGACATATGAATGGAATATTATTATTTTATGAGAAATCATAAAAGGGAAATTTCAGAGAAGTCTGGAAAAACTTGTATGAAATGAATCAGAACAATTTATATAGTAAGAATATCATTGTAAAGATTACCATCTCCAAAAAAGGGTGTCACATTATGCACACTGAGTCTATTGCCTCTCTATCACAAAGAATTAAATAACTGACCAAAACAAACATTAACATGGGTCATCTTTAGCTTGACTGAAAAAGATCTAGAGAATTAAAGTGTGCAAAAACAGAAACAAACAACCCCATTCCCCAATGGAATCTGGAATGTAGCACTGTTTTTTTCTGGTTTGTTTTTAAAAGCAAACAATACTAAGTATGCAAATTGGAATATGGCATGTAGAAGCTAAGAGGTAATATTTTATATTTTGAAACCTTATCAACTTTATTTTAGGGTTCCACGACTTTTAGAAGAATGTATAAGAAGTAGAGATAATGAACAAGAGGGCCATGAAAATGCTTGATGTGATTGTCAGGTTACTGGCTTTATATTTAACCAAAAGAATGCCTCTCTCCCTACATTATTTTCTTCCATTTCCCTCCTATTTCTTAAGTAAATAGGAATTTTTCTTCTTCACAGAAATATTGAGAATTTTTTCCCCCATATCTACAAAATTGTTCCAAGAACTAATCTTTAGTTAGGAATATCTGCATTTGAAAGAACATCACAAACTGTATCTGAGGCAAGTGGTACAGAAGGCACTTTGATTTGGCATGGCTGGGAGATACTACTCTACTGGGGAAGAGAGACCCCTAGAATACCATGAGGCCATTGTTGAAAGTGTCCTGGAAAGAAAAAGGCCATTTGATAGATCCTGATTAAATGGTCTTCCTAACTGGATGCTACAAGGTCAGTTGTTTCTTCTACTTTGCCACCCAAGAACCCTGATTATTGATGATAGGAGTGGAGTAGTGACCTCTACAACCAAGAAACAGAAGCTTTTGTTGATTCTCAAAGAAAACCTCTATTCCCAAACACTCTATTATGACAGAACTAGAAAAAAATCATAGAAACATAGATCTAAAGTTGGGAGAGACCTCAGAGATCTAGATCTATTTAAAAACAAAAGAGTTAAAGTAATTTGCCTAAAGTCACACAGGTAGTAAGTGTTAGTGTTAGAGCTGAGACAGAAATAAATCCAGGTCCTGGAACTCCAGGGTCATGGATCTTTCCCCTGCACAGTCTATGCCCTAGCCTTACTCCTTCCATAAAGCATAAAACTGAGGTCTTACAGAGGAAATGACTTGCTCCAGCCTAGAGACAGATGATCATTTGAGAAAATGGTGAGTTTTCAATGAAGTTCAAATTTTAGACTCAAAGACTGTTAGGGCTGGAAAGAGACCTAGAAAATCCCTCATACAAATCACTCATTTCACAAAAGAATATAAGAATGCTGAGTGTTTATGACAGAGCAGGGATCAGAAGCCAAGTTTCTTAATTATCAGTCCAATTTCCTTTTAGCTTGGTCAATAAAATTAGGTTTTCTGAGATATAGTCAGTACTCACTTAAGGGCATAGGCCCTTCCTGAAACAGTATTCCTTGGTCTAACAATAACAACAAAAACAACAGCAACATGAAAACAATAATAAATAGGTAGCTCTCATACAGTGTATTGGGCAGCTAGGTGGCACAGAAGATAGGGTGCTGGCCCAGGATTCTGGAAGACATCTTCCTGAGGTAAAATTTGGCCTCAGATACTTCCTAGCTGTGTGACCCTGGCCAAGTCACTTAACCCTATTTGCCTCAGTTCCTCATCTGTAAAACGAGCTAGAAAAGGAAACAGCATAGCATTCTAGTATCTTTGCCAAGAAAACCTAGAGTCATAAAGAACTGGGTTATGACTGAAATGACTGAACAACAACACATACGGTGCATTAGGTTTGCTGAATGCACCTGTTGTCTCATTTGATCCTCACAAGTGTTGTTATTTTCCCCTTTGACAAATGAGGAAACTGGGGGGACTTTCTCAGAGTCAAACACTAGAAGCGTCAAGTGAGTTTGAAATCAGGTCTGCATGACTCCAAGCCAAGCACTCTGTGCTGCCTCAAATTTAGAAGGTGGGGACAATGAAGTTGGGGAATAGATTCTTCCAGGATACATGCCAGGTCCAAACTCACCTACTTAGGGAAAACAGTCCAGTAGTATACTCTAGTGCAAAGAAGGGGCCTGCATTTATGAGGTTCAAGCTGTGGACAGTTTGTCTTTCAGTAGTCAGACCTCTCTGCTAGAGGTAAAGGCCAAGGCTGTCCACACAGAGTGTATTCTCTTCACCCAGAAAGCCCATACCTACTTTCAAAAATTGTTACTCCTGACTATACTTTTGCAAAAGGTTTCTAATTTGTTTACCTGCCTCCAGACTCTTCCCTCTCTAATTCATGCTTTATACTGTTGTCCAAGTAATAAAAATACAGGTCTGACCATGTCATTCTCCTGACCAAAAATTTTTAATGGTTCTCTATGTATTCTAGTCCCACACAATCTGGTTCCAGACTGCCAATTCTTTATGTACTATATACACATAGATTTGATTGATTTGTTCCAGCCAAACCAGCTTATCTGTTGTCCCTCATGCTTGGAACAAGCTCAGTTCTCTCTTGTACTTCTTAGAATTCCAAGCTTTCTTCACAGGTCAGCTTGAGTGTTACCTCCTACATCAGTGGTTCTCAACCTTCCTAATGTTGCGACCCTTTAATACTCGTATGTGGGGGTATCTGCATGTGGGCAGACCCGCCTGGAGATGGATAGAGGAGCCATCAGAAATATGTGTTTTCCGATGGTCTTAGGCGACCCCTGTGAAAGGGTTGTTCGACCCCCAAAGGGGTCATGACCCACAGGTTGAGAACCACTGTCCTACATGAAGAGTTTTCTGATTCTTCTAAGTCCTAGCGACTTCTCAAATTAAATTAAAATAATGACCCTTCGTCATTTAGTTGTTTTAGTGATAAGTTCTGTCCACTACTAAAACTGAATTGAATTGTTTTTATATAGCTACAGAAAATAACAAAATTCATTGTGAGAAACAATACTTCTCTTAAGGAAAATAATGAAAAAAGTAAGAATGAAGGAAGAATAGCACTTCCAGATCTAATCATCAACATTATTTGGCACTGATTGAAAAACAGAAAAGGGGAACAGTGGAGAAGGCCAGATAAACAAGAATCAGAAAGAGATGGAATAACCCAATGTTTGATAAACCAGAGGACATAAACTATTTGGGGAAGAACTCCATATTTATAAGAACTGTGGGGAAAACTTAGAAGTTGGGCAAAAATTCAGCTTAGGCTAACACATTAAACCTTAAAATCATAATAAATTCCAAATGGATTTAAGTATGAAAGTTATCATGAAACAACTGAAGGAAATTGGATGAAATTATCTTTTACAACCATAAAGAGGGGAATATTAATTTTTAAAAGATTTTTATTGATATTTTTTGTCTATACTGTGTAGGTACGAAGGAGAGCATAAAACAGACAATTTTGATTACATGAACAAAATCAATGCAGCTTCTATAAGGGAAATCCGAAAGGAAAAAAAAATTGTAGCAAATACTCTCTATTAAGTGTGTTATATCCAAGATATATAGGAAATTAACAAAAAATATATGACCAAGAGCCATTCTCCAGGACATGGTCAAAGAATTTGAATAGAGTCCTCAAAATAATTATAAACTATCAAAAACTATATGAAAGATTGGTCCAAGTCATTAAAAAGAAAAACACAAATAAAAATAACTCTGAGGTTTTAACCTTATATTCAGCAAATGAGCAGAGATGACAAAAGACAGAAATAATTTAGGAGGATTTGTGAGAATGCAGGAAGAAAAATACATTATTGGTGGAGGTATGCATTCATCCAACCATTCAGAAAAAGAAGTTGGAATTGTGCTAAAAATGTGATTAAAAATGTCCATTCCCTTTGATCCATAAATCCCACTGAGAGGCATATACCACGAGGAGGTCAAAGATAAAAATAGTTTCACTGATACTAAAATATTTGTGGCTGTGTTTTTTTCATGGTTATAAAGAACTTGAAATAAAGTAGATGATAACTGATTACAAAATGGATGAATAAATCTTGCTACATGAGTGTAATGGAATGTGTCATAAAAATAGGAAAGTAGGAGAAATGGAGATAAGTAGGAATAGGGAGAAAATATAAACAATTGTGTATGATGATGTAAACGGAAATAACAATTAAAGAAAACTGAGCACTATAATGAGTACCTTGCCCCTGAAGAAGGGTTAGAAAGTGTCTCTTCCTTCCTCAGTGCAGAGATGGGGGACTACTATAAAGCACAGATGGTTTTGCCAAAAGCTTTTCACCTACCTTTCTTTTGCAAATTGTATTATAAAGGATGACTCCCTGAGTAGGAAGTAAAGTGATGGAGAAACGAAATCAGTCAATTAAAAAAAATTTTAAGTCCTATGTGGTGGATCATATATGAACATACCTTTTTAAGGTATGTTAAAGAGAGTTACAGGAATGTTTTGTTCAAGGTCACAAAGCTAATAAATTAGAAAAAAACCTTTCTTTTCAAACAGCAGAAGCTTCTATTATACTTATAAATTAGGATACAGAACATGATGTAGTTAATATCTATCAGAAATAAGTAACAGTTATATATGAGAGGCATAATGGAGAAGTTGAGAGAGGTGGCCTCAGAGCCAGGGAGTCCTGGGTTTAAGTCCTGCTATGGCTATGTGACACTGGGCAGGTCAAAATCTTTCAGTGGTTGAGGCTTCTGGTCTCCAAACTCCAAACTCCACACTTTCCAGCAGTAAAAAAATTTTGAGCACTTATATTTACTTATCTGTAAGTCACATAAATGTATACATATATGTATAAATCATGCATGTATGTATACACATACACACATATATGGTGAGAGAGACGAAGAGGGAGAGAGAAAGAGGGAGACAGAGAGTCTTTAATGAAATAGAACTTTGTAACATTTCCTGATGAAGAGATCAAAGTACAGTAGAAAAGCTGAGAAATAAACACAGGAGTCCAAGAGAACAATAACAAGATAAATACAAGTGAGCAATGAAAAGGGCCTATACAAGGAAAGTATTTATATTCCAATAGGCAGAGATAACGTAAGTTGTCCCTCAAAACCCCGAAGTCATCAAGAGGCATGGAAAGAGTTAAATAGGGCAGAGTTCTGGAGGTGCTTTCTTGATTTTAATATGAGAAAGGAAAGGCAGGAAAAGCAGTACACTAGGGAAAAGGGGGGGGAGTTTGGAAAACTTACTTTCTCACATAATCAGAGAGAAGAGAATAGAAACAAGGTGGAAAGGGCTGGGGAAAGCTATTGTTACTTAAACATTACTTTCATCTTAAGCAGACAAAGGAAGGCAGAACACACATATACACACACACAAACGTAGACATATGGAGAGGACAATGTACAAATACATTTGACTCATCAGAGAAATAAAGTAGAACAAAGAGAAGGGAGAGGAGGGAATAAGAGGGAAAGTAGATTCAGGGAGGGACTAGTCATAAGTAAAATAGACTCTAAGTTAAGACGGTTAATTGTGAAAAGAGGTTTTAAAAATAAAAAAAGAAAAGGTAAGAACCTGTGATTGGGGTATGGGTGAGGGGAAGAGGTATACATGAGAGGGTCAGAAGCAGATGACATCGAAAGAACGCTGGTGCCAAGTATACACTTTTCTCAACCACTGTTTGCTGTAAAAACCTCACAAACAAATACAAAATATGAGAAATATTAAACATATCTCTGATTGATCATAATAAAATAAAAATTATTATATTTAATAAAGTTTTACTAAAGAAAAGAATTGCTAGGTAGTGCACTGGATATAGCGCCATGCCTCACGTCAGAAAGACTCATCTTGCTGAGTTCAAATCCCGCTTCAGACATGTACTAGTTTATGACCTTGGATATGTCACTTAACTCTGCCTGCCTTAGTTTCTCATCTGTAAAATAAGCTGGAGAAGAGAATGGCAAACTATTCCAGTGTTTCTGCCACGAAAACCCCAAATGGGGTCACAAAGAGTTCGACATGACTGAAACAAATGAACAACAATAACACGAGAAAGAATTAAAAACTGATGGGAGGTTAACTCAATCCCTAACCTAATCCTAAGGAACCGGTGGATCAAGGGACAAATCATAGAAACAGTAGGCAAATTTACCGAATGACACAATAACAATGAGAAAACATACCAAAATATGTGAGATGTAGCCAAAATAGTCACAAAACTAAACACTATCATCAACAGAAGATACAAAACTGATCAATGAACTGGACATATAAGTAAAAAGAATTAGGATCAAATTAAAATACTTAAATTAAATGCCAAAATATAAATTCTGAATATCAAAGGAGAGATTAACAACTGAAAGAAAAAATACAGTTGAATTAATAAATAAAACTTGAAATTTAAAAAAGATAAATCTTAACAATTTGCTTTAAGAGAAGAAAACCTAATTATCCGTATTACAAATTTAAAAAGGAATGTACAATAAATGAAAATAGAATAAAGCAAATTATTAGAAATTATATGTCAATAAAATGACAATTCAAGCGAAAAAGATGAATATTTACAAAGAAATAAGATTACTTGATTATGAGAGACTCCACTCCCCAGAATTTAAATAACCTAATCTTAGAAACAGAAATTGAGTAAGTTATAGATGAATTACTAAAGGGGGAAAAAAAAATAAAGACCAGATGGCTTTACAAACAAATTCTCTCAAAGAACAATTAATTCCAATATTACACAAACTATGCAAAAAGCAGAAAGGATCCTACCAAATTTCTTCTATTATAAAAATATGGTCTTGATATCAAACTGGGGAGAGTCAAAACCGAGAAAGCAATAGACTAATATTCCTACTGACCTAAAAATTTAAAAAAAAAAAAAATATATATATATACACACACATTAAAATGCAGCCTAAATTTGCATCATAATTATGATTATGATCATCATCATCATTTTTCTACAGTCTCACAATATGGATGTAGTCCACATAGTCCATTAAAACTCCCCATACTTTTTCAGAAAAATTACCACCTAGCCAGGCCTCCCTCTTAAATCTTATAATTGTGAAACTGATATTTTGAAATCAAGGATAAAATTTTGTGTTTATCCCTATTAAATGAAATCTTACTTGATTACAAACTATTCTAGAGATTAAAGGAGCATAATTTACAAACTGTATCATATATTAACTAAAATTCATGTCCTCATAATATGTGCCAAATCAGAGAAACCATCTAGGCTCTGCTTGTCAAGGCTCCTGGTCCTATGATATGTAAATTGCAGAAAAAATCCAGACCTGCAGAACATCAAAAAGGTACTGATAACTTTGAGATGATTTGGTACTGATAATTTTGAAGTTTTATTGATAACTTTGTGATGATTTGGATACATTAATGAACTAACCCCAAGGTAGCATGGATAGGAGTTGATCTGTTTCCCTGCCAAAACCCTATAAAAATGAGACTTCAAACTTCTGCCCCAAAGCATTCTTCCATCTCCATTGGGTCCATGATGCCTAGTGTTTCCAACCATGCTTACTTACCTGAGTGATATTCTCTCCTCTCCCACCTCTTTCCCATTCTACTTTCCTTCACCAACCCATCCCTGTTCCCAAGCCACCAATTGCTTCTGTACCATTTTTACCATTTGTCTCTGTGTCTTATTACAGTGTGATTGTCCTGTTTCCCTCTGCTAGTTGCGGTCTTTCCTGGTGAGTACCCAAAGAACCAAGGTGCCTACCCCCATTGAATATTTTCATAAATTAATTATTAATTCAGATATAAATACCATCTGTTTAATAATACGTTCTATAATTTTTCCAGGAATGGAAGGCAAGGTTATTATTTTTTTAAAAAGAGCACTGTTTTTAACTTATTTCTTCTTGTACACACTTTACTCAAGTATTTCCCTATCTACTACTGATTATTTCTGTCACTTTTCATTTTAATAAAAAATAATGAAAAATGCATTCTTCATATAATTCTACCACTGTCTTTTTGCTTTCTGTTTTCAAACAGTTATTTCAGCTTCTAATAGAGGCTTGTTTATATGGAAAATTCTTTGTGCACATTAGATCAGTAAAAGAACTAAAATAAAGTTAATTCCTAGTTGCTTGCATTGTAAAGGATGATGAATGAGTTAGTTATTCACAACCTCCCCCATCCAGCCCCTTTCAAATGTCTTATTTTCTATTTCCCACCTTTCCTCTCCATAGGGCTTTTAGGGCTCCCAATATACTACTGATCCTAATAGGAGACACAAGCAACAAAGTAATGCTAAATGCATTGGATCTCTTTTCCAGACCAACATTATCTACAGTGTCAAATCATAAACTTAAAAGAAAAAGAAAGATTAAATGTAGATAGCACATTTCAATCACAACACAAATCATATCGTTTTTCTTCCTCCTGTAATAAATATACAGTCTTGTTTAAAGCAGTATTTCCCTCTAAGCAAACAAGGAATTGCTTTAGTTAGGGAGAAATGATAGAAGCTCGATACTTCAATTAACTCTGATAATTATTACTGAATAACATTGGCTGGCTAAGATTATTCTTCAGGAAATGGATTTAAGGATCTATAAATCCAGAAAAATAATTTCTAACTTTCCTTTTCAATACATTTTGATACAAGATACAAGCTTATAAAGGCCTCGTAATTCAGTACCACATTTCTGTAAATTTTTATTCAATTGTACTAATTTTAGAAAGTATGTACTAAGTTGTTTTTCAAAAGGTTTTTTTTACTTCATTTTACTTTGAAAACAAAAAGTTGTTTTTTACTTCACTGCCATATGAAAAAAATAAACTTTTAGTTTAAAAACTTTCTACATCATATTTAGAAGTATATTGCAGAATCATAATGTGTATGTGTGTTTAAGTGTGTGTGTGTGTGTGTGTGTGTGAGAGTGTATGTGTGTGTGAGATCAGTTAACTAGAATAGTTTATAAATTCTATGAGAGTACTGACTAAATCTTTTGCTCAGGTAAAATCCTACCTTCTGCAAAAGCTTTCCTAGTCCTCTTAAAATGAGGACTTCTCTTTGAGATTATTTATCTTGTATATATCTTGTTTATAGTTGTTTGCATATTTTCTTCCCCATTAGATTATACATTCCTTTGAGGGCAGAAGCTGTTTTAGTCTCTCTTTATATCCCAGGTGCATAGCACAATACTGAGGCATTTGATAAAAAAAGCATAAAATTCATTACAATAAAAAATACATCCTAGAAGCATAAATTAAATAAAGAACATATTAAATTGTTGATCTGATCTACATTAGAAGAGCTGGAAGGGACCTTGGCAACCATTTACATCCAACCTCATTTTTTTTTTTTATAGCCAGAGTGGGGAGCTGATTTATCCAAAATAATGGAGTTAGTGGCAAAGGTTTACTTATAAGAAATTCCATATATTCATTGAAACAGTTGAAACAGCTCTTTACCAATCAATTTACCAATTAAAGATATTAACCCTTTATCTATGATGAAAGTTGAAATGTCTATAAAGTTAGGAAACATTTTACATACAAAATGAAAATACTTGGCATGATGTATGTATGTGCTTGAGTCTCCAACAGCAAGACGTTATGGGAGAAATTTTTGTACAAATTGAATGTCACCATAAGTATGTATTGACAGAACTCAGTAAAAACCAGTAGTTTAGAATGATGACATAAGTCTTCTTCAAAAATTTGCAAGTCATTCTTCCTATATATATCACCTATCAATGTCATAAGAAGATCTGGCAGTAGAGCTGGAAGCGGTGAGCCATGGAACACTTTCTACCATTAGCTTATATCCTAGGACTCCAAATTGAGCTTTTTATAACTAAAGGAAGAGACACAGACTGGGTTTTATAACAGAGAGGGAAGAAAAGCTTAAAGTGCTGTTGTTTTTGCCTTGTACTGGTCTTGCCATGGGAATGTGAATGAAATTAACTTTATCCAAGTGCTAAAGTAAAGATCGATTCTATTTGATCTCTAAAACTTTATTTTGATCTTTCTCATAATACTCTCTTCTTGGGGAGTTGATAAAAGCTCAAGTTAAGGAGAGGTGGATAACTTATAGGCTGAAAGAGAGAAGGAGGGAAAGAGCAACATTTGGCAAATGTGAAGAAGAGAACGATGGTAAATTTAAAAGAAAATTAATAATTATACATTAGCCTGTAATAGTGCCTTTAAAGTATCTGATTATTTTTGATTTCTGATCTTTTAACAGATTTAAAATACGATTTATTTTGCTTATTCTTTGTAGAATATTAATTTTATTTAAAAATCAAATTATGGATTTTTAGATTAGGATTGTGAGTCTATAGTTTAATTATTAGACTTATACAATATACTATAGTTATTCCTCCAGGAGATTAATGGGAGTTGTTTTGTGACATTCTTGATTTTTCTTTTTTCTTTAGAAGTAGTAGCTTTTGTTATCAAATGGACCTATCTTTTTTGCCATCTTTCAACAACTAAAGTATTTGATCTTTATCACTTCCTATGATATAGAGAATAGAAAAGTCTAAAGATATTTCCCTTTGATAAAGAAAGCAGAAGCATATTTGCAAAGAAGTAGGTCTACTTTTACTCAGTCAATTGTTAATATTACTTGAATACTGTTATTCTCTATCATGATCATAAAAGCTGATATGATCCTCTAACAATATACTAAAATAAAATGCGAGGAGAAACTGACCTAGAAAAAGCACAAAATTCATCATAATAATAGATGTGCCTAAAAGTAGAAAATCAAATAAAATAAGGAGCATAATAAATATTACTTTAATGTAACTTACTGACGTGGATACTTGCTCTATGGGTAGAGATGAAAACTGCTCCCTGCTCTTTCCTTTTGTGGGGCTTTTTTCCATCTCCTTCTGTAAATTCTCCACAGGGAGTACACATAACATCCTGAGAGCCTTTCTTTATAAGTCTTGACACAGACATTGTGTGGCTACTAATAGAGCAGGTGAGCTTCCTGTTTATTACTGCATGCTCTTATAGTCAACCTACAATCATACAGCTTTCTAATGAAATTCTACTTGCCTTGTATAATTCTTGGTTACTAATACGCTACAGCTCACCCATTATGAGTCTTTCTATTGCCCTGTATGTGACCTACAGCTTTAAGTCTTCAGAGAATGTGACATTCTAGGCATCACAAACTTACATAGCAGCATGAGAAGAAGATGGATAGAAAAGTAATGGGCTTTTGTTTTTTTTTGTTTTGGTAAAATTAAAAGTACTAAGGTGATTCACTTTCTCTTCTTCCTCCTATTCAATTCTGGCTCACTGTCTAGTTATGATGATTCAAGATATATCAATGTTTGTTCAAGATCAGTTGTTCAAGATCATGGATCAGTTCTATATTCATCTTATGGGATAACCTTTTGGACAATAAGTATTTTTCTGTTTTTCTTATGTGGATAGTTAGACTAACAGTTAAAGGAATGTCTAAAAATGGTGATTCTTATCACTTGATGACTCCTTTCCTATCTCTCTGCTACAGTTACTATAGAAGCCAAAGGGAGATAAATCTTTTATTCTGTTTCATGAACAGTCAAATAATTAATCACCAAATGGCATGCCTAGTGATGATAAGCCTTTCTCTACTAAGTTAGATCAGTTCTCACAAAGTAGCCATTCTGTTGCCGGGACTGTACCTGAAGCTTGTCTAGGAAATTGTCAAAGTTTATATTCTAATGGTACAGGGTCCAAGGAACCAGGATATCCTCTAGTACATGCTGAATCACTATAAAAGTCCCATGGGTAAGTTCGCCATTTGAGGGGCATGCTTCCTCTCCCAATAGGTAGCACACATCACAATCCTGCTCCTTTACCTTTATCCTTACTCCCAGAGGCCATGACCATGACATCTTTATCTACTAGGGGACAACCTCTATACTTCAACCAACTGTGACATCATACGTATAGCACTCATTGTAAGATTGAGTTTCATAGTTTTAGAGCTCAAAAGGACCTCTGAGTTAATTTTAACTGATAAGGAAAATGAGGCCTAGTATGTATAAAGATATTAAAGATACCCTTGATGAAAATGAAACAGTAATAAGCAGGATTTCACAAACTACGTTTTACAGTATATTGCATGTATACTTTCACAGAAATGACTGCAAAATCTAAAGAACATACACTTAAATTGTCTGTTAATTTGAAAAAAAAAAGATTTGGTTTAATAGAGAAAAAAATTAGAGCTCTAAAGGTCTTCCTCTAATAAGGTTTCTCCCCTGCATATTTAAAGAAAATACAAGGTTACCTTATACCTATAGTGGAGATAATTAAGTTCAATGATGTACTGATCAACTATAATCAATGAGTAGATATATGCCCACTAAAGACCTCTGATATTTTCTTAGTGGAATTCCACAAGTGAAGTCCAAATGAAAAAGCGATTTTCTAGAGATGATGAAGTTTTTTATATGCTCATGTTGGCTGATGATATGATGCTGATTTTATCAGGTACAAGAATACTTCAGAGTCTCCTAAATGAGATTTGTAAGTACTTATGAATTTCACTTAACAATACGTACATAAAAAAATCAAGTAGATAAAGAATGCCTATTGTCTAGACTGTGATATGCAGTTGGAAGGACAGCCCAATGAGCTGGTCCATCAATATACATATCTCAGATACCAAAAGACAATGAGCTGGGTCCAGAATTTGAATAGAAAAAATAAAGAATGAATTGCACTGCATTTAGGAAATTATGTGGTACGCAGAACCCAAAGTGATTCCATAAAATCTCTCTCCCCCCCCCCACAGTTTTTTTTTAACAATACTATTCTTCTACTGATGATATACCAATGAATCAAGGAAATATACCCTCGTCATTCGAGTATCAAACATATGGATTACTCAAAGAACAATAGAGAAACAAAAGTTAGAAGTAAATAGATAGGAACATACTACCAACTTTGACTTTCAAATAAGTGACATAAAAGATAACATTCAGGAGATGTATTATCAAAAAAAGAAGGTAGTCTTTTTTGTATTCAGAGTAATGGATAAGAAGAATGCTGTAATGGTATTGGCATAATGTTAAAACACCAAGAGGAAGGCCTCCAGCACATTAGGTAGGTTCCCTAGAGTAGATTCATAGGGTACATGTATAAGAAAACAGAATGAGACAGCATGGATGTGTTACAATCTACTACACTGGGGAGAGTATCAGAGTGATGAAATCATGGGTCATTTGAAGGCTAAAAGTACATCCACTGAATTTCCAACTTGTTTCAATATCCAGTTCAAATGAACCTCTCCTGAAGAACACACTGAGCTTACCTTTCCACTACCTGTCTTGTTTATATGGCACCGGAAGCCCATTTTAAAAGGCAGTATTGTCTTGTGGTATGATTGGTTTCTTCTACAGTTCTAATCACTTGGAATAGACTCTGCTTCAGTAACACCTCATCAATTTTCAAATGAAAATGAATTTAGCTTGTAACTCTTGGATTTCTATCTTTCTCTTCTCATTAAGGTGGGAACTTCTAAAAAGCACCCTGAAATGATATGTCACAACTTGCTTTTATTAAATGTGTAATGTTTGGTAGCAGTCACACGTCCCACTTCATTTATAATTATGTTGTTTATTAGCAAACAACTTAAATAGATTCAAAGTGACATATTTGCATGTTTGACACTCTTATTTCTCTCTGATGAAACACCATAATCAGAGGCTATTAACCTCACCAGATTTAGAATTTTATACGTCATTAGGTAAAATGTTATTATATTTTCAAGTATCACAAAATATGATATAAGTTTAAATCTCTAATGTAACTTGCTGATATGAAAAGTCAATCAATACTAAGTCTGACTATTCTTATACAACTGGGAAAAATAAAACTTCTTCAACATGAAACTGTCATCTGTCAACATTATTCACATTCATTCTCTCCTTCAGAGGCAGACTGACCAACAGGAGGCTTTGATCTGGTAAGACGTTCTAACTTAGGGTGGGAGCTGAGTATGGAGAAGGCTACAAATAGGATATATGCTGTGGAGGCAACTATGTGATCCTGAGGAATTCACTGAAACTCTCTCTGTACCTTACTTTCCTCATGTGGAAAATGAAGGGGTTGGAGATTCCTGTCCTGTCTCTATGGTCCTTTACTACAACTATGATCCTATGATACTGAGTATGATCCTATGATACTGAAATGTCAAGATATGAAGACTAAATAGAGATGTGATGTGAGGGAGAGTGAGGAAACAGGGTTGATTCTGGATCACTAACTAGGGTGACTCATAGTATCCTTGACAAAAATAGAGAATTTTAGAAGTAGGGTAGATTTTTTTTGGGAAAAGATTTAATTGTGGATTCTGCTATGGACATATTGACTTTTATGTGGTTGTGGGATAACCAATTCAGAATTTCTGATGGACAGCTGGTGATAAGGGACTGAAGTTCAAGAATGAGATGAAGGTTTGCTTTACTTATCTATCCACCTCAATATCTACTTAGGGGTTGAAAAAGGACCAAGACTGGGCCCCAGGGCAGGAAGCATTCATACAGGAATGTTTGTCACATGGAAGTTCTTGTGAACTGCCAAGGTCTGCATCACAGTTCCAGAATGAACTGAGGAGGTGACCAATACCTAGGGGTGGTGAAGAACAGTGGTTGCCCTAGCTGTGATCCATGATTTCATCAGTCTGATACTCTTCCCAGTGCCACAGACTGTAATACATCCATGCTGTCTCACTCTGTTTTCTTACATATGTACCCTATAAGTCCAGTCTAGGGAATCTACCCAATGTGTTGGAGGCTTTCCCTTTGTGTTTTAACATTATGTCAATACTATTACAACATTCACCTTATCCCTTACTTTCAATACATGCCTGGACTACCTTCTTTTTCAATAATATATCTCCTGAGATAAGCTCAGAAAACCAAGGAAGCTGTGTGCTCTGACTCCAAGAGCAGAAGAGGGATTCCTTTCACCTCTAGCCCAAGCTGAAGCTGCAAGAATAAGTGGAAAAGACTCCCAAAACAATGAGGAACCTGTAGCTGTGCTGCTCTGTCAGAAGAGTCCCTTACTAACCCAGCAGTGACTAAGTCCAGTAACTCTACTGAAATTTCCAACCAAGGACAAGTTAGAAGACTAAAAACTGGGTCAGAAAGTTACAGAGCTCAGGCTGGAAAGGCAGTGAGCAGACTTTGCCTTGGATCACACTCATTTGAGAGCACTCAAAACTTGCAGGTCCCTAGCCTGTGCTGTGAAATCAGTAGTGGAACATAAAAAGACTCAGATAAGATATCTGCACCCCCACCGCCCTCTATTAGGGGCCATATTAACAGCCCTCTATTAGCAGCCATAGCCGAGCCCTAAAATAAAGTCCAAAGTCAAAGTCAAGAAGTAGGCTGTAAGAATGGGAAAACAACACCAAAAAAGAATTTTACCACAGAGAGTTATTAAGGCAACAGGGAATTTTAAGACAAAAAACACAAAAGAACAGAATGACTCAAAAACATTTTTGTGCACAGCTTCAAAATAAAATTCAGCTTGGACACAAGTCCAATCTGGAAGACAAAGTAAGAATTAGAGAAAAAGCAAAAAAAAATTTTTAAACCAATTAAGAGCAGCAAAGGGAAAAAGTGGGAAAATAAATGAGGACTATGGAAGAAAGATGCATAAAAGAATCAAGTCTGAAACAACAGGTACAAATTCTCACTAAAGAAAATAGCTCCCTAAAATTAAAATGGATCAAACAGAAGCTAATGACTCTATGAGACATCAAGAAACATTAAGATAAAGTCAAAAGGCAGAAAAAAATATGAGAAAATGTGAGTTTATCTAAAAGAAAAAACTGACCTGGAAACAGATCAAGGAGAGGCAATTTTTAAGACTCATCAAAATAACTGAAAGCCATAACCAAAAAAAGAACATAGATATCCTATTTCAAGAAATCATTAAAGAAAATCTAAAAGAAAACTCTTAAGAACCAAATGGTAAAATAGAAAAGGAAAGACGGTATTGGTTACCTCCTGAAGGAAATCCCTACAGAAAAACTTCCAGAAACATAAGTAAAATCCAGAGCTCTTACGTCAAAAGAACAAAATCATGAAAGCAGCTAGATGGAAAAGATGGAAGTACTGAGGAGCCACAGTCAGGATCTATATGTCCCTGTTGCTGGCAGTAAACAGGCTCATGACAGGGGCTGAAAGGAGTCTGTTCACCACACCTCTAGCAAATTCCTGTACAGCTGTTAGATAGAAAGCACGGGCCAACAAATCGATGAACAAGATCATAAAAAGAGACAAAAGAAATTCTCCTACACAATAGAAATGTGAGTCCACACTGAGAGAGTTTGAGCAATTGTAGATGAAAAGCAGCCTAAAAACAATATATTTAAGCACCACGGTTACATAACACTAAGTGATACCAGAACTTATATTGATAATGATGAAACATACTTCCCTTCTTTTGGTAGAGAGGTGGTAAATCAAAGCACACCGGAGCGGTGTATTCAGTGAACAGTCAATGTGTTAACCTGTTTGTTTCACTATACTTTTTTTTTTTAATAAGTGACAAGGTTTTTTTTGGGGGGGGAGATGGGGTTAGTTGGGAGGTGATAGAAAAAAAAAAACCAAACAAAACTGACAAAACATTTTTTAAAAAGTGCCTGAAACCCTACCTTGATAGTCCAGCAGTCACGGCCACAGTCCAGTAAACGTACCAGCAGATGGCATGAGACACCAATAGAAAGAGATGGCAGGAAAGGGCAACAAAGGGGAAACAGCAATGGAGAGAAGCCCAGCAGAAAGGTCAGCAGAGAGCCGAGGCAGGGAGAAGGGAGCAGCACTGAGCCCAAGCCTAACGCAGACAGCGAGCTGTGTGGCAGCAGTGAGAACACCTGGGACTTCTAAGGGAAGCTGGCAGTCGCTCTGGAAAGAAGGGCCACCACTGGGCGTGGGAGCCATGGTGGGCATGCATGCCCCTTGTATGTAAACCACTATTCTCATGTTTGCATCTGGAACATACTGGCATGACCAGGAAATGTGCCTTCTGACATTGTTCTCCAGAGACCGTGCTATGCTTTTATATTCCTCTCTCATTTTATGATCTAACTTTGATCTTCTGTACAAGCTTTAAAAAAGCTAAGTTGGTTAAGTTTCCTGTGAATAGACCTCATCAGATATACAGAGTGTTATGCTTTATTCAAATAGAATACCATGCTTTCTGCCTCACTATACCTCTTTATTTTCCTTTTTTTTGTCTTCATAATTTTACTCTTGAGAATTTCTAATTCTTTCTCTGCTCATGATTCTTGTAGAATCTACTCCAGGAGCTCCAACCTGTCCTTGCCCTGAATCTAATAAAAATTCCTATTCCACTAAACCTTGCTTTCCTCTCTTTTATCAGAAATTCTGAGATACAATCATCCCTTTTCTCCAGGGTTCTCACCGTTTTCACTTCATCACTGCCAACTGTAAATATTTGCAGTCATAATAACTGAAATGAATTCTTTCCATTTTGTAAGTAAACTACTTTCAATTCAAATTTAGCCCACCAGTCAGCAATATGTGTGTATGAAACAATAATATGGCACAGAGAATACACTGCTGGGCTTGGAATCAAGAAGGACCCGAGCAGGAATCCTGGGCAAGTCACTTCACCTCTCTATCTGCCTCAATTTCCTCATCTGTATTAAATGGCAATAACGATAGCACCCATCACCCAGAGGTGTTGTGAGGGTCAAACAAGATAACACATAGGTCTTTGTAAACCTTAAAGTAATATATAAATGCTAGCTACTGATGCCAATTTTATTGTTATTATTTCTTTAACATGAAGTCTTTTTTTTTTCTTTTTAGAGGGGGAAGGGAGGGCAATTGGGGTTAAGTGACCTGCCCAAGGTCACAAGGCTAGTAAGTGTGCGAAGTATCTGAGGTCAGATTTGAACTCAGGTACTCCTGACTCCAGGGCCAGTACTTGATTCACTGCACCACCTAGCCACCCCTAAAATGAGGTCTTTGAAAGAAAAGCACTATAGCTCACAATTGGAAGAGCCCTCAGTGGGCATCTGTTATATAGAACAATCATAATAACACACCTGAATAATGGCTGGCTATTCAGCCTATGCTTCACGACATCCAGAGAGGGAGAACTCCCACTTGCTGAGGTAGGCCATCCACTTCTGGAGAGCTTTAATTATTAGAGAATTTTTTCCCGTATGAAATTAAGCCTGAATTTACCTCTTAACAATTTGTACCTACTGAACACCTAATTTTTTTTCTGGTCCAAAATTTAACAAATGTAATCCCTCTTCCACATATCAGTTCTTCCATACCTGAAGACAGCTAAGATGTATGTATTCCCCTGACTTCTATTCTGGGTTACAACTGATGAGAGACTCAAAGCCTTCCACTCCTGGCTGCTCTTTTCTGGGTGTTCTCTAGCTTATCAATGGCTTTTTAAGACTGTGTTACCCAAGACCAAACAATATTCTACACATGTCCTGGCTAGGGCAGAATAGGGAGAAACTATTACCTCCCCACTTCTCTGGAATCTTTATCTCTTAATCTAAACTAAGATCTCATTTGTTCCCCCCCAGGCAGCTATATCATACTGAGGATTCATGTGGTACTTGCAGTCAACTAAAACCTGTGCGTTTTGTTAAGACAACACAGCTAATATAATAGGTACACGCTACAGAGAACAGTACACCAAATCGCCAAATTTAAAAATTATTTTGAAAGTTGTGTAACTAGGGAAGGATGAATTAGGCTAATCAGGGTGGGGAGGTATTCTTGCCAGATTAAGGGAAGCTACTCTAGATATGTTACTAAAGTAAGAAGATATTTTTAAGAAAATTGATAGAGAAAAGTTATTTCAGAAAAGTAGAATGAGAGACTCCAGTGGGGACTGACTCTGAATTCTGCACGTGACACTTATATGAGGCCAAAGGAAGAGGGAGACAAAAGTCATTCTGAGAGTATATTGATAGGTCAAGATAAGCACATGAGGTTTTTAGGGGGAAAAGTGTAGTATGTAACTGGAAAAATATGCTATAAATGAAGGGTCTAATTTTCATGGAAACATTTGAAGCCAAAATCTGCTAAACTTCAAAATGCTAAAAACTGTTTTAGTCATTCTTTATAGGGTATAATACTAAGTTACATTCTTTAAATAATATAGCTACTTTATATTCTAAATTATACTATAAATTAATTCACATGCTTTATTCTTAAAAATTAATAAATTATCTTCAACATTCTCTCAAAGTGACTAATTTGATTAAAGATCTTTGAATACAGGACTATTTAAAAATGTAAATAATATCCTACTTGGAGTCTTTATTTTTATTTCTGACACTGTTTTGCTTCTTAGGTGAGATGACATAATCAATTTGGAAGTGCAAGTTTTAATCTCAGATATTAGTGAATTTGTGTTTTTGCACACAAGTGTATGTGCATGTGTGTATAAGATATATGGAAAAACATACTGTGAATCAGAGACCTGAACTGGGTCCTTTGTCTACCTAATTAGTACATTTCTTTGTGAATATGCATAAGTACCATTATAACTATAATATTTACTAAAAAGAGAGCTGATTCAACTTTGATCAGTTTTACTTTATATTTTAAGGAAGAAGGGGGAAAGGAATTAAGTATGAATATAGCACCTACTATGGGCTGGGCACTGTGCCAGTAGTTTGCAAATAATATCTCATTTGATTCTCACAATAACTCTGTGAGATAGGTGCTTTTGCTGTCCCCATTTTTATAACTGAGGGAAACTGAGGCAAACAGAATGATCCGTTAAGTCACATGCGTAATGTTTGAGACTCAACTGCAATTCAGATTATCCCACCTTCAGGCCCAGTGTGCGATCCACTGCCATAGCCTCTCTCCTTTTTAAGCATTTATATGCTTCTGTTTAAGCATAATATTTTTCAAAACTAATCCTATGCCTTACTTGTAAAAAACCCCATCATTATGTAGTTAAAACATGATTCTCAAAGATGGAGAAGAATGTAAACTAATGAAATCCCAAGTCCATTAAAAAAAGAATCTGGCACATAGTAGGCACTTGATAAATGTTCAACTGAATGTTGCATATGCTGTTTGATGATGTTACTGTGGAATTCTGTTTGGTATAACTGAATTTCTTAGCTAAAAAGGAGGTTTCTATGTGGGGTTGCTCATAGGAAAAAAAATCAAAAGGCATCAATGAAGCATTAAAAAATAATACAATGCTATATTTACTTTCAAATGTTTAGCTTTTGGTTACTGTATCATTTGTCTTCAGTCAAGTAGAGCAGGGGGAAAATTACAGAGGAACTTTCACTTAAAACGCTTGCTCCCCATCTGGCTGCCACTCTCACATGACCCAAGACAACACGATCTTTAGACTGCAGTATTTCAGTTGTCGAGACATGCAAAAGGGGTACAAGCTTTTAATCATAAAACTGCAACCCTTCTATTATTTGAATACCAATCTCAAACAACGAGAAAAATGTCAATAATAAGTGCCCATTATCCTCCTCTGCTTCATAATTTTAATGGTGGCTATAACTATAATGCAGTTTGGAAAAATGTTACCAAGAAACAGTCTGTAACGGAAAACAGAGAAAGGAAACTCTGCAGCTACTTCATAAAGAAACATGCCCATCGAGGCTTATTCCTCACAAAATTTGCTTTGAGGAAAAATACCATTTTTCATAGCCATTTTTCTAATGAAAATCTTTGCTTTAGTACAGGATTCTGATTATATTAAAAACTATAGGAACTTAAGAGGTTAATGTTACTTGCCTTTTAATAATTACAAATGTTAATTAGTAATTGATTAGGAATATAAAATCAATTTTTTAACCTGTTAGTAAAATTTAGGCAGTGAAGATACGTGTTATACAAATATGTAATAGGATTATCAGTTCACTGGAAATAAAACATGCTTATTCACAGAACTGTTATGAAGTGCTGTGCAAAACTGGGTGAGAATTATTATTCCAACTCAGAAAAGAAGAAAATTCCAAAGTTCAATTTTGACTTTCATCTAAAATTATTGTGAGACATTTAAATTTGATAACGAACTATTCTTTAAAAAATTTTAAATAAATAAAATATTGTAAATGAATGAAGAAAGCTGGCTATTTATAGGAAACCTATTTATAGGAAATTCTTTATAAAGAGAATATTTATGTTTCATTCATACTTAATTTTAAAAATACAGATTTCTGTATATCAAGGTGCATCAATCAACCAATCAATTAGTAAAGATTTCTTAAGTGCCTACTATGTGCCAGGGACTGTGCTAAGAGCTGGAGATACAAAAAGAGGCAAAAGACAATCTCTGACCTCAAGGACCTTGCGATATAATGGGGAAGATAACATGCAAACAGATAAAAGCAAGATATATACAAGATAAATAGGAAATAATTAATAGGAGGCAGGTAACTAGAATTAAGAGGGATTTTAGTTGGGACTAAAATGAGGTCAGGGAGGTTAATAGCTGGAACAGAGGAAGGAGCGTATTCTAGGTATGGAGGACATTCAGAAGAAATGATGGGAGATGAAAGATGGAGTCTCTTGTTCATGGAACACCTAGGAGGCCAGTGTCACTGGATTGAAGAATATGTATTGGAGAATGAGGTGCAAGAAGACTAGAAAGGTAGGTGGGGCTAGGTTATGGAACATTTTTAATGCCAAACAGAACATTTTGTATTTAATCCTGAAGGCAACAGGGATGCACTAGAGTTTATTGAATAGGGAAGATGAAATGATTAAACTCCACTTCAGAAAAATCACTTGGGTGGCTGAACAGAGGATGGATTGGAGAGAGAAGACTTGAGGCAGGCAATCTACCAACATGGTGCTATAATAATAAAGACAAGATGATGATGAACTGATAAGGACCTGAACCAGAGTGTCTAAACCAGTGGTAGAGGAAAGAAGGGGAGTGTTTTTGAGAAATGTTGCAGAGGTGAAATTTAAAGACTTTGGCAACAGACTCTACATGGGGTGGGGCTGGAGTGGGGAAGAGATAGTGAGGAGTCCAGGGTGACGCCTAGGTTGTGAGCCTGAGTGACTGGAAGGATGGTGTTGCCTTTTACAGTAATAAGGAAGGTAGGAAGGGAAAGGGTTTAGGGGAAGATAATGAGCTCTGTTTTAGACATGCTGTGTTTAAGATGTCTACTGGATATCTGGTTCAAGATATCTGAAAGAGAGTTGGAGATACAAGATTGAAGGTGGGCACAGTGATCAGTGCAGGATAGGTAGATTTGACAATCATCTGTAATTTTTTTTTTTTGAGGCAGTGGGGTTAAGTGGCTTGACCAGGGTCAAGAAGACCTAAGTGTCTCAGGCCTAATTAGAACTCAGGTCCTTCTGACTTCCAGGGCTAGTGCTCTAACCGCTGAACCTCCTAGCTACACTTGTGAATTTTTTTTAAACATCTGTAGCCACCGATACAATATGCAATAAGTATATTCATTGCTTATAAGTTGCTTCCAAATGGGATATGACGAGAAACCAATAACACACTATTAGACTTCTAAATATTTGTAGTAAACTAGGGAAGTGGTCGAAAGTAAAGAGTATGAAAAGTAAATTCTTCTATTAGATTTTAAACCTAGAAAAGTATAGAGCATACACTTGTTTAACAGAACAGAAGGACAAATACTGGGTGGTACATTCATAAGGAAATATAAATTAAATTACTACAAAATAAGGCTATTTGCAGTAATAAGTGAAAAAGATCTAGGACCCAAGTAGATAATACCTGAATAAGTAATGCAGTAAACATGAAAAGAAATGTGTTATTGGTTTACTTGAGGTCAGCAAATTTGGAGGACTATGATTTTCCATTGTACTCAGGAAATCATTTCCTTACTGTAATTTAATTAACTCAATTATTTAATTAAGCTACACAATATAAATAATATAGAAAACAGAATTCAGAAGAATGTTACATTGTGAATAAAGTGTGACTGGATAAAGAAGATATTAAAGAAAGTCAAAGTGACTAAGGTTATAAGAAGAGGCTTAAGATTGACTTGATAAAAGATCTACAAGTTTGAGAAGAGCTTCTATACAAGGGTTGTCAGAAGGGATGTCTGGTGAATGAGAACTGCCTCACAGGACTGGTTTACTGAAGGAGGAAGTGAGTTCTGTTTTTCTGGAGGTCTTGACAAATATTATGAAGACTTCAAAAAGGTTAGATGCATACCTGTAAGAATATGGGGAGTAGGAAGGTAAAATGGTGGTGAAATATAGCCCAATGCTTAAATGATAATTTGATAATTAAATTTATCAGACAAAGGGAAATCCAACTGCTTTTTTTGGGGGGGTGATCAGTCCTATAGTGCATTTCAAATGTAATTAGAAGTAATTCTCCATATTAAAGTTGAATATTCAGTTGATGAAAGCAGACTGGGTTCTACTGAGAGACGATTTGTGGCAGTAGTATTCTATTTTTTTTCTTTTCTGTTTTGAGAGTATTCCAACCAGTAAAACTTATAAAACAGACATGTTGAATTGGCATTTAAATAAAAAAAACCATATATTCATTATTTTTATTTGTATGTAATTCTTTGGAATTTTCTTAGAATATTATGGTTTTAATTCATTCACATTTATATTTTAAAACCTTAATTTTGCATTTGGAGGGAAAAAAGGCATTCTTTGTAAATTTTTAAAGTCTATTACTGGTTTCTAAGTTAAATTTCTCTTTAAAGGGTAATGCAATTAATCTAAATGTTGAAAGCAGATCTGTGGCTCATGATCCTCACCTGACTGCTCTTCTAGGAGTAATAGAAACTGCTATGAAATTATCGAAAAGTTTAATGGAACCTTCTGATGTAGCACTTACATAAAAGTGGCTTATAAGAAGAACAAGGTTTTATTAACAGTTTTCAGCAACTCAGAAAAGTTATAAACAGTGAAGAAAAAATTGTAGAATGACTTTATGCCATTGGAATTTCATGGAATATCTTGATAAAAGTGATTATTTAGTTTAAAAGAAACAAAAATCCCATGTTTCCTATTCTGATAGCATTGGGAGTGACAAAAGATAATGTAACAAAGAAATTTCGAATTAGTTTGGGCCCGATTTACAAACCTGGGTGGCCAATTCACAATATTAAAACTCTATTTGATGTTCAGGTATCCAATGAGGCTCTTTGAATCTCATAATAATAATCAATACAGTTTCAAAATAAACCCAGTGCAATGTCATTTTTTGTTACAGCTAAATTTAATTATGATTCATTTAAGTATATTAAAAACTGAAGTTATGCTTTGACAAATTTACAAACTGCTATATTTCAAGGATATATTTATTTGTTGTTAAAACACACGCTAAACTTTTATTTTTACTACACTTTAAGTAATTTTTCATTAAAAATTTTTTCACTACTTGCCTTATGAATTGGTGTGACATCTGAAATCTGTGGTATTTGACAAGCTGGCCCTTTCTTTTTGTTTGATAAAACTGGAGAAATGAAGGCTTCTATGACTTTGAGAGAAGGGAAATATTCTGTATTCTTGGCTTCTGGTATGATATGTTCCCTTGATCCTGTTTGAAAGGAATAAAAAATTAGTAACAGATCTGAACTGGATCACTCCTGCTTATTTTTGCACTTAGAGGGAATCTTATTTAAACAGAACACTACCTCAGACAATGGTTTGACATTAGATGCATAGAATTTTATAGCTAAGAAGAAGTCCTGCAGGTTATTTAGTTCAATCATCTTATTTTACAGGTAAGTAAAAAGAAGCCCAGAGAAGTTAAAGGACTTGCTCAGGATTTCACAATTAGTAGCAAGGTGAAATTAGAGCCCGGACTTCCCATTTCAATGATCTTTCTTCTACATAATACTACTTCTCAACAAGGCAGAAATAGGCCAGGTCTGGGAAAATTTTTTAAAAAAGCACATAGTCTCCTTAGGAGGAAATTTAGATTAAAAAAAAAAACTGGCCCACAAACATTACAATTAGACAGGCACTAATGTGGCGTTGTATGGAAACTAAATTCCTGGCATAAAACCTTGCTAATACTTTCACTCAGGAAATAATATTTCACAGTAATGAAGAAACATATGTACTATATCATGATTTTGATTTTTTTGTTGCCAAATTATTTAAAGTATTGTTTCTAAAGATATTTGTAATAAATTTTTCTTCCTAACTCCTTTGTGAAAGTGGAAGTAGCTTTACAACCATATTATAAAATTAGATAATTTTTTTCTTAATGTCAGGAAAAAATATTTCAAAAATCTTCTTGGAATAACTATTGTTGTCATATATCTACATGAGGCAGAAGGAAAGAAAAAGTAAGCATGTGATAAATATCATAAGATTATTAAAATGATGCAAGTATATTAAAAAATTTGAAGATATGAGTTAAGGGACTATAACAAATTAGCCTGCCCTAGAGACTGAATGATAGATCTGGAAGTAAGATACTTATTTATTCAATAACCTAAAAATTATATTAAAAATGCATTTATTTAAATATAACAATAAACAAATTAAAGGTAGGAACACAATACAATAAATAGCTGAGAGATATCAGAGTATTAGTTCCTTGATTTATAAATCCCATAAAACCCAATATATTATATTGCACTTCTGTATGATTACAGTTGTCTAGATTTTCTTACTTCAGTCCTTCAGTGATGCTCCCATACAATTGCAGATTATAGCCCCTTCCCATAGGGTAATTTTGATGTGTAATAAAAGCCCTCAAGGTCACAGTATATACAGGTAGTTCTTTTATTGAGTGCAGCTTCCCATAGTCTTTTAAGGTCCACTCAATAACCCCATGTAGTCTGTGTAGTAATTCTGACTGGTCTGAGGAGCAGGTAGGCACCCTTTACACATTTCCTGGAAATACCCCTCTTTTCTAGGTTTGTGACTTGTACAAAGGCCCCAGATCATCTACCTCACAGTTGTGACCTACTTTTGTGCCAGCTAGGAACTTCACTGTGTCTGAGGTCTGATTTCAGTCTACTATGCATCTCTATAATTTAGGAGATGGTCTTTAAAAGATGGTATGACCAAAACAAATAAAGATTCATCACCCACAGGCAATCCTCATGATAAGGCTCACATTTACATCGGCTGGTTCTCTGAGGACAAACACACAGACTTTGATCAGGCTTGTATTCTAAGTCGTTCCAAATGGGAGAATCTGTCACAGTTGCACTGTGGCATAGTCTTTGAGAACTCAGGTTCTCCTTTATACCAGGATGCAGCATCAGAGTGCAACTTTAGTTGTATCATTATAATTTCAAAATAATAAAGATGGGCTTCTGTAGCAACATATTTTATATCTGTATTGTTAATGGAATGGGAAGCTCTTTCTTGTTCATAAATAGGCCTATGTGACCTGCTTTAAGCTTGAGTCACATGAGCCTGTGGTGGGAGGACCTTGCCTAACAGGTAGAGCAGGAAGTGTGGGTGAGGCAAATCTGAGAGGGAATGAGACAGAGCTGGGAGAGAGGGAGCAGACAGAGCAGAGCAGGCAGAGCAGAGTAGCTCGTGTAATGAGAGAGGGAGTGATTTTGCCTAAAGGAATTTGCTTTGTGGGGAGGCCTAACAAGGGAAGGCTTGGGATGCGGGATGCTCCTTGCACTGGCAATGTGTATAGACTCCTTTGTTACTATGATGGATCTGGCTTTCTAGTGTTTGAATGAATGTCTTGGTTTTGTCTTCAAAGAAGAGAGTTTGCTATATCTTATAATTCAAACCTGCAGATACGCCTGCATATTCATAGCAGTCACTGTGGGTATTGCATTGGTAATATAATATCTAAGGGTGGCAACATAATGAATAAATAGCTATTCTCAAAGTCAGGAAAGACCTTGGTTCAAGTCCCACCTGGCACATACTGGTATGTGACGTTAGGAAGGTCACTTTTCCTCTCAGGGGCAGCTAGGTGGCACAGTGGATAAAGTGCTGGACCTGGAGTCAGGAAGACATGAGTTCAAATCTGGCCTCAGATAATAGCTGTGTAATCCTGGACAAGTCACTTCACCTCTGTTTGCCTCAGGTTCCTCAACTGTAAAAAAAAATGTGATAATAATAAAACAGTACCTGGCACAGAGTGGACATTATATAAATGCTAACTAGCATCCTTCTCTTCTTCCTCCTCCTCCTCCCATCCCCACAAATGTTAAGATTATTAATTACAGAGAAGTTGCTGATCTGTGTTTGTAGAGATGACTACACAAATCTATCTTGCAAATTAGAGTTGACAATTAATTCCAGAGATCAGTAAGACAGAAATAAAGGTATTGTTATTGCTAAAGCAAAACAACTCTATGAATTCATAAGGCTAAAAGATCAAAGGACTATGTCTGATACCTTGTTTTTAATACAGCATGGAATGACCCACATTAGCTATTTTTCATCTATCTTTTGAAGGCAAAGTGTGGGATCGAACTAATTATATATCTCTTTTAAATTCTGTTTAAAGTTGTACTGTACTGCATATTTGGAGATCAAAATATTAGCTTTAACATTATCTCTTGCTTTCATTGTGTCATGAAGATGTGTACACACACATACATACATATATAATCCCATGATGTTAAAAATGCCTTTTTAATTAATAGTAGGTAAATGTAGGATTCTGAATACAGGGCATCATTTATATTATATGAGTTTGGAAATATTCATAATATTTTCAAAGTCTTTAAATAACATCAGAGACAATATGGACTGTTAGTGCCATAGCACATCTTTTTTTTTGGGGGGGGGGTGTGAAGGAGGGAAAACAACCCAGAAGATAAGAAATACTCTTTCTATACAATGGGTGGGGTGGGGGGGAGAAGCTATGTGAATGAAATGGGAAATCTTTCTCTCAGCACACTTCTGTACAGAAGAGCAGCCCATCTAGATCCTGCACTCTCAGCAAAGTGACTGGCACACAGGATGCACTTAGCAAATGTTTACTGACCAACAGATCATAAGAAAACTACTGTTAAATATCTGCAAACCTTCTAAATTCTTTTAATAACAATACTGAATTGGGGAGGCAAGCTAACATTACTCATTTATGATAGTTAAGTAGACATATGTTGGAGTTAGCTTATATTATCTAGCGCACTGTTAAATTTTCATTCTGAGCATTTAGACCTTGAAATCTGAAATATTACAAATAAAATCTTGATGTATTGTTTTGTTGATCATCTAGACTTAAGATCATGATGGAGAATTTTTTTTCCCCTTGTAACAAAACAGTTTTATTGGTGGGACCTAGTGGAACAGGGGTAGGGGGCACTGCTGGAAGGGTTCAGGGGAACACAGAAAAAAAGCAGGCAATTGAATCCTGGATTCCTGAGTGAGAGCAAGGTACTCAGGGCAAGGTGACCTTCTCAAAAGGCACAGAAATATGCTAGAAGCAAATTAATCTTATGTAGAGGAGAAAGGACAAAGGGTATATAGGAGTGACAGGGAAGGGCTGTGAAATTAAGCTATAGAAATTACCTTAACACTGTAAGAAAGTGATCAGTCACAGATCACCAAAGCCAACTAGGAATGACTTCCTAGACATTCAGATTCCTCCCTCTCTCTCTGCTTAGTGAGAGTGCAAGTGAAGGGGTCATTTTTTTTAGGGCTGAGACTCATGGGAAGAGAATTATAAGAAATTCAAGTTAAACAGGAGAGGCTTCAGGCCAAGATACTCAGGTCACCAGCTGGTTTTAGAGGCTGCTACAGCAAGCTTTCTTCTTCTCAGACTCTAGCTCTTGTCCAGGTTGGGCACTGCCCAAGGTAACTGTGTTGGCATGGACATTATTCTTCACTGCTTGGACACTTTGGTGAAAATTTCTTTAAGGACAGTTTTGAAGGCTAGTTTGACATTAAAAAACTTAAGAGCTTTACATCTCAATAAACAGGAGCCCATTATTTTCAGCAACCACGTGAGCCTCTTTGGTGGACACCTCTCTTGCATGGCTCAGATCACTCTGTTGGCCCTACAGCATGACAACGATGGCTGCTTCTGCATGGTCATACTGCTCTTTCAGCCAATGCTCCACTACGGTGTAGGCCTGGTGTTTGTTTAGGTCACGCTGAATTGATGGCACGGTATCATTCCAGTCCTACCATGTCCCAGATCTGGGCTGTGACAGCAGTTATTCCTAATAGCATAGTTTAAGTAGAGAAGTCTACTCCAATGGCTATCTGTCAGGGCTGAACTAATTTTGTGTGAATTTTGACATGCTGGTCTTTCCTACTCCGGAGTCCCCTATTAGCACCACCTTGAAGACAAAGTTCTAATCCTCTTCTGCTCGATTTTCCATCTTGGTCTCACATCCAGTGTGTGTGTGTGTGTGTGTGTGTGTGTGTGAGTATGTATATAAACAGCTGGGGTGAAAGGGTGGGCAGAAAATAGGGTTAGGGCTTTGGTTCTATGCTGCCCAACCCTTTGCTCTCCAGAGACCCTGACTTAACTCTCTTCTCATTGGAGACAGCAGGCCTTTGCAGTGGGAAGGGACAAGGACAGACTTGGTCACCACTGTTGGTCTGGGGAGTCTCAACCAAGAAAATGTTAATGATGTAGAATAAATTTACAAGTGCATCATGGTACTCTTCACAGAGCCTGCTCTTAAACATCTACCAGCACACTGCTGAAATGAAGAGCATTTTCTAATCTCTTCTTCAAGGATAGGCAACATCACTATAATTACACAGCATTAACCTTCTCTTTACTGTTGTGATTATTCTTTCCATTTTCAAAGCAGTCAATTATTTTCCTGGTTCTGCTAATTTTACTCTACACCAGTTCATATAAGTCCATGCTTCTCTCGCCACTCTTCATGTTGTCAGTCTATAAAGGAAATGTATTTTATTCACGTATCATAACTTGTTAGCCATCCTGTAACTAATGGACATTTACGTTGCTTCTAGTTCTCTGATAGCACAAGAAGTACTATTATAAGTATTTTGGTGTCAATGGAACCCTTCTTTGAATTTGACCCTCTTGAGATGAATGTCTAGCAATGGTATATGAATCAAAGTTACAGACATTTTAGTTACTTTAAACAAAGTATACTTCTAAATTGCTTTCCAGAATGGTGAGACCAATTAACAGTTCTATCAAAAGTTTATTATTGTCTTGGTTGTCTTTCCACAGCCCTTTCAGCATTTACTCCTACCACTTTCATTATCTTTATCACTTTTCTGAATGTGTGGTAAAGCCTCAGGTGTGTTTTAATTTGTATTTCTCTTGTCACTTGTGAATTAGAGCAGTTCTTCACATGGCTAACATTAAACGTTGATGTCCTAAAAAATGTTATCTTGCCCAATAACTAGTGTTAATAAGATTCATCAAATTAAATCAAGATGTTCTTGGTACTCAGTGATGGCAATGCACAGATGATAATAGAGGACAATGAAAATAATGTAATATATTTTAGAAAATGAAATTCAGAATTTACTCAATAACCACAAAAACATAAAGACTTAAGAACTCTAATCAATTCAATGACCAATTTGTGATGTCAGAAGACTAATGGTGAAGCATGTTGAGCTCTTTGTCAAGTAGGTAGAGAACTACAGGGATGAGATGAAGCATAGATTGTAAGATGTGGTAATGTTGTCAATATGCTTATTTGTTTAATATAAGTATATTTTGTTTGAAGGGAGGGTGCCTTCTGGGTGAGGGAACAAGGAGATACTGAGAAATGATATTGAGACTAAAAAACAGAGTTATAAAAACAGTTATAAAAATATGGTATGGGCATGGAATGAAAAGGACATACAAGTCTTACATCATCAGGAATAATTTCTCCAACAAAAGAATTAGGTGGTATTGGATACAGTAAGCACCAAATGATTTAACAAAAAAAAAATGAAGTTAGTTTTATTTTGGCAGGCAGAAAGCAATTTGTTACTGATTGTTAGAACAAAGATCAAAATTGATGCAAAATTATTAAGTATAAAAATGAGAATAGAGTTTGCAATGAAAACATCTCTAACCTGACCTGTTTTTAAAGAGGTATTTGATGAAAAGAGAAATGTATAGAAGAAATAATATCAACACTGATTATAACGATTTCATATAAAATCTAATTGATATAAAACCAAGAGGTTGAAGTAACTCAGAAATTATCTGACATAGGATACATTTAGTTCTTTTACCAAAATGAGACACATGACAGTCAATGGTCACAATGATTTAGAACATAAACTTGCATTAAGAACTGTTTCTAAATGGATAATGACATATTATAAATAATAATACCTAATAAAACAAAGGGAAGCAATGGTAGGAAAATAAGTTGAAGGTAAGCTTGATTAGGGGCCCAACTAAGACTCAGCCTAATGAAGCTTAAGGATGGAACTAGATGGCAGAAAAAAAAAATACAGATGAAAAATCAAAAAAAAGGTTTGCAAATATATTTCTAACAAATTCTTTACTCCTCTAAGTAGAGCAGGGCCACCATATCTGGACTCTTACATTTCACTCCCCAGGAACACTAAAAGAAGAAATGATACCAGAGAAGAAAAAGATGAGAAAAGCTATAGGCCTGGACCCATGCCACAGAGAGGGTTGACCTAAGATGTGACACAACATTCGTTATACTAAAAAATGGGTTCTAGAGGTACAAGACTAAGTAGACATAGTAGGAGCATAGAAGTCTCACATAATCACTAAAAAGGCAATGGGAATCATACCACTGACTACTGAACTATGTCAGCCTTCTCATCTATACAGAATTTCTATAAGAATAATGTAGAAACACTGAGAACATCCTTGTTGAGGGCACTGAAAGGGAAAAGTAGATTTTCATATTAATAGAAGTAATATTTCATAGCTGACCACATCCAGAATATTAAAAAACTGATGGAAAGTTACTGCTTCTTGTTGCATTTGATTCATTAGCTCTATGAAGGTATCATCCATGAATATGTCAAAATTATACAAAATTCCTCGAAAGATACAATACAGAATAACCTAGCCAACACCAGTCTGATAACTAACTTAACATAGAAAAGGGAGAGAGATGTATGTTTGCCAAAGATGTTCATCACCAATGTGTAGATCTAGTGCAGTCCAATGTGAAGAGGGCTTCTCTATAGTTTAGGAACTCTTCGGTTTCTAGATGGCATCATACTTAATACATCAAGTCTGAGTCAAGCAACGACTCTAAAGTGAGACCTATCATCACTAAAAAGTTGTATTTAAATGGTTTAATATACTATTTTATAAGAGGTGATAGTATGTAGGGCTAGAAGGTATCATAGTTCAACCATATGATTTTTCAGATGAGGAAATTGATATATTAAGGTACTTTTCTAAGGAAAAAGAAGCAATATGCCTTAATAGGGCAAGGATTTTACTGTCAGTACACTGACTCTAAATTTGATTCTCTTTCCACTATACAACTCTTGAAGACTTAGGGAGGCTGTTTACTGTTCAAATATAATTTCTGAGAATAGAAGGATGTTCCAATATTTGATATACATATTAAATATGTAGCTAGTACAGCCAGGAAAAAAGAAATCCTAGTGAAAAAAAAAAAGTTTTCACTTATGAATGCCACATACAACATTCTAAATCTCTACCTTGAAAAGCTCAGGAAGTTTCAGAAATTTTCTGGGTATCCCAAATGAAAATCTTCAATACAGAAAATATGTGAAAAGAATTCATAATCAAGGGGCTTAGTATGTAAGAGCACTGAACTAATTTTTAATACCTAATTATTTTCAAGTGCTAAAGAACTGAGAATTAAAGGCTTTAATTGCTGAAAACTGCAATAAAGACATTTCTTGCCATTCTCTTCCTACTTCCCAGTCTAAGTTCCTTTTAATCCCAGAAAAAGTGTGACAATGTTTCTGCATAACATTAGAAATATAGTATGGTTTTTCGTAAAGAAGAAAACATAAAATGGAAGATGCTCACAAGAAATTAAAACTAAAATCCATGTCAGAAAGTCTTTTTAAGTAGCCAGACATTTCAAACAAAAGGTAGGAAAACACCAAGTGGGAAGAAAAGAGGAAAAAAAGGAAAAAAGTTAATGTGATAGAATAAAGTCCATCTTGATGAAAAACAATACAATTTATTTTTGGTAATATAAAATTAGGCTGTATTTGTCCTGGTTCTAATGCTTTGTAAGTTGTGGGATGAAGTTATTACTCACTCACTAAAATTTATAATTTAAACTGCTTGATGAATCAGGCATAAAGATCTGCAGAACCAGTTCTTCCCCTGGCAGATCACTGCTGCTCAGACATGCATAAAAAGAAGAAAATTACTTCTGCAGGCTAGGCAAAGTTTATACTGAATGGAACACTGCATAGTCTTCTATTATGTCTTAGGAAAAAAACCCCACAAGAAACCGAGTTTTTATGGCATAAAAAAATGAAGCAAAATTAAGACAGGCATAACTAAAACTTTAGAGAGAACAAAACTAATACCATATGTAGTAGCAGAGTACAACAGTTTAAGATTCATATGAAAAATTTAAATTGTGATAGATTGAAATAATTTTCAATTCTTACTCATGTTACTAATAATATCTGGTTTTGGTATTCAATTTAAAAATGCTTTTTTGATATTTGTATTTTTCTTTAAACTACGGCATGAAGGTAGAACAATTTTACTTTGGTAATACTTATAATAAAATCTTGGTTGTTCAATCTAAATAATTCCTTTTGTTGGCATTTAAAAATCTACGACAGTAAAGTATAAACAATCATTACAACAAAAGTTTACTGAATTATTTCACATTAAGAAAATTTTTATTCTAATTTTAAATTATAAACAATGTGATACAAAATATAATGAACTTCCTATTTTAATCTAATTTTAATCAAATCTGCCAAGATTGATTTCATTCTATCAAAACCTAGTTACTATTTAAAACATATGTGTAAAAGAGTGGGTCATTTTTAATATTACTTACACCTGAGGGAAGTGACTTTTCAAGAATGGTATGCCAAGATCATGACTTTTCTTCTAGTGTGCAAAGGTGGGTATTGTGTTTTGACTGATTCCTTAAAAAATGCCTAATGAAGGAACTTATATATAACTTCAAAAATCATAAAAGAGACTCAAGAGCTCCAAGAGCTTTTATTTCTAAAAATAAAACACTGGAACCAAGTAATTCATATACAACTTTATGTAATCACACAATATTTATAATGCACACTAAGCTTCTAGGTGTAAAAATTCACATTAAAATTTTAAATCAAAGTTATATTACCTCAATTACTTTAATGGCCTCAAATTTAAAAAACAACAACAACATGGACTACTCTCATAATAGAGGTAATCTAGTTAGAAATACAATAATGAAAATAATCAGTGTTAATTATAAAGTAGATGAAGTTATGATAGTCTATAAATACCTGTTGAAAAGATAAGGACAGAAAAAAGATAAAAGGCAAGCAAAATGGTCAAAACAATCTAGTAAACAGCAAGCTATAAGATAGCTTACAAATGTAACCTATACTAAATTAAAAGCTAATTTTCTTCACATAAATTCTTCCAGTAATCTGAGGGACAACAGTGATTTTCACTCTAGATAATAAACTTTTTAATTCACGAAAACTTCACCCTGCAATTAGAAAGTTAGTGTAGAAGGTTCCTAAAAAACTAAATAACTAAAAAGAACTTGCGTACTATATTTAAAAAAAAAAAGAGTCTCAGGTTGAAAAGGTGTGCACTGGTTGTAATCTGCACCATTAGAGTGTACCAGCATTGATGAGAATACAGATTCTTGGAAATAGAAAAGCTGGAAGAAAACAGGAATGACATAAAAATATCAGTAATAGTCAAGTAAATCATCACTGGGAAATCTCATTATGTTGCAAGACTGAATCTGCCTGTTGCTCACATCTCTTCAAATACCTCTGGCCTTCTGATTGGACACAACAATGAGGGCAGTGCCACTGACTCCAGGGCTTTTATTTAAAGAGGCAGCTCCTCTTTTTCTTCCAATATGCCATGAGCCACCCTGCTTTTGGACATCTCTAGAATTCTCCATCATGCCCCAGAGCCGGGTACCTTAAGATCTTTGTTTATTATTTCTATCTGTAGCCCCTGTGATTAGCAAAATGTTTGGCACATAGTAAGTGCTTAATAAATGTTTATTGACTATTGACTAAGTAACTGTTACAAGATTTAAAAAAAATAACAAGTGCCAGATACTGAAAAAACACAAACAACAAATTCAGAGTTCATATAGTATTTTATATAAGATGAGAATGTGACAAACTGTCTATCACAAAAGAACTGAGAGAACATCAGTAACTGCCAATCTATATGAATACTTTCCCAGCTACACAAAATCTTCAGGAAAGTCAGCTATCTGAGAATCAAGGACATCCTCAAAGGAGGTATTTGTAGGGAATAAGAATCCCATCTTCATTTTATTTCACACTTAACTGAAAGATGTCAAGAATATAACATATCACTGTGCTTATAATTTGTTGGTTATGAGAAATACATGTGATTTGGTGGAATAAAGTGGTGCCTTAAAAGAATGTTCACAAACAAGCATCTTCTATCTTCAAGCAGAAATCATTGAAGATTTCTTGAAACATATAACAGAAGAAAAAATCCAGCTAAAAGGCTCTTTTATCATAAATCTCAAGTGAAGCCTAAAACTGGAAGACACAAGTTTGTGAAAGTGATAGCTACTGTGAGGAGGGAGAGGCTGTGCAGAGATTATGTTCACAGGGAATTTCCTACAGACTGGGGAGGTACTCCGGAAGCTCCTGTTGGTGGATGGCATCGTGCTGACTGCATCAAGCCCCATAATATTGGAAAGTCTCTTGAAAGATATTTGTAACCAGACATTTGGCCTGACTATCTACACATGAAGAATCCAATGGTCATTGCTCATTTATAATATTCATCTGGATGGAAAGCATATAGAGCTTGTTCTTCGGTAGGTTTGTCTATTACAGATAAGACACATTGACAAGTTAGGCCCAGAATTGAATAAGAGGAAAAGAGTAGGGCTGGGCTGTCTTCAGAAAACTGCAAAGCAACTTAGCTTTCCATGAAAGAAAAAACCCATCTTTTTCATGTGAAAATTATAACAATGTTGCTATATAGTAGTGAAATATGAATTACTATAGTCTATGAAGAGTTAAAAATAAGTATTATACAAAAGACAATGAAAGAATGCACAATGCATGTGAGCAGACGGTAGCATAAGACAAAGGAAGAATTCTTAGTAAGAACAAGAGAAAAGATGCATGGAACTATAAAACAGGAAGAGAGGTGGGTACATGTTGAGGCAAAGAGCCAGAATGTTCTACCATTTTGGTAATGTTAGGAATGGGTGGACTGGTCCCTCTGTGGTGAATTTAAGTAAGGACATGTTCAAGAGAACCCAAAAGACTGGGTAGGGATAGATGGGCTGCGATTTGTTTGCACTGTTGAAGGGAACTTCCCCATCAAGAAGAACACAGATCCATTGGAGTGTACTAATCACAAATATGTTTTAACCATGCATGTTACCCAGAAGAGATGAACAGTGCAATAGTAATAGCAAACTTATAATTTTACTTACTAGTCCAGGGTAAAGGGCAGACAGGGTCCTTAAATTACTTTATGCTTTCCAAATGACATGAAACAGAAATTGTTCTAGGATCCTATAACAGTCACAGGATCATAGATTTAGAGCTAAAGCAGTAGAGGATAAAAATAAAATAATCAAATAGTCTTACATGAGGAGACTGAGGCCCAGAGAGGATAAGTAATTTGCCTAAGGTGACACAGTATGTGGCAGAATGAGATTATAAGGCTTGGTCCTCTAACTCTAAGTGCAGTTTGCTCTCAAGGACATAAATAAAATATCATGGTTAAAGTAATATATTTTATACGAATAATAGATATTTCAATGTTATTATAAAGTAACAAAATATCTTATCCAAAGAAAAAGAAATTGAGGAAATAAGTATAAACTAAGAGTAAATACAATTATTACTTTTTTCAGTTGATATGGTTTACTGAGAAAATCCAAGAGAGTCAAATAAAAATTAATTAAATAATAAATTCAGCAAAGTTGCATGAAATAAGTCCACACAAATATCAGCATTTCTGCATATTACCAATAAAACACAGCATCGTGCAGAGATAGCAGAACAAATTTCACTTAAAATAATTAATTACAGGATATACAAAATATCTGAGAGTCTACGTACCAAGACATATAACAAGAAAAATATGGCTACAACTGCAAAATACTTCTCAGATATATAAAAAATAGACATAAATAATATCAGAAGTAAAAATGGTTCAGAGGTAGGTTGAAACAATATAAGGAAAATGATCATGCTGCCTAAATTAATGCACTTCAATCATACTACCAAAGGATTACTTATAGAATAACATCAATTAATAATGAAATTCATCTGGAGGAACAAAAAGGCAAGCAGCTCAAGGGAAATGATGGAAAAAAATGAGAAGAGTTTAGCAGTATGTATTGTTCATGTATTTTTGCTTAATGAGATCTTTCTCATCCATTAATAGGCCAATGTGAGCTGCTTGAGTCACATGGAAGCCTGAGCCACATGAGTCTGTGGTAGGAGGAGATTGCTGAACAGGTGGAGTAGGAAGGGTAGAGCAGAGCCCAGAAGAAGTTAGTTAGAGCAGTTACTGCTGAGGGAGAGAGAGGAAGCAGGCAGTGGGCTGTGAGTGTTCATTTGTGGGGAGACCCCAGCAGGGGCAAGGCTTGGGGATGATGGTGCCCTCTGAATTGTTATTGTGTATGGATTTCTTTGTTGCTATGATGGATTCGGCTTTCTGGTGTTGGAATGTTTTGGTTCTGCCTTCCATGTGGAGAGTCTGTTACACTCTGTGACTAAAACCTGGGAATATGCCTGCATAGTCATAGTAGCTGCTGTAGGTATCACACTGGTGAAATACAGCATGAGACCTCAAATTAGACTAAAAATAAGTAATCATAAGAAGGATTTTACTGGTTAAGAAAATAGATGTATAGGTGAAACAGATAAGGCATGCAACACACAGAAATAAAACAAGCAACCTGTTTGATAAACTCAAAGACTAGTTATTAGGGTAAGGATTTAACTATTTAACAGAAAACTGGAAAGCAGTTTAGCACAAATTAGACTTAGTCACTTCACACAATATACCAAAATAAACTTCAAATGGATACATGATCTAGATATAAAAAGTCATATCACAAATCAATTAGGAGTAAGGAAGAGACTACTTTTCAGGTTTATGGATAGTGCATGGCTTCTTAGCTTTTTTTTGTCATGGACCCCTTTGATATGAGTGTATGTATATGTACATACACATGCATACACAAGCATGAACGTGTGCACACACATACACACACACACACACACACTGAATAGCATAGCCTCTACTTACATCAAGATAAGCTGAATGACTAACCAGAAGATTAGAATAAGTCAATAATTAAAAGCTTTACCATTTTTCTTTTAGAAAATAACAAATCCAACAGAAAGAAACTATGGATATGAAAAGAAAGGCAGAAAAAATAGATTTCATAGAGTCATGCTAATAATCAAATGGGAATTTTGGAACATGCTTAATTTGCAGAAACAAATGGCACCTTTACACAAATGGATCATGAAATAAGCTATGAATGAGTGAGAAAGGCAGAAATTCTGAATTCATCCTTTGTAGATCATCATAATCCAATAAAAATTATAATGGTATTACAGATTGAAAGATTGCAGAGACCCAGGAGGACGATCCTGACCTGATCATTTTACACATAAGGAAATTGCTATCCCAAAAGATTAAATGATCTACCAGAGATCACTAAAGTAGTATCAGAGAAGAGATGTGAAGCCAGGTTCTCTGACCTCAAATCTGACTTTCTTTGTGCTGTGTCATACTATCACCCCAAGGAAATAAAGGCAGGAGACTCATAGAATCTAAATGATGATAACTATAATAGTTATAATTTATATAGTATTTTAAGATTTGCAAAGTGTTTACCATATTATAAGATTTGATCCTCAAAAAAAAAAAATCCTGTGAGGTAGGTGTTATTATTATCCTAATTTTACCAATGAGGCTTAGAGAGGTCAAGTGACTTACCAGAGTAACAAAGATAATAAGTATTTTAAACAAAATCTAAATTATTCATGGGTCAAAGAATAAATCATATTCAAGACAACTGTAACAGTGATACTATTTATCCAAAATAAATGATATACACCTAGGGTAGCCATTAGTGGAAAATTTATATTTGTGAACAAGTATATTTAACAAAAAGAAAGATTAATAAACTTGTCATGTGAATAAAAATTAGAAAATAGTGTGTGACCTTGGGCAAGTCACTTAACCCCAATTGCTCAGCCTTCTCCCCTCCAAAAAAAAAGCAAAAAAAAAATTAGAAAGATAAAGAAAACAAGAAAAAAAGCAAAGGAATAAAAGCAATTTTCTTAATATAATAAAAAGCATTTATTTAAAAGCAAGACACAGCTTTGGAAAAATAAGGAAAGTTTTCCCAGTAAGCTTAGGAGATGCCTATTATTTTTTTATTAATATTTGAGAAATTATTAGTAACAATAGCTATAGCAATAAAATGAGAATTAAAAAATAAGGGTACAGACAGAAAAAGAGGTGGCAAAGTCATTGTTATATAGATAAAATAATTGTAAACATTAACTTTAGAGATCTGCAAAAATTTATGTGAGACAACTAATAAATAGATTCCGTAACACACATTAATTCATGAAATATAGTAAAGAAAGGGTTGGTTTAATCACTTTTTCCTCTAAATATACTTGCTTCTGGCTTAGATGGGAGACTTTCAGATTGGAAAAAAATTATAGTTGATTTTGGACAAAATACTGAATTTTACTATTAGGTTTCTTTATCTCCGGGGGCAGAGCCAAGATGGTGGTGTAGGAGCAGCAAAGTATCGCAGCTCCCACATAGCCACTTCAAAATACCCATAAAATATGACTCTAAACAAATACTAGAACTCTAAACCCCCTCCAAATATACTTTCCACTAAAGGCAGCTCGGCTAGGAGGCACCATTTCAGGGCTGCAAGTCTGAAATGGCGCCTTGGCCCTGGGGGCAGCCAGATGAGCTGAGCTGCAGCTGGAGCAACAGAAGAGTGGATCTACGGCAGTTGTGGCAGTTTCCAGAATTATCAAGCCTTTTATAAAGAAAAAAAAAAAGGACTAAGTGAAAGGTTAGTGGAACTCTGCTAAAATCGGGGGAGAAAAGCGGGTCTGGCCAAACTGCCTCCAGGCAAGGAAGTGGCAGAAACGGTGGTCCTGCACCCGCCTCCACATTGCCTGCAGACTGCAGGGGGGCCAAGCGATCGTTCATAGGCCTGGATCTGGATCGTGGTCTTGGGTGGGGGTCCTGGGGTCTCTTTTCAGTGAGCCAGAGTGGGGGAGGGCCCCAGCAGCCTCTTAAAAGCTCCAGCAGCTGGGAAAACCCCAAAGATTTGGGACAGAGCTTTCCCCTCTGGAAGCAGAGTTCCACAGAGCTAAAAAATCTCTGATTGGCCAGCCATAAATAAGCATAGGAAGCAAAGTAAGAACAGCAACCAAATCCTATATTTCTTTTTTGGGGAAAAGAAGGATCACTGTAGGGAATGGGAAGAAGACAACATAGTCAAACTCCTGCACCAAAAGCTTCCAAGAAACATGAAGATTGCCTAAAAGCTAGAGATCAGCTGAAGAAGGATTTTGAAAACCAAATGAGAGAAGTGGAAGAAAAATTGGGAAGAGAAATAAGAATGATGCAAGAAAATCATGAAAAGAGAGTCA
>CM053588.1:205709654-205754185 GCA_028646515.1 Pseudochirops corinnae | reverse complement strand
GAGTGCAGTGAGTAAGTGAACAAAAATTGCCAAAAGAGCAGGAAACAAAACTCCTCTAACCTCCTCCATCTATCTCCTCCATCCTCCACCTCCACCAGTATCTTCTGTTAGCTCAAACTCTGATATCCAAGGTAATATACACTTTATAAAATCAGTTTATTTCTTTACATTCTCTTTTATTATGTTTTTATACAATATTTGTTATTTATAAATACTTTTTCTTATTTAAAAACATAAAAATACTGGGGTGGCATTTTGGGGGCTGGAACAGATTAATGGCATTTCAATTAATTTCAATGGGGAAAACTGATTTGATAAATGAGCAAACTGAGTTACGAGCTCAGTAATGGAATGAATTAAACTCGTAAGTCAAGGTACCACTGTACACTAAAAAAAAAAAAATCTGTGAAAGAGAAAGTATGTGATCAGTACTATTAACCTCTAATTGAAATGCTCTGAGCTCCTTCTTCTTCTCTGTTCAGATCTTGACCACTTGTTCTTTAGCTTCCCCCTTAAAAGCCTTTCATCCCACCCTCAGGTTTGTATTCTCTCCTTCTTGCTCACCCTGAAAATGAGAAATTGTGCATATTTTTCCCATACTTCATCCCCAGTATATTTTTTTGTTCTTCCTCTTCCCTCCCCTCCACCCCCACCCTGGCCTGGTAAAACTAACAATAATGATCTAAGTCCTTTCATCTTTCTTGATTTTATTTTTCAAGGAATGAACTACTTTGGTAAAACATTTTTAATTTTTTAAAAATTCTGAATTTAAAGGCAAAAACAAAAGAGTATTTCCATTTACAAAGTAGAACAGAAAATGAAGACTAGAAGCAAAACTGTAAAGCTTTATTATGTGCAACTTGCTTTTTAAAAAAGTACATAATAAATTAAACATATTCCTTTCAAAGCTGTCCTGTTTGCCTGTGTTTCCATCTGAACTTCCTTCTGTTATCTTCAATGCATTTAAAAAATGACACAATTATCCTCTTTTCATTTTTGGGAGCACCATCTCTAGGCTCCTATTCTGTCCTCCTTCTACAGTGCCCCTCCAATAGGAAGGAAACATAATTCTTGTAATAAATAAGCAGTCAAACAAAATAAAACTATAATTTGCTATATGTAAAAATGTATGTCACATGCTGAATCTTAAATCTTCACTCTTGTATCACAATGCCAATCAATTCTTTTTTTCTTTCTGTGATCCTCTCTATCTGTTCAAAAACTCTTCTGCATTCATAAATGAAAGTTATTTTCTTGGTTGATCCTCTAACTCGAATATATTACCTTTCATATTTAGGTGATCTGTCAATTTGGAGCTTAGTAAGGTAGTGTGAGGTCTTGGTCTAAAAGTAATCTCTACTACACTGGCTTTCCAGTTTTTTTGCAGCAGTTTTTGTTGAATGACTCCTTATCTTGGTATACTGAGTCTTTTGGTTTACTGAATTGTCACTATGTTCATTTGCTTCTGTATGTTGTAAATATTACCTACTCCTCTAACTTCACCATGTTTTTGATGATTATTGTTAGAGATCTGGCACTACTTGGATTGCCTTCCTCATTTTTTTTTTTTTATTAGCTTTGGGCAAGAATTTCTACTTCTTGTTCTAAACAATTTATTTTCATTCTAATTTTTCCCTCCAGAGGTCTTATTTAAATTCTAATTTTAATTTTTGAATCTTGGCTTGATTTCTATCAGTCTTATTATACAGTCCTTGTGGCCAAGGCATTTTTTTTCCCCGAGGTTCTACTTGATTTTCATGTAGAATTTCTCTTTTCTTCTGGGTTAACTTCTTGAGTTTCTCTCACAGTATTTCTTTACTGAATTCATCATTTTTAACTTACATAACTAGCCCTAGTTTCTGAATTACACCTTTGTGCTTAGGTCTGAATCCACAACTTTGCTCACTACTGGATGAGGGTATCCTGTTTCCTCTATGGTCTGGATCAAGCTACCTCTGCCATACAGAATAGAGTGTATAGCTCTAGGTTCTGCTTTTAGAAGGAATCCCTGCCTTCTGGTTCTTTCTTCTGACATTCAAACTTAGATTTTAAGTTCTGGCTGGTCTCTGTCTCTCCCCTGCATGGTATCCAACAGGCAGTTGGCTCCATTCTTTCATGTGACCCTTATAGGCCCCAACTAGACACTGTCAATTCAGCTGGTAGATGGTATTCTGTAAAATCCCTTGTGTTTGTGCTTCCCAGGTGCTCCTCTGGCTCTGTCTCATGATATAGCTCTCACAGCCTGCTTGGGAACTGCTCTCAGTGGGGACTGTGGGTGTTCCATCACTGTTTCTAGTGTAGGGTGCCAGGGAAATGGGCTTGCCCTGCCTCCTGCTGTGACTCTGGAGGGGGTAACCAATGTGCTACGGATTCTGCTTTCCCTATCTTGTTTCTAGAGGCTTTTGGTATTTCTCTTGGACAGTAAGGATGATTCTCTAGCTGTTTCTCTGGCTGTCTTAACACTGTTATTTCTGTTGCATTTTTAGAACTTTACTGGAGCATTTGTGGAAGGGCTGGACTCTTCTAGTACTTTAATGAAGAAATATCAACAATTATTTATTAATCATTACATGGGATAGTTTTTTCTTAGACCTCATTTTACTTAAATTTCGCACTACATTTAGTATTGCTGACTACAGCTGTCAAACTCCAGACCCATGAAAGTGGCCTATGGAACTCCCGAGTTCTCCAAAACCAGATGAAAATGTAATTTGGAAATGTTTAACAAAACAAAAAAATGATACAACAAAAATAATATTAATGGAGGTTTTCTAAGTGACTAGAGAATTCATTTCTATTTAAGTCTGACATCCTATTTGTTGACCACCCTCTCTTCTCGTTATTTGTTCAAATTTTGTGAATTAATGGAAATATTCTCTTTTTGTTCTCCTCCCACCTACCTAAACACTCAGTCTCTTCTGCTATGACATTATCCACATCCCCTAAATGTGGGTTTTCTACAAGGCCATAGCTTGTATTTTCTTCTCTCTACTAATTTTCTCTTGGTAATCCTATTAGTTCTGGTTGGCTTAGTAATCAATTATACAGTTTATAAGCTTGCCTAGTTACCATCTTGCTCCTAAGATTTAGTCCCACATCACCAACTCTGCCTGGCCATTCCAATCAGGAGGACTAGGAAACATCTCAAACCCAACATACCCAAAACATAACTTACTCTCCCCAGAAACTCATCGCTTACCCAGGCTCCCTTACTTCTACAGAAGCCATCCCTCTTCTCATCTCTCAGTATGCTCCCTGTTTCTCCCTCTCTGCTCCATCTCATACATACAATAAGCTGACAATTCTTGCATTTTCTACCTCCATAGCATCTTTTTTTGCCCATGTTCTCTATTCACAGTCATTACCTTTTTGCAGTTCCTGGAAGCACAGCAGTCTCTTCTGACAATTCCCCTTTTGCTCCTTACTTGAATTCTCTTTTATGTCTCAATAATTTTGTACCTGAGAGCTTCCTTTCTCTATTAGACTGACTTTCCCTATAGAATTTTAGTTAGTAAGATCTAAAATCATTTCTATGAACCCTTGGCAAGCTATTTTCCCAAAATTGAGAACCCATGTAGGACTTCTTGGCTTTCCCTCCCTTTTATGTAATATAGTGTGATCAATCACTTTTTTCCAAAATTTTTCCAAAATTTCCATCATCTGTACCATTCTTCCCTATTGGTAGGAACTGGATCCAGAACAGAATTCCTTTCTATTGTTTCTTTTACTTTTGGAAGGCTAAAGTTAACATTAGGGAAAAATAAGAAATCATTAGGCATTCTGCTTTGAGACAAGGAAATACAAGCAAATATCCAGATATTTAACTTCTAGAACATTATATAACACAATACAACACTATGCCAAGATTATTTCCCAAACACAATGACAGGATAAAACTGCTTGTTCCTCCATCTTCCCCAACTGATTATCTCTCAAATGGTCTCCACTATGCTTTCCTCCTTTACTTCTTGGATTAACTCAAACAAGCATTATCTTCTTTTTTTTTTTTATTTTCTTTTTACATTGAAAAAGTACCCCTCCTCTATAAGTGGGTAGGGGTGCTTTCTCATATCACATTTTTGGGGTCTGGCGGCTTCTTTATAATTTTCCAACATACACTTTTGATTGATTTGTGATGGTTGTTCTTTCCATTTACATTGTTGCAATCAATGTCTATTGCTTTCTTTCCAAGCTCTGTTGTATTCATCATATTTTTCATTTCTTATAATTTGGTAAATATTTAAATATTTTCATATACCATAATTTGTTTCATTATTCTACAATTGATGGGAATCTACTGTGTTTCTAGTTCTGTTGCTATAAATATTTTGGTATATGTGAGGGCTGTCTTTTTGTCAGTTACCTCACTGGAGTATATCTTAGTATAAAAAGTCATCCTATCTCATAGCCCCTTTAAATTTAAATTCTTTTCTCTTTTCATTTTGAATAATTTTTTTTTATCATTCTGATAAAATGTTCACAGAGAAATTCTAGTACATAAAAACCCTAATTTTTAGTGAAGACTGTTAAGTCAAATCACTATCTTTGTATGAAGTTCATCTTGCTTGTTGCCCATATTTTGTGCATTTGTGAATAAGCACATGAGAGATAAGTTTTAGATTTTGTCTCCTGTGAATTTTTGGATATCACACCTGTTATTGTTTTTCCTACATAATTATTATTCTCTACCTGACCTGGTTTGATGGATATACATAGGTAGATTTTGACCTTCTACTTCTTATTCAGTTGAAAGCCCTTTTGATTAGATATGCAAGACATTAATCAAGTACATCTTGCTGGGTACACTTTCATAAACCAGGGACCTGGTATTTCTATATTTTAAGTCATGATCTAGAAATTCAAAACCAATAATGCAATGAATACCATAATCTTAACTAGATATTAACTCTCCAAATCTGATTTTTATCCTCTGGGTCCCTTGTCTTCAATGGGTACAAAAGATAAAAAAAAACACGTTATGCACTTCTGTGATTTCCAGGTTATTGACCAAAACTTAACTACCTCTGTAAATGCCACTTCTTTGGTTGTACTGGGGTTAATCATGAGAAGTGAGTCACAATAAGCTGTCCTTTTTTTGACAAGTAATGGATTGTTCTTTATCACTTCTTGGAAACATCCCCCCCTAGAAGCCAATAGACCTCTTTGTATTGCCGTTTTTGGATGTACAAATATCTTCTGTATCCCTTGGCAGGGGTTCACAAACCACACTGCTACTAGTCTCCTCTTCCACTGACCCTTACCAGATGATTTCTGACTTGACAGCTTCCACGTACATTCCCCCCTCCTTCCCCTACCAAATGAAGGTGCTCATATAACAAAGAAAAGGAAAAACCAATGAACACAGCAACCATATCTGACAGCATCTGCAATCCTTTATATTCGTAGACCTACATTTCTACTAAAAAAAAAAAAAGAGAGAGAATATCCTGTCTCTTTTCTAGGATCAATATTGGTTCTTATAATTTAATTACACTTGATTTTGCTTCATTTTAGGGTACTTTTCATCTACATTATTCAAATTACCATGTATATAATTTTCTTGTTTCTTCTTACTCCACTCTGAATTGTTTCACACACATTTTTCCATGTTTCTCTGAATTCTTCATATTGTCATTTCTTACAGTACAAAATTACACTCCATTAATTTATCCTGATCTGTTTAACTATCACTCAACTAATAGATAACCCTCCTTTGTTTCTATTTTGGTTGTTTTTTTCTCCTGAGGAGTTATTAAAAAAGCAGTGCTTAATTTATAAAAATCTACACAATGACTTTATTTAGACCTCTCTGGGGTAGTCATGAAAGCAGGGTTGTTGGGATAGAGTATGTTAAGAGTTTAATGACTTTTCTTGCATAAATCTAAATTGTTTTCTGAAACAGTTGGACTGATTCATTACTCCACCTATAGTACATTAGCATGTTTATCTTGCCATCATTCCTCCAATAATTTTTCCATATTTTGTCATCTTTGTCAGCCTTATAGTTATGAGGTTTATAAAACCTCAGAGCTGCTTTGATGTGCATTTCTCTCATTCTTAATGACTTAGAATAATATTTCATGTGGCTTTTTAGAACTCTTTTTTTGAAAACAGTTCAAAAACAATGAAGAAATATCTACTGTGAAAAGCTCTTGGTAATTTATTTGTGTTAATTCTCTCTGTAGTTGGAATTTTTATCTGTTAAGAGACATTTGATACAGAGATTTTTTCCAAAATGACTTAGAATTTTGATTTTTTTTATTGTGGTTGCATTGATATTCATGCAAAAGCTTTTCCATTTCATGTAATCAAAGTAATCTATTTTAGGTAGTACGGCATGTATATTAACACATAAAAATATATACAGATGTATATTATGTCATGCATACTATACACATATACCCCCACACACCCACACCCTGAAACACCCACTAATATCCTAATAAAAATACTCTACATTTGGAGTCAAAGGACCTGGGTTCAATAAGTTTATTATAATTTATTCTTAGAGGCAGCACGGTGGTATAGGGATAGAGTGCCTAGCATGAAGTGGGAAAGATCTGAGGTCAAACCTGGCTTCAGATACTTCCTAGCTATGAGATCCTGGTCAAGTCACTTAACTTCTATTTACCTCAGTTTCCTGAACAGAAAAATGGGAATAACAGCCTCTGAACTCTCAGGATTGTTGTGATGATTAAATGAGATAGCATCTGTAAAGTAGCCCAATTAGCACACAAAATTAGCACAATTCTTGGCACATAGTAAAAACTGTATAAATGCTAGGGGCTGCTGCTCCAACCACCACTATAACTTTGGGTTAACTACTTTATCTCTTTGGGCCTCAGCTTCTCCATTCATAAGTGAGGAGGGTTGAACAGTTTGACTTCAAGATTCCTGACAGCTCTAAATTTATGATCTATATAATCTATGATCTTTTTCATCCCTTGGTTAAGAATAGCGATCTGGGCATCATTTGCATAGAGATGAAAACTGAAACCATATGAACTCATGTAAGTTGATATCCTGGATATCAGACCATTATCACCTAGATTTACTGCAAGTATCTTTTCCTCAGATAATGATTCATGTGCAGACTTTGTATAACCCCATTTTTGCCTAAGCCTGGTGAGATTTTCCAGAGGAAGATTCTCCAGAAGGTTCTTGCTATATAAGTGAAGGATACATGACTCCTAATTAATTGAATATTGAGATGAAATGCTAAGGATGGCATATCTAAGGGAGACACGATTTCACATTGTTAGAGGCAAGCATAGACATTTAAATGGAAGGTAGGAGATTTCCACAGAGTCTCAAATATAGAGACACTGATGCCAAACATGTCTCTTGATTTCCAGAATATGCTACTCTAAAAAGACTGCTAAGAGTGAATCCCTTCTACTCAGATTAGTCTTCTTCTCTTACTTGGAGATTTAAATCTTAATTAGCTCCCAGCCAATAAGCTTTTACTCTTCAGTATTCATTTATCTATGCTAATGATTATTACTTCCTCTACTTTGATTTATTTTTTACTTTGATAGGGAGATTTACTGGCTATTCATGAAGTTCTTTTGACTAAACAGAGTTTAGAGTGAAGGAAGTTAAGTTAGAGATAACAAACTAAATATAAATCTCTTTTGATAATAAGGGAAAATGAGATTTATCCTGAGCCCCAGGATATAGTATCTCTATACAACCAATATTTGGTATGATAGACACATAAAATCTTATAACTCTTATAACCCAGATGGAGATAGAAAAGTGATGGAAAGAAAGATTATCAAGACAAGGTGTGACTAAATCCAGACTTCCCTATCCCTATTAGAGGCTGTGGCTGCCGGTGCTGGAAAGGCCTTATCATCTATCTGTAAAGAAGAAATGACTGGCTCCCTTGGAAACCAGGTGAGCCAGATCCAATGTCGGATTATCTATACACACAACACGCAAATACAACCATACTTACAGTTAGACAGCAATTGCATATTTTCCAAAAACTTTTCAATTTTATTTAATCAAGATTGTCTCTTATTTCCTGAGATCTTCCTTATCTCATGTTTGGTTAAAAATAAAACAAAACAAAAAAACCACTTTCTCTATACCTAGTTGTAAAGATGTATTTATGATATGATCTTTATATCATGGACTACCAATCATCCTCATTTTCTTCTGATTAGAACTTTGGATTCTGTCTTTAGTATATCAAACTTGAATAGGTGAGATTATGCCTTCTTTCACTAGGAAGCAGGTGTCCACAGTACATCCATTTCTACTTTATGCTTTCTGCATCTAGGCCATAACTCTTATCCTCCTCTCATTGGAATCTTGGATTCTGCCTCTGAGACATCTCAGTCTAACAGGTGATCTTTCCCCTTAACTGCTCTGCAACACTTTTAAGCCATCTCCATATTACACTGTGAGGCACCTCTCCCTCCTTCCACCATCTCCTTGTCTTCCTCTGCTGGGCTGCAAGTTCCTTGAGGGCAAGGAACATTTGGCTTGCTAGTGTATGAATCCACAGTACTTAGCCCACTGGGCACATAGTAAGTGTTTAATGCTAAATCATTCTACTAATCTAGGTAACATACTCATTTGGAGCTTAATTTGTATATGATGGGAAATGCTGACCTAAATGCACTTACTGTCAGATTTCCTTGCGGATTTCTCAGCAGTTTTTATTAAATAGTAGGTCCTTGGGTATAATGAACACTTTGCTATTACTTGTCACTGAGTCTGGGTCTGGTGTACCTAATCTTTCCCAGTCATCAACTCTTCTATTTATTAACCAGTATGAAAAAGTTCTGATGATTATTACTTTACAGCAGTTTGAGCAACATTACTGTTGGGTCCCTTTCATTCCTAAATAATTTCTTCTTCCTTTGAGATTCTTGATCTTTTTTTCCCCTTCCAGATAAATATGATTATAATTTTGTCTAGTTCTACAGAGTGTGCTTTTTGCGGTCTGGCTGGTATGGCACTAAATCTCTTTATTTAGGTAGCAATGTCATTTTGATTATATCGGCATAGCCTAAGGATGGGCAATTAATACTTCTCCAATTATTTGTCCCACTTTATTTCTATAAAGTATATTTAGTAGTTGTATTCACATAATTACTCTGTTTCTTGGTAAATGAACTCCAAGATATTTGTAGTTATTCTGAATGTAATTACTTCCCTGCCCCAATCTCATTCTGCTTTTAATAGCAGTAAACTGAAAAGACTGATAATTTTTATAGGGTTGTTTTATACTTCTTGCTATTTTAATGAACTTGATAATTATTTACTCTTTAAAAAGTTTTATCTATAAAGTTTTATAAATAAACCATCATATCATCTACAAAAAGTAATAACTGGTTTTTCTTTGCCTAATTCACTCAATTTATTTTTTCTTAATTTTCCAGATAGTGTTGCTAGAAACATATGAAACAAATAATACTAACAAGGGATACTCTTGCTTTACCTCTGACTGGATTTGGAAGGTCTTTATCATTTCTTCACATAGGTAATACTGACTGTAGGCTTTAGGATGCTGCTATTTACCATGCTAAGGACAGGTCCAATTATTCATATCCTTCACTGCTTTAAAAGATAAATTTGTTCAAAAATAAATTATTCATATTCTTCACTGCTTTAAAAGATAAATTGAGTGATTTGGAACATTTTTCTATCACGTTGTAAATTGTGAATCATCTTTTACAAACTATCTGTTCATCTCTTCTGACAAAGTTTCCATTCTGAATTTACTGTAGCTTACTTATATAATGGTGGTTTGAACCCAATTTGAGTGAGGCTGCCTTCTAGTTATTCCAAGAGTCCTTGTAAAACAGGAACCTTTTCCCAAGTAATTTATGTTATGAGACTTATTTAATACTAGTTTATTGAGTTCAATTACTTTTCTTTCTTCTTGTCTAGCCTGTTTCATAGGCTTGATTTTCTATTTTTGGGGGGTATTAAATTGGTTTGATGATTATTGCCAAGGTCCAGCTGTCTTTTTCTTCCTTCATCTGTATCTTTATATTACCTTGGATATTCTGGGCATTTTGGCATAATTGGTAGAGTGCTGGATTTGGAGTCTAGAAGACTGGAGTCTGAATCTTGCCTAAAATACCTATTAGTCATGTGACCCTGACCAAGTCATCTAACTTTCTCAGTCTCAGTATGGAGTTAATGATGGTCTTAAATGACATAATAATGCATAAAGGTACTTTATGAATCTTAAAGTGTGTTATGAATGTTAGCTATTATCATTACTTGTTATTTAGTTAGATGGTACAGTGGATAGAAGTGCTGAGCCTGGACTTGGGAATGCCAGAGTTCAATGTGGCCTCCCGACACTCAGCAGCTGTGTGACCCTGGGCAAATCACTTAACTTTGTCTGCCTCAGTTTTCTCAATTGTGAAATAAAGATAATAATGGCACCTACCTCACAATATTACTGTGAAGATCACCTGAGAAAATACCGGTAATGTGCTTAGCACAGTGCTTAATAACGCTTGTTTCCTCACCTCCCTAACCCCTTCTTAACCCCATAAAATGTCCCTTTGGTAGTCTGATTGGCATTCTAATGGTTTTTGGAAGCATTAATATTTTTTATTATATTGGCATGGCCCAGTCATAACCACAGAATATTCTCATTTATTTCTTTAAGGAGCATTTTATAACTGTATCCATGACAGTTACTGACAGGCTCATTCCATTTCCTTGTTCTAAATAAGCCATATCATGTTGCTGCATTTTAAAGTATTCTATGAATTCACCAGCATATAAGTAGTGAAATGATATGAAAAAAGTTTCTCAAAGAATAGCAAATTAAAGCAAAATTGCTCTAATTCACAAATAAAAAAGGAAATCAAAACAACCCTAAAGTTTTACGTTATAGTTATTCAACAAGCACTTAATAGATGCTATATGCTAGATGCCATCCTATGTGCTAATAATGGAGAACAGACAGTATCTGCCCTCAAGGAGGTCACATTACAGTGTGAGAGAGAAAATGCAAATACTATGTATGTAATATGTATGTATGTGCTGATGTATATGCATCATGTATGATATATATGATGTATATATAGCAATACATACATATAAATATGTACATAAATATCTATATATATATAGATCTATCTATTTGGAAAGCAGACAGAAGATTATCTCAGAAGGAAGGCACTGGCAGCAGAGGAGACTGGGAAAGGCTTTTTTCAGAAGGTAAAATGTAAGCTGACTCCTGAAGAAATCCAGAGAAGGGAAGACGAAGAGGCAAGGAAGGAGAGCATTCTAGGTATGGGAAACAGTAAACACCAAGGAATGTGTTAGAAGCTGGAGTGGCTTAATGGTGAAAGACCAAAAAGGCCAGTGTAGCTGGATCACAAAATACGTGGATGGGAATAAAATCTATTAAGAGCGGCAATACAGGAAGGAACCATGTTGTAAAATATGCTAAATCCCGTTTATATTTGTTCCTGGAAGCAATAGCAAGCAACTGGAGATTACTGAGGAGGGAGAATGGCATTGTCAAACCTGTGTTTTAGGAAAAAATCACTTTGGTTTAAAACTAAGTGATAGACAGATTGTAGCTAGGTATAGAGAAGACAAGGAGACAAGGGTAGCAGGTTACTGTAAAGGTACCAGGGAGATGATAAGGACCCATGTGAATGAAGAGAAAGCAACAAAAACAAAGAATATTGTGAAAAGAGAAATAACAATATTTGCAAAAGAGATCGGATACATGACATGGTCAATGTGAATGAGGAGTGAAGTATAACCTGGAGGTTTTGAGCCCAGATGACTGTAAAGATAGTGGTGCCCTTAACAAAAAAAAGGAAAGATGGGATGGTCTTCCATTCCCCAGCTTCTACTCCTTCTTTTGCAGAGGTGAGACACCGTGGGTGTCAAACATTGCATGTAAGGTTGGATTTTCTTTGATGTTAGTTTTATGGATTATTTTTCTTATTCTACTTTTAAAATTCTTTATTATAAAAGATGGTTTCCTGGGAGAGTAGAAAGGGAGAAATACAGTGGGAAATGTTAGTGGTATAAAAAACAAAAGGTACCAATCAAATTTTATTTCAAAAACACAAAAGGGTGTTATATTTTGTCCAAAGTCTTTTATGTTTCCATTGATACAATCATGGGATTTTTACTGTTTTGTTATTAATATGGTCTCTTAGAGTCATAGTTTTCACACTAATATTGAACCAACCCTGTATTCTAACCTATAAATTCAACCTGGTCATAAAGTAACACTTTAAAATTGTTTCTATAGCCTTTCTGCTAACATTTTATTCGATACTTTTACATTGATATTCATTAGAGATACTGTTCCTGCTTCAGAGGGATTCAAGAGTTCCAGTTTTGTGGTTTTGAGCTGGTTTGAAGCTACCTGGCCTGTCCTACTTAAAGAGTACCTGCAGGCTTCTAGCTATTAATCACAGCTCAAGCTGGCTTTTCCCTCCCCTTCTCAGAGGACTCACAGACTTTTGTCAGTTCTCATCTGAATGAAGGAGCTTACTGGTATTTTTCTTCGGTTTTCTTGATCACTGATGTCATCTTGTCCCCTTCTAGTTATATTTGCTGGAGTGTGTACCAGAGATCTGGGATCCTCTGCATGTTTTCATGCAGCTATTTTATTGGAAGCCTGTGTGTATGTGTGTGTACATATATACATGCACCACACAATTGCAACTATCTTTCACTTTCATTTAACTTAGAAGTCTACTTCCTTTTGTGATTATATATTTTCTGAATGATATATTTTATTCCATTGCTTGAGTGAAAACTGGTAATCTGTAGTCTATATATGACCACACTGCACTTGTCCACTGTCCTTGTGTGCCATTATTCTTCATCTATTTAGTTTTTCTTATGCATTTTGCTAGGGCAATTTTTTTTTGCATTATTAAAGATCTATAATGCTCTGAGGTTGAGGTAATGGGCATAATATCATATCTAATGGGATAAATTTTCAGGGGGAAGAAGGGTCCATGAGCTTTCATGGTAAAAAACTACACTGTTATTTTCAGTCACCTTTAACCCATATTTAGCATTTCCAAGAAAACATTATTCAGAGAAGGGGTCCATAAGCTTCACTGGGCTGTTAAATGGAAAGGTTGAGAACCCCTGATGTATATACTGGATCATATGGAGGACTTGGGTATAGATAATTTCTCTTCTACATGAACTCTTCTACCAGGAAAACACCTTATTTTAACATATATCTTCTAAGTTATCTTTGTTGCTATATCTATCAAAGAATTCTATATATTTTCAACATATCCAAGGGTGATAACATGCTGGAGAAGAGCCTTTAATGCATTTTGCTCAAACAAATAAAATATTAGTTTCAAACTAACAACTGAAAGAGAAAAGATATTCTGTATTCTGAAATTTTACTCTGACTATGACGATGTAGTTAGTTGTAAAAATTCATTTTGAATCCAATCTCCGATTTTGATCAAAGATACCCTCAATACATTGTGTAGTTCATTTTATAGTAATCGGATAAAATAAACTTGAGGATGAAATATCAATCCCCTGTAACAATTTAAAACACTGGCAAATTGGTTCACAAAATTGATATCTAGGATTAAAAAGAGACTGACTACATTAGTCAAAAAATATGCCTTGAAGTCAATGAAAATGTAGACATCAAATCTCCCAAAACTATAAATTTTTTTCCAGAGAAGGACTAGAAACACAGATATAAATGTTTAAGCATTTGTTTCACTTCATTTCTTGAAGCACTGGACTAACATAGCAACATTACAGTATCTCCAATATTTTTATACAGATTTCATCTAAGCCTGCTAACAAATTCTGCTTACTTATATATTTTTAGAAACAAAGTATATTTTAATTTATAATCTCTTTTATGCCCCTAAAATTTAGTGCAACTTGAAAGACCTTAAAAGTGAGCATAACCAGGGAAACAATTTATACAGTGACCACAAAACATATAAAGGAAAATGACATTGAAAGATACCAGTATTCTGATCAGTGAGCTATTTGTTTTGATAGAGGCCTTCTATTTGGAGGACAAAGGGTAAGTTAGTAGTTAGTGACAGAGATGCAAAAAAAAAAAAAAAAAAGGAGAAAATAATGTCAGTATAACATTAAACAATCCTTAGAAGAAAATAAGTTTAGATGGGGCACATAAGAGTATTTTTTTTTACTAATGTGTTAAATTATACACACACACACACACACACACACACACACGTATCCTAAATGTATATATATAATTTATGCAAACCACATAAGCTCAGATTTTTAGACAGTCTTTCTTGTATTTAATGGTATCTATGTTTGACAATTAAATTAATGATAAAAAGAAAACTGAAAAACTTTTACATTATATATTATTTATTTAATTTTTTACCTTTTTCCCAAATGATATTTTATAATTTATTCATCAAAAATTTCAATACTATCTCTATTTTTAAATTACTATTAAAGAAGTATTTTAGATTAATCATAATCAGAAATGATTTGTTTTTTAAAACAGCTTATTTTCTGATATTTCTCTATCTCAATACTGAAGGATAACTCTGGAAGTTTCTAGGTTTCTAAAAAATGTCTACCTTTTATTTTAAAACAAAGGACTTTAGAATACACTAAAAAACTGATTCTTAGAATTGAGTCCTATGAACTCCAAAATTTTTCTTTCTATCATCCAAAGTCACAGTCCATTTCTGGTTTTTGCAGGAAAAAAAGCCCTAAAACTTTTATTTATTTATTTTTAAAGCTAGAAAGTTTTTCTTTGTCTTCATCACCAAACTTCAAAACTAAGATGTGGTTAGATGAAGTCACTTGAGTTTCTCTTTTCTTAGGTTTTGTAAATTGTTTTTCTGTACAGAATGTCATTTTCATCTACATTGCTTTCTAATCTTTTTTTCCAGCTGAATTATTTTCTGATCTTGCTTTTCCATCTCAGCTGTACCATCTGCCATTCTTTCCTCTCTTGTCTTGATACAACTTGATATTTTCATAGTTTTGAGCTATATGCCATACTTCTGAATTTCATCATATTCTCCAAAGATTCTTTAGCTACATTTAGTTTCCCCTAACCCTTCTCATTTTTAAAATCAATTTAATTTCTTCTTTTAATTTTCACATTATTTTACATTTCTGTCTAACAGTCATATCTTTGGTAGCCTCTTAAATTGTTCTGGATGCAAACTTTGAAGCTGTTTCTCCATGTCTTTCTTTTGACATTCTCTCCCACCTCTCACCACTTTTCCTTATTGCATCATATTTTTTATTTGTTAGTTTCTTTGGTTTCTCATTATCTTTTTGGTTTCAGTTTTGTTGTTAGAGTTCCTAAGAAGTTTCTTTACCCTCAGTATTTCTACTACTATTTTAGGATTAAGAGGAAGTGATCTTATTCTATGATCTTCCTAAAGTACTTTATTAGATCATAGAATTTCAAGTTGTAGGGGACCTAAGAGATAATCTAGTTTAATACCCTCATTTTATAGAAGACAACACTGAGGCCCAGAGAAGTTAAACAAACTTCTTGAGGTATGATGAAAAAGTAAGTAGAAAAAGTGGAATATGGAATCAGGATTTTGGATTCCATGTCAAGTGTTCTTTTCAGCAAACCACACAATATTAAATCACATTTAAATTTTCAAAGCTAAAGTCAATGCTTTACATGATAGTTATTAGCCATCTGACCTTATACAAATCATTTCAGCTCTTCAGCTCATCTTCATTTCTAAAAATGGAGATAATAGTAAATAAAATACTTGGCTCATAAAGTTGCCAGGAGGAAAACACTTTGTAATGGAAACGTGAGCCATTATCATATGTAAATGCATACTAAATAAGCCTTTTGAAAGCAATAACCATGCCTTATACTTTTTAGTGACTTCATTTTCCAGCCAAGTACCCTGAAATTTGGTAGGGGGGGCTCAATAAAGTATTGTTGACTCTGAACACAATATTTTGCTAATCAAGTCATAAATATAGGTGAATTATTTTCTTTTTTGCAAAATGTCTCTACTTTTACTAATTTGATTGGGGAGGGGGTAGATCTATGACATCACTGGACGGGGAACTGCTGATGAGGAAAATTTATGTACCAAATGCAGGTCAGATCCTGCTTTGCCACATTTAGTCTAAGATAGTTGTCTCAGTATACTTAGAGGGTAAGTGACTTGGCAAGGGTCACACAGCTAGTATGTCAGAGGGAAGACGTGAACCCAGGGGGTCCTGACTTCTATGGCCAGCACGCTATCCACCATGCCAAACTTCCTCTCTGTTTTCTTCTTAAGTATTTTTAAAAAATCTATTGTCTATTGTGAGCAAAGTTTTGTATTAGGAAATAAGATATATTCTCAAATACTTATAATGCAAAAGAATAAAATTACAATATAAAAAAAACTTTTAAAATACCATGAATATGAATGTACAGTCTCTTCAGTAATAGCTCTTTCTGGCTATTAGAGTTGGGAGTGGGACATGTAAAACCTATACTCTAAGTCTAAGACATCAGTACAGTCAGGTGAAATCAACAGCAAATTCTCATCAGTCGCTACTGCACTCTAGCAATTCAAGCAGTTTGGTCCAGCAGATCCCTGGCCAAATACAGAGACACACTGTCAGGAGTTCTGCTGCCACAGAACATAGACAACTTTCTTCTGAACCACCTTTTGAAGTAATGACCCAATGAGAAAGGCATAAAGAGGTAGCACAGAGTCCCTCAACAGACCTCTAGAGTGCTAAGTCCTTATATGACCTAATGAATCCTATACAACAGTCATCACTTTGTAATATCTCCTCAGCAAAGTTAGGAAGGAAACTGACTAAAATTATGGGCATGGAAAAACACTCATTATGGCTTATACAGTGTTGGTCTCACAGCTCTAGGGTAGGGGCAATGGATCAGAGAAGGATCTGCAGGCAGGGCTCTATTTTCCCCCCTTTTCTTTCTTTTGAAATAGGTTGTCATTTTTATACCCCTAAGACCCTAGGATTTCTCTGCTATAGAGAAGTAACTGCTATAAGATACAAAAATCCCAACATATTTGTAATGTTCAGAGGAGAGACCACTTTTGGGTGGTAGTTTGGGAGAAATGGAAAGAATAAGGAAAAGTGCTATGAGACCTATGCTTTAAAGAAAGCAAAAAAGGAGGAAAATGTCCATATGTCAAAACATTTATACCAGCTCTTTTTGTAGTGGCAAATGATTGGAGACTAAGAGGCTGTCCATTAAGTGAGGAATGGTTAGAATAAATTATGGAATATTAAAGTAATGGAACAGTATTGTGCCATAAAAATAATAAAGCGAACAGCTTCAGAGGAATATGATAAGACTTATATGAACTGATGTAGAGTGAAGTGAGCAAAAGCAGAATACAATAATCATGACATTGAAAAGTAAACAGTTTCAAAGAATTAAGGACTCTGAATCATAACACTATGACTAATCATGATTCCAGAGTCCAGATGATGAAGCATGTCACTTACTTTCTGAAGGAAAAGTGATGGACTCTAGATGCAAAATGAAAAATACATTCTTGGACATAGCTAATGTGAGAATTTGTTTTGCTTGAGGGTGTATATTTCTTGAAAGATTTGTTTATCTTTCTTGTAAATTGTGGTGGAAAGGTGAGAGGAAAAGAAGGGTTAGGGCTAGGGTCTCCTCCAAAAAAACTGACAAGATAAGAAAGGCCAGACAGAATCACAGATAAACAGGATAATACTGAAAGTGGCTGAACTGATTATCCCTTATTGATTTAATTATCAATTCAAATCATTTGACTGATTACCAATTAAAAGGAAAGGCAAGCTCTATATAACAGATATTAATAGTTTCATATATAATGCTCATTTTATTTGATATTTATAAAGTTCAGAATAAAATAATTTTAAAAAGTAATGGAAGCCTTTATGGAGGAGGTGACATTTTAGGTGGGTTCTGAAAGACTTCAATAGGGAGATAATTCAGACACAGGAAATAGTTTGAGCAAAATTCTAGAGAGTGACGCTGCTGATATGTCCTAGAAATAGAAAGTAATGCAAGCTGGAGTATGTAGGAATAACATAAAACAAGGCTGATTTCATGAACTGATGTTCGTGTAGAGCAGAGTTCTTAATTCATTTTTACCATATTAATAGTAAAATTCTACTAGATAAGTTATTTTAGTGGATCTGGTCATTTCCCTCTTTATCAATTTATACAAATCTTCCTATAAGTCTGTGAAATCATCTCTTTTCCTTATTTCTTACCATATCATAGTATTCTTTTATATCTACGTACTAGTATCTGTTCAGTTATTCCCCAATGTGGGTACAGACCTAGTCATGGTATCACTGGATTAAAGGACATGCATGGACATTGTTATAAACTGCTATGGAGACTAGCTGGATCAATTTAAAGCCCCAACAACAGTGCATCAATGTACCTATTTTTCCAAAGCCCCTTCAATATTTCTTTTCTTTTTTCACTTGGCATTGTCAATCTGACGTATATAAACTATAACTAAAGATCTCCTTAAATGTGCCTCTAATTAACATTGATTTGGGTAATTTTTTCTTATGATTGCTTTCCCTGCACTAAATTACTTCCCTTGAAAATTGCCCCCTTAGCCTTCAACAATTTATCAGTTCTTTATATAGTTTGTAAATTAGACCTTTATCAGAGAAACTTACTGCAAAGATTCCCCCTTAATTGTTTCCCTTCTAATCTTAGCTGCATTGGATTACTTTATGCAAAACCTTTTTGATTTTATGTAATCAAAATTGTCCAGTTTATTTTTTTGTGATCCACTCTATCTATATTGATAATATATTCCTCTATTCACAGAAATGAAAGGCAATTTCTTCTTTGTTCTTCTAATTTGTTTATGTGATCTTTTATGTATAGGTCATGTATCCAATGAGATCTTATCTTGGGCTATGGTGTGAGGTGTGGGTCTAAACCTAATTTCTGTCAGATTGCTGTCCAGATATCCCAGTATTTTTTTTAATCAAATAATAAAACCCTTACCCTAGTAGCTGGGGTACTTGGATTTACTCAACAACAGACTACTAGGTTAGTTGCTTTGGTATGACATGTATTTAATCTGTTCCATTGATTGATCTCTCTATTTTTAATTGCTACCAAATTATTAGCTGTGTGATCCTGGGCAAATCACTTAACCCTGTTTGCCTCAGTTTTCTCATCTGTCAAATGAGCTGGAAAAGGAAATAGTAAACCACTGAAGTATCTTTGCCAAGAAAATTCCAAATGAGGTCATGGTTTAACATATGCAGATATGACTGAACAACAACAAGAAACAAAGTAGTTAGTGTGAAGAACTATTTTGGCATAATGTTTAAGACAGAAAAAAGAGACTGTAAGGTGTTAAGGTTATTTTATCTTAACACTATTAAGACTCTGAGTCATATATTCAGAGAAATGCTTTTTAAGAGGACTTCCAAAATATGGCAAAATTCTAGATAAACTCAAACTTCAGAAATAATAAGTACATCAAACAAAATGAAAACTATCAAAAAAGAAGATGAAAAAGAAATTTCTTCAAAGCAATCCACAAGAAATTTTCTTTAAAGCAAAGTATGTGCCATCATTTTCCTGTTCTTCCCATTTTCTGACCTTTCTTTAGGTTTCATGCTATAGACTCCACCTGGTGGTAGTTTCAGTATCAAAAGAAGTTTGGAATTATCTGAAAGTGAAGTTCACAGTTACCAAAGATTCTTGTCAGTCAACCCAGGATAACTTCAACTACTAGAAATATGGTCTCTTATTCTATTACTGGTGGGGTCAGTTCCTTTAGTGTTAGTGTCAAAAAAAAAAAAGTTTTGAACTACCAACTGGTGGGATGAAAAACATTTACATGTTGCATTTGGAGAAGTTTTGTTTCAAAAGAGATCTGATTAGAGTTCATTTGCATCCTTTCCTAGGGATACCTGAACATGTCTTACTATTAATCCTAATCTGAAAGAGGTCTCATTTCAAGATGGCAGTGAAGTCAACCCTAATAGGGATGACATCATTTTGTGAGAACAGATGAGTCCTGCTACCTATTACCTCAAAGGAAAAAAGTTCACTTCTACCAAAAAAAAGTGGGGGAGGAAGGAATTGAGCAAAGAAAGACCAATTAAACAAGAAAATGCAAAAGAGTAAAAACCCAGGATAAAACTCCAAAAGAGAATAATTCTACAATTCTATAGATACTACAACTAGAATGAATCATTATAAAGGGAATGAGAACTATACATAAGAAATAAGAACTGTCAATGAGAAGAAAATCTGTATTTAAGAAATTCCAAAGTCAATACTTCCTAATGAAGATCTAATAAAAGAATCAAAGGAAGACATAAGGAACAAAATAAAAAGCCTATAAAAGAAAATATTATTAAAGAAGTTGACACCCAGAAAAAAACAAAAAGAGAGGAGAATATAAATGTCAGAAATTCAATGACAGGGTAAACATATTTGAACAAGGTCAAAAGAAAGCAAACGAAGAAGAAATTGTGAGCTAACTACTGTTTGAAATAACTGACTTTCAATACAAGGAATAAGTAGATAATATAAGAATTACTACGCTTCCAGAAGACCTTGGAACAAAACTCTAAATATTATATTTTGAGCAATCATAAAAACAAATTGTTCAGCAGTACTGGAACCAAAGGGAAAGGGCACATAGGGAGAATCACAGGTCACCAGAAAAGAGAAATTTAAGATATAATACAGTGAGAAATAATGATGATATTGATAGTTGGCATTTATCTAGTACATTAACTAAGGTATACAAAGAGATTTACAAATATTTTCTCATTTAATCTTCACAAAAATCCTGGGAGGTAGGTATTATTCTGTATTTTAAAGATAAGGAAAAGGGACAGTGAGGGGCAATAAGGTTAAGTAACTTGCACAGGGTTACATAGCTAGCAAGTATCTGAGGCTTGTTCTCAACTCAATACTTCCTGACCCAAGACGACACTACACTGCCTAGATCTGTCAAATTCCAGGTTATTTCAGGAAAGCCTGGAGAGTAGATATAGAATATATGCTATCAAGAAAACCAAATCAGAATTACTGAGAAATGAGTATCAACTATGATAAAGGAAAGAAAGTAATGTATTATGATCCAGATAAAGGTAAAAGAAAAAAGGCTACAATCAAAAAAATAACTGATTCTGCAAAACTGTGTATGATTTTACAGGAAAAAAAATGGAATCCTGTAAGGAGCTTTGCATGAGGCTTCTGAAACATGGGTCTTATAAAGAGAACAATGGTGAGACAATAGAGATACCAGTCATAGTGTACATAGTGTACAATGTACATAGTATACATTGGAGTAGTTGAGGCCCTTCAGTCTCATTAAAGCCTAAGGCATCCCTGAGAGCCCTTGACTACAGGGAAGTAAGATGTGAATGAACTTTGGCTGTCAGGTCACTATTAGAGTGGGGAGGGGGAAGTGTCACCTAACAGATACATTGTGGCACTTCTATCTCCATGAGGGACTTAAGAGACAGACCACTAATCACAAGCTACTGGGTATCTTTTTTTTGGGAGGGGGGGACGGGGAAGGCAAGGCAACTGGGATTAAGTGACTTGCCCAAGGTCACGCAGTTAGTTAAGCATCAAGTATCAGAGGATGGATTCGAATTCAGGTCCTCCTGACTCCAGGGCTGGTGCTCTATTCACTGCATCACCTAGATGTCCCAACTGGGTATCTTTATGATAATCCTGATACTGGTTATTGTGGGTATGTCCAGAGGGAAGTAAGCACCAAATAATAACCAACCAAACCAGAAAGGCAAAAGTGATTTTCTTTCTAGTGACTGAGATGGAAGACTGAATACCGATCACTGAGTCCCTTACAATGACCCGGGGTACCTGGTAGGAAGGTGGATGATACCTGGTTGCTCACAACATGGAGTTGAAGAAGGTTGTCCCATTAAGTGCTGAGGCCATTCCTGACCTCATCTACAAGAGAAACATCTCCCTATAATTCAGTTGGCTTTTCTAAAATACAAAAGTGACATTGTTTCATTATCTCTCATCTGTTCTAGTGTATTTCCCAGCTTGTGTCTCTAAACTATATCTATTTTTACTGTTGCCATGTCTGAGATAATAACTGCTGTTCTTTTGGATTTACGTGAAGCATAATAAATCCACTCTAAATCTCACTGTAATATTTTATGAATCATTGTGTTTTTAAGTATATTTCTTGTAAATGAAAAAAATCATGGAGTTTACCTTTCTAATCCATTTTTTTTTATAACAAATTCATCTCTTATATTTGTATGTAAGTGGTTCTGGTTATTATGTTTCTTCTACCTTTCATCAAATCCTGTTACATATTTCTTTTCTCCCCCTTATTTAGAAGAAAATAAAAGGGAAAACTAAATCAAATCTAGTTCTGTCTGCAGTTTACAATGCTTGAACCAATTTTGTTGTAGTCCAGTATGTCTATAAGGCAATTGGTGATGTGGGGACTAGAGCTCAGAGGACAAGCTAAGGTTAGATATCTAGATATGGGAAAAATAGGTATGGAGAAGATCCTACAGAAGAAGGTGATGAACAGACTCAAATGCTAATTCTGCTCTCAAGAAAAGTGAGAAGTGAGAAAAGGCCATAACGTAAGTAAGAGAACACTGACAACTTTGAAGAGAGCAACTGCAAAGGGCCCCAGAAAGTAGAACCAAGATGGTGGAGTAAAGGCAGAGACTCATCTGAGCTCTCCCCAAAACCCCTCCAAATACCTTTAATAAATGACTCTAAACAAATTCTAGAGCAGCAGAATCCACAAAAAGACAGCAAAACAAATTTCCAGCCCAAGGCAACTTGGAAAGTTGGCAAGAAAGGTCTATTGCACCTATAGGAAAGGGAAGAGCAGTCAAGCTCAGGCTATGTCAGTATAGATTGGCCTCCAGCAAACCCAGAGCAGGCCTCCAGATTACTGAATCACTGGCAGCAGTGGTGGTTTCCACATGTCTGAGCCCACAGATGCCAAAGACAACTTAGAAGGCAGCAGGATAGGTCTGTCACATCTGGGTCTAAGTGGACAGCAGTTCAACTAAGGCAGCCCCAGCACAGCCCTGGCAACAGCAAACCAGGAACAGCCCTTGGGAGTGACTGAATCAGTAGCACCAGAAACAGCAGCTGTTTCCAGAGCACTCAGCCCACAGATGGTAATCAGAAGGAAATTATAGGAGTCTTTTTGCTAGCAATGAGGCAGGATTCTGTTGCTTTGCCCATACTTGGATTTGGAGCATAGGCCTGGGTGGCAGTCCCAGGTGGCAGTCCCAGGGTGAGGAAGAGAACTAATATAGCAGAGTTTGTGGCCACAGTGGAACAGGTATGCTCCCTCACATTTTCAGGGCAGAAAAGGGTGCTTGTGGTTACTCACAGACCAGAGCATAGGTCAGGAGAGCAGAAAACACCTCTCCTTAGATCATAACACCTTGGAAGAACTGAAAACTTACCCATCCCTAGAAGTATCTCTGAAAAGAGCTGCACAACATCCCTGAAGCTCGGGATGGTACGCCCTCCAGCCTGGAAGCAGAGCCCTACTTTAACAAAGAGTTAAAAGTCAACTAGTAGGCTGGGAAAATGAGAAAATAACACAGAAAAAACCAACTCTCTGACTATAGAAAATTACTATGGTAACAAAGAAGATCAAAAGACATACTCAGAAGACAACAAAGTCAAAGCTTCTACATCCAAAGCCTCCAAGAAAAATATTAATTGATCTCAGGCCGAAGAAGAGTTCAAAAAGGATTTTAAAATTCAAGTAAGAGAGGGAGAAGAAAAATTGGGAAGAGAAGTGAGAGTGATGCAAAAAAAAAAAAAACATGAAAAAAGTCAACAGCTTGGTAAAGGAGACAAAAACAAAGCAAAATAAAACAAAAAACAGTGAAGAAAATAATACCTTAAAAAACAGTCTAGGTCAAATGCTAAAAGAGGTCCAAAAAGCCAATAAGGAGAAGAATGCTCTAAAAAAGCAGAATTGGTCAAATGGAAAGCTCATTGAAGAAAATGATTCCTTAAAAATTAGAATATGGAGCAAATGGAAGCTAATGACTATGAAAAATCAAGAAGCAATAAAACAAAACCAAAAGAATAAAAAAAATAGAAGACAATGTGAAATACATCTCATTGGAAAAACTAACCTAGAAAATAGATCTAGTATAGATGATTTAAAAATTATTGGACTACCTGAAAGCCATAATCAAAAAAAGGGCCTAGACATCATTTTTCAAAAAATTACTGATGAAAATTTCCCCAATTTTCAAGAACCAGTGGGAAAAACAGAAACTGAAAGAATCCACCGATCACCTCCTGAAAGACATCCCAAAATGAAAACTCCCAGGAATATTATAGCCAAATTCCAGAGCTCCCAGGTCAAGAAGAAAATCCTACAAGCAGCCAAGCAGCCAGAAAGAAACCAAATACTGTGGAGCTACAGTCAGGACAACAAGAAGACTCAGCAGCTTCTACATTAACGGACTGGAAGGTTTGGAATATGATATTCTGGAGAGCAACGGAGCCAGGATTACAATCAAGAATCATCTACTCAGCAAAACCGAGTATAATCCTTCAGGGGGAAAAATTCAAATTCAGCAAAACAGAGTACTTTCAAGCATTCTTGATGAAAAGAGAGCTGAACAGAAAATTTGACTTTTGAATACAACTCAAGAGAGGCATAAAAAGGTAAATAACAAAGGTAAAATCATAAGACATTTAATAAGGTTAAACTGTATACATTCCTATATGGGAAGATGATATATGTAATTCATAAGACCTTTCACATTATTGGTTAGGAGGAGTATATACAGACAGAGGGCATAGATGTGAACTGGATATGAAGAGATGATTTCTAAAAAAATAAAATTAAAGGGTGAGAGAGAAATGTACTGAGAGAAGGAGAACGGGAGAGGTAAAAGAGGTAAATCATCTCACATAAAAGAGGCAAGAAAAAGTTTTTATAGTAGAGGGGAAGAGAGGGAAGGTGAGGGAGAGTGAGTGACCTTACTTTCATCAGAAGTGGCTCAAAGGTGAAGAAATCACCCTGCAGGAAAGTAGAAGGGGAATGGGATAAGAGAAGGGGGGGGGGTGATAGAAAGGAGGGGAGATTGGGGGGGGGAGGCAATAGTCAAAAGCAAAACATTTTTGAGGAGGGACAGGGTGAAAGGGGAGAGAGAATATAAGAAGTGTGTGTGGGGAAATAAGATGGAGGGAAATAGAGTTAATAATAGTAACTGAAAAAAATTTTGAAGCAATTTTCTCTGATAAAAGACCTTATTTCTCAAACATAAGATAATTGAGTCAAATTTATAAAAATAAGAGCCATTCCCCAGTTGATAAATCATCAAAAAATATGATCAGTTTTCAGATAAAATAATCAAAGCTATCACTATATGAAAAAATGCTCTAAGTTACTGTTGATTAGAGAAATGCAAATTAAAATAATTCTGTGGTACTACCTCATAACTATTAGTTTGGCTAACAGGACAGAAAAGGAAAAAGACAAATGTTGGAGCAGATGTAAGAAAAATGAGACATTAATGCACTGTTGGTGGAGTTGGGAACTAATTCAACCAGTCTGTGGAGCATTTTGGAACCATGCCAAAGGGCTATAAAACCATGAATACCCCTTTGACCTAGTAATATCACTTACAGATCTGTACCCCGAAACAGAAAAAAAAAGGAAAAAGATCTAATATACAAAAAATAATTATAACAGCTCATTTCTGGCAGCCAAGAATTAGAAATTGAGAGGATATCCATCAATTGGGGAATGGCTGGACAAGTTGTGGTATATGATTATGAGGGAATAGTATCGTACTATAAGAAATGATGAGCAGGATGTTCCCAGAAAAACCTGGAAAGACTTGCATAGGCTGATGCAAAGTGAAATGTACTGTGTTCATCATAACAGCAATATTTTAAGATGATCATTGGTGAATAGCTTAGCTATTCTCAGCAATACAATGATCCAAGACAACTCTGAAGGACTTATGATGAAAAATGCTCTCTATCCCATGGGAAAGAACTGATGGTGTCTGAATACAGATTGAAACATACTTTTAAAAACTATTTCTTTAAAAAAAAGAACTGGAGAAAGATAAGGAATTAGGAAGCAGGGAAGGGACTTATGAATAGGGAATGATAAATAACTAAAGAATGGGAATGACAGTGAGGAGCAATCTGTCAGAGAAGTATGGGGTTGGCTTAAGGGTACATATAAAGGGGTTGGCCTAAATTAGGAAAGGGACAACAGTTTATTTATTTGAGACCTGAATGAAGGAGGATGGTAATATGTCTCAAGTGCTATAACATGACTACCTCAATTTTTTCAGTGAAATACAAAAAGGAGTCCTCAGTTGAGATAGTTGGAGAAAGGAAGGGGCCATCATGGGATTTAGAAAGGAAAGGAAGGTTTGGAGCTACTAGGGAAAGAGGGATAATTAATTGGTTAGGGAGAGAGAGAACTGTCTTACTGCATTGAGGGCCCACTTCAGAATAAAAAACATAAATCAGCAACATCCACAATTGACATAGCTTTGTGATAATTAGCTATGCTTAGCAGCACAAGCACAGAAACAAATTAGGAGGAAGATTGTTAATTATAGGGTTGGAGTTCAGTACAATATGATTGGTAACAGGACAAAGAAACAAGAGATTTGAATGTATAAGAGAGTGTAGAGCTGAACTGATTTATTAAGGCATCATGATAGGAAAGACAGGACAGTGGCACCAGTACAGGGGTGATGGTCTGGGAAAGAAATGAGAGATGATGAGATAAAAGATCATAGTGAAGTCAAAGAACACAGTCAAGTGTCCTAAGGTATAAAGAAAGATGGCATGATAAAGGATTAAGATCAGATAAAAACATGTAGGAATTTATGAAGATGGAAGAGAAACACTTTCAGGGCAAGGACAAGAACAAGGGTATCACCATTTCTTTGTGTAACTGAAGTGGAAGGAGGAAAAGACCATGGGAATTCAGTATATTCAACTGAGAAGTTAGGAAATTTGTAAAGTATTAATACGTATGTTGAAGTAGAATGAATCTACAAGTTGGAGAAATAGACAAAATATGGAAAAGCACTCTAAAGATTTCTATAACTTCTGTTCTATTCAATTATGGGAAAGGTAGCATATTTGGAAATGGCAATAATGAAAACAAAGATAAGATGTGTAGGTGAACTAAATCAATTCTATTCAAATCAAAGGAGGTCTGTGCTGCAGGGCATTAAGAAATTGTTTTTTAAGGTACCTGGAAGTGGAAAGGATAGGAAGTGCTTGGAAAAAATTCTTATCAACAAAAAAGATGAAGGATGAAACATCAGTAACTAAAAACTCATATGCAGACTTTCTCATATCTACAAAAAAGTAACAGGTAGGCTTGGAAAAAACATTTCACAGCTGACATTTTTAGTCACAATGCTGATTGAAAAACATGTCTGCAATGTACTTACCCTTCTTGACTATTAAAAAAAATTGATACAGTAGAGAAAAATGTTATCTTAAAGGTACTCCTAAAACAAGATGTCTCCTATGCAAATGTCAAAATCATATAAGATTCTTTAAAAGTTTGACACCATCAAGGAAGCTATCTAGCTCAGCGCTCAAATAGAATAGTTATTTCTGAAAGCATATATTTATAGGAGATGTTCTGATTGGATTAAACCCTACAAAACTACAGTCTCCTAAATGAGATTCATGAACATTCAAAAGCTTTTGGAGGAGCAAAATAGAGGAAGAATGTCTGCCTATACTATGATTAGAGGTGGATGGACAATCAACAGAGCTGGTCTATCATTATCTAAGTTATAGGTAATACTCTAACTAGCCAATGAACAGGAGCTAGCATTAAATAGGAAGTATGCTACAAAATCTTTGGGAATTTATGATGCTTTTACTGACTACATGCTTCTTCCAGAAACAAAGGCACATTTAAAAATAATAACAGGCTTCAGGTGTTGTATGTGGCAGTAATTCATAGACTATAAGTCTCAGAAGAACTAGTTACAAGTCAGCTAAAGAGGTGCTTGATTAGCACTCTTCCAATTAATTAATGCACAGGAGGTGTGTCATAAAGGATGTCATCAGAAAGGTATGTGAGCAGAAAAGTCAAATTATGTGTTGATCAAAAAACATTGACTAAGTACCTCCTACTAGATGGTCGATACAAAGGCAAAACAACAATTCCTACTCTCACAGAATCTATATTCTACTTGGAGAGAAAAAATACTCAAATAAAGATATACATATATACATATACACACATACACACACACACATATATACACACATGTATAAAATAAAATATATACAATATATATACAATAGAAGATATGTATTACATATATGGAATGTGTATGGAATACAATAAAAATAAAAAGAAAGAAGCTTTTAAATATAAGATAGCTATGGAGGAAGTACACTGGCAACAGGGGGAAGGGAAATGAAAAAAGGCTAAACGTAGAAAGTGATGTTTGAACTGCATTTTCAATGAAAAAAGGGATTCTAAGAAGAGATGAGAAAGGGGTACATTACAGATATAGGGAACAGGCAGTATAAAATGAGAGATGGGAGACAGTGTCATGTGTAAGGAACAGAGCAAAGCTCAAATTAGTTGTACTATAATGTGTGGGAAGAGAAGTACATATGAATCCAGAAAGACAGGTTGAGGCTGTTATCAAAGCCAAACAGAGCAGTTTACATTTTATTCTCGAGACAAAAGAAAGCCTCTGAATATGGGAGTAACATTGTCAGATCTGCACTTTTGGGAGCTGTGTGGATGACAAATTGGAGTGGAGACTTGAGGCATGGAGACCAATAAGTATGCAATTCCAATAGTCTAGGAAAGAAGTGAAAAGAGCTTGAATTAAAATGATTGGAGGTATGGATGTGAGAGATGTTATAGAAATAGTAAGATTTAAGAGCTGTCTAAATATGTAGTTTGAAGTAGAGTGAGGAATCAAGGGTGACACTGAGTGTTATGAGACTGGAAGAATGGTGGTACCTTTTACAAAGGAGAATTTTGGATGAAGGGTAGATTTGACAGCAAGGGAAATTAACAAGTTCTGTTTTTGACACAATGAATTTGAACTCTTCAAGTTCAAGAAAAAGGTTGGGGAAAGAATATGCAGATTGGGAAGTCAAAATACTTAAAACCATGAGAGCTAATGAAATCATTAAGTGAGAGGATATGGAAAGAGAAGAGGGTCCAGAACAGAGACTTGGAATATAGCCACAGTAAGTGGATATGATATGGATGAAAAGTCAGGAAAAAAGGCAGGAAAGGTAGGAGAACCAGAAGAAAGCAGTACCATGAACACCTCCTAGAGAAGAGAGCATCCATGAAAAAAAGAGCATCAGCATTAGAAAACGAAAAAGAAAAAATAAGTGTGAGAGGACAAAGAAAAGACCCTCCGATTTTAAATGAAGAGATTGTTGTTACCTTTGGTGACAGCAGTTGCAGCTGAGAGACAAAGTCAGAAGCCAGACCGCAAATGGTTGAGGAATGAAAAGAAATGAATTAAGGATCTTGAAAAAAAAGCTTCTGCTAGAAATTTGGCTGTAAAAAGGAGGAGAAATATAGGATGATAGCCTGAGGGGATGGTAGGGTCTAGTGAAGGTTTTTAAAGGATGAAGGAGACATAGGCATATTTGAAGACTTTAGGGGAATAATCAGTAGACAGAAGGAAGGTGGACGGAAGGGTGTGATTACAGTGGCAAAACTGAAAGTGGGAAAGGGATGGTGTGTTTAAGTAGTTAAGCCCCCATATTCCACACTGTAATAAGAACAAACTACTAGCTTTGGATTTTTTCTTTCAAGAATATAATTAGCTCTGATATTCAATATTTGTTACTACAAGAAAAGATTTATTTTAAATAAATGAGAGTAATATGAATGCGATGAAATGATGGTAATCATTTTCTCAGAGAAAAAAAAAACACTATATATTTTTAATTGATGACACCTAATGTCTCCTAAAGATGTTTTTTTTTTTTTTAACGTCTGACTGCTTATCTTTTGGTTTTAAGGTGCCAAGGTCACTTTTTTTTATAATAAACTTTTAGTTCATTAAAGTGAATTTATAACATATAGTAATTATCTAATATCTTGGCCTATATAGTCCTTGTACTTCCTCTACCATGCATATCACAGAAATTTCTTCATGCTATAAGTTCACTCTGTCTCTGGACTTCCCATATTGAAGTTTTCTTCTCCCCTAACCTTACCCCACTCAACTTTTTCCTCTGATTGGTTGGTTTCTCCTAGGACCTCCATCTGAAGAAGGACACCCAGGCTATTCATTGCTTTCCAGGCTGCACTCCCCAGACTTTTTCTATGATGCTTCTGTAGGTACAGTCCTTTCCTCCTTCCCTCATCCTTCTTTCCTACTTTTTAGCTTTCTTTTATGAGTTGTGTTCCCCCATGAGATAAGCTCCTTGAGTTCAAGGAATGTCTTTCTGCCTCTATTTGTGCTGCCAGAGCTTGGGACAGTGACTGACACACAGTAAAAGCTTAATAAAACTTTTTGGTTTGTTGTTGGTTTAAATGTGTCGAGTAAATATATAGAGAGATTTCCATACTACTTCATAATAATTAACAAATTTTTATTCATACAGCATACTCTTTCTCTTGATGTTGTTGGCATAAACATATTCAGAAGAAAGAGAACAGATGCACAGGGTTAAAGAGATCTCAAGAATAAAACTGAATCAACTAATTGTATGGTCAGGGTAGGTGTCACTTCCCCAAGGGACGATGAAATACTTTTCTTCTTCCTATCTCACAATGAATTAAGATGGGGAATAAATCTATGAAAAGGTGCTAAATCCAATATAATTTGATCTGTTCTTTATCTGAAAGTTCTAGTATGCCACAAAGACAAAAGAGATTAAGAAAACTATAATTAGAAACACTTATGAAAATAGTGTCAAATAACAACTAAAAATAGCTAGGTGAGGATAAGGAGCAGAAATGAATGAGACCCATATCATTAAATTTTTAGTTAAAAGTTTTTGATGATAATAATAGTAAAGAACATAATGAGGCAAAAATATCATGCTACAATACCATCAATCAAAAAGTTAAAATGGTTATATTAAAAATATTTTTATAATTTTTACAATAATTTTATTTTAAAACGTTAGGAAAAGAGGGAAAGATTCCATTCTCTCCATATTTGACTAATCTATGAACCCAGAGATCTTAGGACACCTCATTTGTTGGACTTAAAGCTAAAATTTGAACCACTCATACTGAAAGAAGTTAGGAGCTTGGAATGAGTAGGTGCAAAGTAGAGGAAAAAATAGACAAGAGAGGAATTTTTAAAGGAAAGCTATTTCATTTACTTTTTTACTTATTTGTAATTTCTGTATATTAATATGTCACTTACTTGGAACTTTTATAAAACTTCCTGTCTCGGGGTATTAGAGAATGAACATGGGTGCATGAGTGTGAAGCTATAAAAGTACAGCCAACACAGTGAATGTTCAAATTAGGCATGCCAAATGAAACTGTGATGAGTCTAAAAATTTTAGGTAATAATTTACAAAACTAGAGTTATTACCTACCTTGACTGGTTAAATTTGAGAGTTCTTGTCTATAGACAATAAAATTTTCCACATCTGTTTCATACACTCAGGAAGAAACATTCTCTGTGAGCTCCTAAAGGAAAGACAATAGCATACAATTTGAGAATAAATATTTATTTTCATGTAATATATAAAGAAATCTTATAATTATCCTTTGTTATTTTCTTTAAGAAATTGAGGGAAAATATGAGGTGTTATTTTTTAACTTATCCAGCATAAGATATATTCTGTGCAAAAAATGTAGGTGAAAAATTGCAACTTCGCAAAAAAGAATCAGTTTGGCATAATGGAAAGAGAATTATATTTGGGGGAAATTATCAAGATTTTAATTCCATTTCTCCTATTTAATACCTTCACTGTTATCTTGAACAAATTGTTTAACCTTTATGGGCTTTATGTTTCATCTATAAAGCAATGGGACCTGAACAGATCTAGAACATATTCCCCTGAAGTACTTTTTACCTCTCCTGTGACTCTGATCAGTACATACACTTCCAGACCCAGAGTTTGACCAAATAACCTTCCCCTCCTCTTTTTTACTGAAATGGCTACTAATCTCATAGTAGATAAAGAGAAAGCTGTAGATACAGCATAATATATTTTGCAAAAGAAGTTGATAAGATCCATTATAGTGCTCTTGTGGAAATGATGGAGAGATGTAGGTTGGACAATTAGATAGATTTGAAACTGGCTAAATGATAAGAGAAAAAAAAGAGTCAATGATTTCATGAAAAGCAGTAGTGTCTCTAATGGAGTATCCCAGATAATCTGTGCTTGCTTATTAACTAATTAATGCTGATTAACATTTTCACCAATGATCAATGACCCAGATAAAGGAAAAGGGAATACAAATACAACTAGAAAACACTAGAAATAATGAAAAACTTAAATAATAACTGGGGAGATTTTAATTGTCTATGGTTGGGCTATTCTTAAATAATAAAAATGACTATTAATTTAGAGATTCAATGCCATATCAAAGTACTAAAAGATTACTTAACAGAACTAGGGGAAAAAAGGGACAAAATTCATTTGGAAGAAGTAGCAGAAAGGAACGTCAAGGCAGGAAATGACAAAGTGTTAAGGGAAGGGGCCTGCACAAACATATCTCCACCTATTACAAAGAAGTAATATTTAAAACTATTTGGTTCTGGTGAAAAAAAAATAGAAAAGGTAGCCATTGAATAGATAAGGTACACAATATTGAGGAGTAACTGATCACTTACATAGTAGTTCATAAAACCAAGCATTTCAACTACTGAGGAAAGGATAAAAATATTGGGAAAATGGGAAAGCAGCCTGGCAGAAATTAGGTTTTGATCAACATCTTGAGTATTCAGTTTCAAATCAATATATGACCTAAAAATAAAAAGTCATATCATAAACAAATTAGAATTGGAGAGGAGATACTATTTAGAGCTATGTATAAGAGGCAAATTCTTGACAGTCTACTAGGGATGGAGAGGCTAATAATGGATTACATAAAGTCATAAAGCTTTCCCACATACAGAATCAGTGCAATTAGAAACTAAAGGGAAAAAGTTATCAGGAAAAATCTTTGCAGCAGATTTCTCTAATAATGATCTGATATATAAGATATATGGTGAAATGATGAAAATATATAGAACCAAGAACCATTCTTCACTATTTGAATGGTCAAAGATATGAACAGCAAGTTCTCAAAAGAAGAAATGCAAACTATCAGCAACCATAGGGGGGAAAAATTCTCTAAATGAGAGATGTCAAACGTGCTTTGGCAACACTCAGTACTGTGGTCTAAACCATATTAAAATGTAATTGGGAAATATTTAACAAAACTATAACAGGGCATAGATAATGTTAATAAATGGTTTTGTAAGTGAATACGCAAGTAGATCCTTAGGCATGGTTTGGTGACTCCATTTCTCTTTGAGCTGCACACCACTGCTCTAAGTCAACAATCTATATAATAAGAGAACTCTAAAATAAAATTTACTGAACTAAAATTAATTATAAAACTAAATTAAAAATGCTCTGAAGCTGAACTTCATGTCTATCAGATTGGCAAAGATGACAAGGAAAATTGCAATTGTCAGAGAGGCTATAAGAGGGCAGGAACACTGATGTTTTATTAGTGGAGATGAGAATTAACCATTGTGGAAAGCATTTTGGTACTATACTCCAAAAGCCACTAAATTGTGCATACTTTGTGCTCCCCTAATAGTATTATTAGGCATATATCCCCAAGATGTCAAAGACAAAGAGACCCACATCTAAAATATTTATAGTAATACTTTCTGTTGGAAAAGGAGTGAGTGCTCTTCAGTTAGTGAATAAGTGAACAAATTATGGTATATGAATGTAATGAAACACTGCTGAGCAAAAAAAAAAAAAAAAGAAAGAAAAAGAAAAATGACAAACGTGGGAAACCCCAGAAGACTTATATGATATGATCCAGAGAGGGGTAAGCAGAAACAAAAAAAAACAACTCATGGAATGACTATAGAAATATAAAGGAAACAATTTGGAAAGAACCCTAGTCAATGCAAAGACCAATCATGCCTTTAGAAGACTGATGAAGGAGGTTTCCTGCCTCTTGGCCAAGGCAATGGAATACAGACCCACTGTGTGTGAACTTGTTTTGCTTGGCTATACATTATTTGTCATAAAGGAGGGCTTCTAAGGGGAAGAGAGTCTGAGGGAGTTGGTAGGTAGTAATAATGCTAAAAAAAAAAAAAAGGAAAAGTAGAAGTGTGGATAAAACATTTAAAATACAAGAAAGAAGCAGAAGGAAATTTAGAAGGGGGCAGAGAAGAGCAGAGCAAGGCAGTTTTGTTACTATGGTGTTAAATACATTGGTTTAAAAAATGTATACAATGGATGTTCACAGTTTCCTATACAATGCTGTTTTCCTGTTGTTTATAAACTGTTCATGTTTGTTCATAATTATAGTTTAAAATATAAAAGAAAATTTATAAAAAAAGAAATATTTATCATGTATTGCTTAAACTTGTTTATACACAAACTACTGAACATACTAGATGGCAAAGCCAAGATTTTAAAATATCTTGACAGGTAAGAACACTAGACCAAATGGAAGAATAAATTTAATAGAAATAAATTTTAAGTCTTATAGTTAGACTGACTAAAAAGAATAACTTCAGAAGTTGATGGGTCAGGCACGGTTTGAAAACAGTTCATTTTGAAAAAGTTCTAAGGATTTTTGTGAATTATAAACTCAATATGAACTAAAAGTGGAATAAAGCAGCAAAGAAAAGTAATCTGAATTTTGGCTGTATTACGAAAGAGATAATGTTCAGGACCTGGAAGGCAATAGCTCTGTTATATTCTTCATTACTTAGGGCACATTAGAAGTACTGTGGTTCTCAAAGCCACATCTTAGGAAGGTCAGTGAGAATGCAGGAAGGCAATCAGAATGGCAAGGGACTTGAGTTCATGTCATATTACGAAAAATGGAAGTCTGTCTTGGAAGATAGTGGATTCCTCTTCATTTGAGGTCTTAAAGCAATGGACAATCACTTGTCAGGTAAATTATAGAAAAGAGTATTTTTTTCAGGTGTGTGTTTACCTAGATGGCTATGAAAGATCTCAAATCCTTTCTAATTCTGACATTCAGTGATCTTTCAAAATTGACAATCACAATTTTGATAATAAAGCCCATGAAAATAATTTGTACCAAGTCACAAAACAGAGTATACTTTAACTTTGATATTTAGTTTTTCTGCAGATAAGAGAAGAATTCTATATGAAAATTTGAAACTACAGCAGTTTCTGATGTGCTACAAAAGGGCATTATTAACATTTTTTATTTTAAAAGTGTCTCTCAAAAATAACTAACTTTATGAAGAAACAGTTGGATTAAATTTTAAATATCCACAAAGGGTAAATTCATGAAGTATTAGTATAGCCAGTAATTAATTATTCTATCAGAAAAATAATCTAATTGTTATTGAACCAATCACCTACTGTACTTACTTAATAATCATTTCATCTATTCCAATCTAGTAAGGCTTGTATAAATCTAATTACAGGATGATCTATATGACTTTATGAAACCCTTCCTCATTTTATGATTCAAGCTGATTTTATGATTTAAGGAATAATTTTCTGCCCTTGATTCATAGTGACTTAGGAAAGGACTTAAAAATACATGTCAACAAATTAGCAAGAAAACAGATTTATGGCAAATAGACTTGTAATATGCTGAACTACTGTAACAGCAAGCACCCTAGCATACCCAGGATGGCTGCTAGCACAAGTTCTTTGATCTGCTTTTCTAAAGGAAAGCAACTCAAAAGGGGTTAACAATCTTACTTTAATCAAACACACATATATTTCATTCACTTAGTTAAGGGGAAAAAGGCAGCACCCTGAACTTCTGAAAATACAAATAGAAATTACAAGCAGACAAAAGATACAGACAGAGAAAATAACATGATTCAACATACCAAAAGACAAGGTTTCTAGCTGTCTGACCATTATATATATACAGTTAGGTACCAGAGAGAGAAGCACCAACATCTGGATTTTCAAGGCCAGAGGGGATCAACAGCTTCCCAGAGTCCCACCTGGCCAAATCATATAACTCTTCCCATGAGTGAGCCTCAAAGCAAAATCTCACATCAGGGTAGCCTTCACCACGGTCAGAAGACATCACAACTTTTGTGACCCACTGCCTAATTACAAAGTAACAAAAGCTGTGGTGAAAAACAAACTTCCCCTAAGCAAGTTTCTCTTGTTGGGCTCCAAGTGAGACTTGTTAAGGGCAGGGAAGATCTTCAAATTACCTTACCATTACATTCGGTCCCAAGATCTTTCATGCCCATCATATACGCAACTTATATCTGAATTGGCATTAACATCTCTTAAGTATAACATAATCCCCACAAAATAAACACATCACACTTGCAAAATACATAACAACTCATTACCAGAGTGACCACACAGCCTTAAATAAACACAAAGTACATAGCATTATGATACCCTCATTTTAAAATAAAAATGTCCAAATAAAATTCTCTTGGGGGTGTGTCCCTCTCCCCATCTGCCCTTGCAGGATTCCTCCTGGCACTCTCAGGTGCAGGCTCTAATGAGCCATGTCCCAGTCTTAACACTGCTCTAGCCTCTCGCTTCCAAGTCCTGAGGGCAGTCTGGGCAAGAAAGCAACAGGGTGGGGTGCTTGGGGGTCCACAATAACACATTAATTTATGCTTTAGGGTTTATAAGGAGCTTTCCTGACAGCTGCCTTGGCAGTAGGGAGGATATTACCATCATCATTTTACAAAAAGAGAAAATTAAAGCTCAGAATTTTTTTTTAAATTAAATTATTTATTTTTAGTTTTCCACATTCGCTTCCATAAGTTTAAATTTTCTCCCCATCCTTCTCCATGATGGCTTGCAATATGATATGGGCTCTACATATACATTCCTATTAAACATATTTTCACATTAGTCATGTTGAATACAAGCATTACAACAAATCGGAAAAACCTAGAGAAAGAAAAATAAAACCAAAATAAAATAAAACAAAAAAGAAAATAGTCTGCTTTGTTCTGCATTCCAACTCCATAATTCTTTCTCTGGATGTGACTGGCATTTTCTATCATGTGTTCTTTGGAATTGTTTTAGGTTCCTGCATGCTGAGAAGGGCTAAGTCTATTAACATCAGTCTATCAACAACACTGTGGCTGTTGCTGTTCTGTTCTGGTTCTGTTCCCCTCTCTCAGAATCACTTCATAAGCCTTTCTCTGAAGTCTACCTGTTCACCATTTCTTATAGCACAATAGTATTCCATTACATTCATATACCATAACTTGTTCAGCCATTCCCCAAATGATGGGCATTCCCTCAATTTCCAGTTCTTGGCCACCACAAAAAGAGATGCTATAAATATTTTTGTATATGTGGGTCCTTTTCCCATTTTTATGATCTCTCTGGGATATAGCCCTAGAAGCAGTAATACTGGATCAAAGGGTATACATATTTTTATAGCTCTTTGGGCATAGTTCCAAATTGCTCTTCAGAATGGTTGATCAGCTCACAGCTCCACCAACAATGAATTAGTGTTCCAACATTCCCACATCCTCCCCAACATTTATCATGTTTCTATTTTGCCATATTAGACAATCTGAAGCTCAGAAAATTGAAATCACATAGCTAGTAAGTGCTTGAGTTGAGACTTGGACCTTTGGAGCTTTTCCCAACAAACCACAATGCTTTGCTGATTTTAGGAAAAGTACATACCCCAAATTTTGATTGCCTTCAAAAAAGGCAACTAACACAATCCGTAAAAGAACAAAACTCAACCAAACAAACCCCAATTATCTTTCATTTCTATGGTTAAAAAAGATTAACCTGAAATTTCAAATATACTTAGATAATATCCCCTTGCTATCTCTAAATTATAAATCTTTTGTTTTACTTGGCAAGGACGATGCACCCGTCCTCAAACAGATGAGCTGTGCAGGCCTTACTTTTATTTCATATAAAGTCAATTTTATATAAAAAGGGAAAAAAAGGCCTAGAATTATTTTCCTTGTAGTTAGTAGGCACAATCATACAAACATCTATATAAGACACTAAAAATAACATGAAGTAGGCTGTCAACATTTTAGATTTAAAAATTCTTATAAGCAGGCAAAACTTTACTTTCCAATCAGAAATAATATATTCTTAATTTTACATACTAAAAGTTTCTCTTGAAAATTTTCTGACTAGAAAGAAAAAAAAAGTTCAGAGAAACATAGTCCCTTCCATGTAGGAGACTTTAGAAGCTGGCTAGCATAGTTGCTCCATTTCACAGATAAGGAAACTGAAGTCAAGACAAATCAAACGATTTCTCCATTGTTAACATAGCTAATGCCTGAAGGAGTTAAGTTGCACATCTGTTATAAGTGCAACAGCAGAAGGTATGCATCCTTAATACTGCCTCTCACATAAAGTAGAAGGAGAAAGGACTTTTTGAGTCTGGGTACACCAGTCTTATTTAAGAGAGAAATCCAAACTGACAAATGTGCTCCAAAAGTATGATAAGAAACTAACACCTACTAGATAAACCATATAGATAATTTCTAACATGTTAAGTACTTTACTAACCTATATTTAGTAAATATTATTTTAAGATGATCAAGTTTTGATGTTAAGCAATTTAAAAAATTACATTAAAATAATTTGCAATAATTTGTCAATAGCTAATCACTATTTTATGTAAATCTATCAAAGATGGAAATGCCAAACAAAAGAAAGGGAAACAAAAAAAATACCCAAAAAACTGTAACATAGAATGCTAAAAATTGTAACCTAGGGCTGAAATGACAAAGATACTAGAAATGTTCTCTCTTCCAATTTTAAACAAACTTCTTAATCCATAGAGGGATGGAAAGAATAGACAATATAATTTAGAACTCAAGAAGGTCTACTCTAATAGGAAAAGAACTTGATTGTACATTTTGAACTTGATGGACATCATTACAAGAACAGTTTTTGCCATGTCACATTCTGGAACTACAGCCAAAGCCAAGGTTTTAAAAAGTGTCAGTGAAGAAATAATTCTGGTTTATAGTGTGCCAATCAAGGAATTTATATGACACAGCATCACTTTCTTTGAATGGTTTATATGATTCTAAAACTATTCCTCCTCAAGTAGGCTGAAATACAGTTATATAGACATGTGCAAAACAGTGCGTATATATACACTTTTTAAAAAGTCTTTCTGATAAGGAGGCCACCAGGGAGAATTATAAGAAAACTGCTATCATTGCCCAAATTCATCACATGATCTTCTTCCCATAGATTACTGGGAGAGAACAAATATAGCTGGCAATGGGTCTTCTTCTTCAACTGTGTTCAGGGACTTTTTAAAATCACTTTCCCCTCACATTCTCTTACTATTCTACTGATCAAAAAGTTTTCAGGGAAATTAAAAAAAATTTCTCTTGTTCATGAAAAGAATTTGGGATCTTTTGATGAAAGGTTCTGAAATATCTTTTTTAGCTATAAATGAGTAAATAAAGAAAAAAGTCCTTGATTACATGCACATTTTTATTCTAGGGGAAAAACAATAGTTTAAAAGTCCTCTTTATGAATGTAGTGATTGATGTAATCAAGGTGTTTTGGGTTACTGTCTTTGACAAGACTAATTATACCTAAAACAATTACAAGCTACCATATAAAGACCAAGGAAGAGGTGTAACCAGAATAAAAAAAAGTAACATTTAATTTTTGTGAAACATGAAAACTGTATTGTCAAAGTACATTGTTCTACTTTTCCTGAAAAAGTATGAATTTTACTCTTTGCATATAGTATATATGATTCCATCTTAATTTTGACTGAAAATGATTAGGAAAGTGCTAGTCTGATTACTATTAGAAAGCTAGACTTATGTAATCTCTGTAGGTGAACATATTCATACTATTAATGTTACATGCACATTTTAATAACATTGAGCTGCTCTCATAGCTTTTCTTGTAAAAAAATTTTGAACTTAAACACCAAAAGAGGACTTGCTATTCAAAGAATTGGAGAGCAGGGGAATTCTATAGAAGATTTTGAATCTCCATTTCACATTGCTTACTTTTTAAAAATATATAATAATTCTATACATTACTTTCAGAGCTGCCTTGTTCTTCTGTACCTTCTGAACTTCTTTGGTCCAAATGTTTCAATGTCTTTCCCTTTTTGGAGGTACACTAATGGCCCCTGGTGCTAATATATTGCAGAAGTTTTTATTTACATTTCTTGAAAATATGTCTAGACTTAAAAAAAAAATCATTTTTTTTAGTGAAGACCTAAATGACTGCTCCTTAGCCTCTATTTCAAGTCAGTTGTTTTTGATATCAGATCTTACATTTTCTTTTATTTAATTTTTTAAATTTAGTTCAATTTAAATTTATTTAATGCATTTTATTCTAATATTGCTCAGTGTCTCTTGGAATCACTGATTTCTGTTTGGTCTAGTTTAGTAGTCAAAGATTTCATATGTTGGGTAAGGCTGACCACTTTCTCTTCTAAGCTACTTATTCTCCGGAGTCTTTTGTTCAGGTTTTATTTCATGCTTTACTTGTTGTAGGTATTTCTACAATCCTCATGGAAAATGCATTTCTTTGTTTTAAGTCTCTGATGATAGCTGTTATGTAGTTAGTTTTGTAACAATTTTTATACAGGTTGTTTTATTTATTTGTTTGTTTATTTATTTATTCATTCATTTATTTATCAATCACCCTAGCTTTAGTTCCTAAAAGGGGGCTTTGTACCAGGGCCAAGCTATACCTTTTTACTACATTTTTGAGTAGAATTTTTTAAAATTAAAATTTATTTTTCTTCTAAATTTGTGGTATAAAACAAGCCTACACAACATACGGCCTGCAGGCCGCTTGTGGTACACCAAAAGATTTCAGGTGGCCCATGAAAAATGTAGAGAATGTAAAAGAAAGAAAAGATGTAATGAGTCCTTTCTCTGTGCCCCACTTAACTGCGCCTTCCGCTAGCCACTACTGTGCCTGTCGTGTAACTTGGTGTATGGGTTGCTCCTGTGTAGTCTCTCCTGTTTGTCATTAGACCAGTGGCAACCAATCATCATCAGTCCGTCTCTAGTCTGAGAGGGGCAAAAGTTTTACCTTTTTGCTGTGTTTTCAGTCATTATTGGCACCGAAGAGGGACAAAGCAAGTGCAGCCAAGTGCCAATGTAAGCTGAAACCTGCTTTGTGATGAGGGACAACAAAGCGAGGGTTCCTTCCCCTCCTTGGTTCCACGGTCACCCTCCAAGTAACATGAGTGTCTGGCACTCTCTCCAAGGTCACACATTCAGTTCAGTATTTCTTTGTATGTTGCTGAGGTGGAGATTTTTTGGTTCTAACATTAAAATTTTTATTTTTAATAATTAAATGGATTATTATTAAATTAAATTATATATTATTTTATTAAATTATATATAATTATTATATTATTTATTATTTTATTATTTTTATTTTTTAAATAATAAAATAATAAAAATAAAAATTATTTTTATATTATATATTAAATTATATACATAAAATATATAAATATATATATAAATTAAATGGAAAATAATTAAAATGGATGTTAAAAATAAACAGAAGATCAAATCAGAACACAGAATGTTTAATTTGGAGTGGACAAATAGATACTTGTTTACTTACATGAGAGACAAAATATTGTGCCTTGTTTGCTAAGAAGTAATAGCTGTTGTGAAGGAATACAATTTTTGTCACCATTCTGAACCAAAACATCCTGACTTAAGCAAATTGGACACCAATGAAAAACAAATTAAAGTGTCCAAATTGTTGAAAAATTTCAATGGGGAACAATAGTTTTTCAAGAAAGTAAACTCAGAAAATGAGGCAGCTAAGGTTAATTTTCAGATTTCTAAAGAAATCAATTTCAAACATGATTCTGGAGTACAATAAACTGATTGCTGACAAGAAAGAAATGTAATATATTCCATTAACTAAATGTAAACAGCAAAAAAAGCCCTAAAAAATGTATTAAAACTTGTACTGTCAAGCAAAGCATTTTTTAAAACATTAATAAATAAAAATCTTAAGTAAAAAATGTAATTAATTGATATTAATTGAAGTTTTCCTTTTTAAAAGTATGGTTTATTTACAGAACAGTTTAATAATTAATTATACCTTTACTTGGAAACTGAGCTGCTAAAAACCTACTTGTACCCTAAAGAAGTTTAGCCTATTTTAATTTTGGCCCCTACCTAATGCCAAGTTGTGAAAGTCTGGTATAAAAGCAAGCATTTCTGTAACATAGTACAATTGAAGAAGAGGTTTTGAATGCCATTAGGCTCCTTTCATGTGGCAAAGCACCAGGTGTTGATTCTATTCCAGCTGAGATTTACAAGGTAGGGGGTCCATTACTCAAACAAAAGCTGACTGAAACTTTCCAGGTAATATGGCAAGAGAAGGTTATCCTCCAGGAGTTGAAGGACGCCTTCACTGCCCATCTTTATAGAGGTAAAGAAAATAGATTGTCCTGTAACAACCACAGTGGGGTCTCTCTCTTAGTCATTGCTGGCAAGATTCTTGCCAGAGTCTTCCTTAATAGACTGATCCTTCACCTAGGAGATGGTCATCTACCTGAGAGTCAGAGTGGCTTCACTAAGGGCCAAGGGACAGTCAATATGGTATTTGCCGCTGGACAACTCCAGGGCAAATGCCAGGAGCAGAAGAGAGGTCTCTACACATCTGTAGATCTGACCAAGGCCTTTGATAATGTTAGTCGTGAGGGCTTATGGAAAATTATGATGAAATTTGGTTGCCTGGAGAAATTCATCAGCATTATAAGTTAATATCATGACATCATGCTTGCCTGAATTCTAGATGATGGACAATGCTCCTGTGCCTTTCCAGTCACCAATGGAGTGAAATAAGGCTCTGTGTTTGCTCCCATGCTTTTTTAGCATGATATTTTCAGCCATGTTGCCAAATGCTTTTGATGAGGATGAACACAGCATCAAAGGTCTGCTGTTGCACTGAAGGGAAACTCTTCAACTTCAAAAGGCTGTAAGCCAAGACTAAAGTGGAGGGAGTGTTGGTGCATGATTTTCTGTTTGCAGATGATTGCGGACTCAATGCAGTCTCTGAAGCCAAGATGCAACAAAGTATGGATCAGTTCTCTGCTGCCTATGCTAATTTTGGTGTAGCAATTAACACCAAGAAAGCACAGGTGCTCCAACAGCCAGCATCATACCATTCATATGTGGAACCAACAGTTACAGCAAATGGAGAAGTTCTGAATACTGTGGATAAGTTCACTTACCTTGGTAGTGTACTTTCCAGGGATGTACACATTGAGAATGAGGTTGATGCACGCATTGCCAGAGCTAGCTCAGTGTTTGGAAGGCTCTGAAGGAAAGTATAGGAGAGAAGAGATATTAGACTGACTACCAAATTGAAGGTCTACAGAGCCGTGGTGCTGACCTCACTGGTGTATGCCTGTGAAACCTGCACAGTATAACAGAGCCATGCCAGGAAACTGAACCACCTCCATCTGAATTGTCTTAGGAAGATTCTGAAGATAACCTGGCAGGATAAGGTATCAGACAGTGAGGTCCTAACTTGAACTAAACTGCCAAGCATTCAAACTCTGCTTCAGAGAGCAAAACTCCGAGGGGCTGGCCATGTTGTCTGAATGCAAAACATATGCTTGCCAGAAAAAGACTGCTTTATGTAGAACTCACACAGGGCAAGTGTTCACATGGTGGTCACAGGAAGTAATAGAAGAACACTCTCAAGGTCTCTCTTAAGAACTTTGGAATTGATTGTGTGACACAGGAGACACTGGCACAGGATAGTCCAGCATAATGTGCTCACATCAGAGAAGGTACTATGCTCTATAAGCAAAGCAGAACTGAAACAGTTCAAAGGAAACATGGGATGCGCAGATTTGGAGTATTCACCCCAAATGTTCACACACACCATCTGTGCCTGAACTATGGTAGAGCATTCCGAGCTCATATTGGTCTGATCAGCCACAGTTGGACACAATGAAACTTGACTCTATTATAGTGATGCCATTTTGGTCCTCTTCAAGAAGAAAGGACAACAACCAACAATAAAAAAGATGTTTGCATAAGAAAGTGCAAATTCAATTTGTACAACTGTGCTATTCCTTTTAAACTTACAGCAGAGTTATCATGCAAATTTCCTACCCCATTTTTTTTTCTGACATCACCTTCCCCACCCCCTCTTAGAGAAGGCTACCAGTAGATTCAAATAAGTATATATGGAAAATTGTTCTATACATATTTTTACATATTAGTTTTTTTCTGGCTGTAGATAGCGTCTTTCTTCATACATCCTTTATAATTAATTTGGGTATTTATAATAGATTAGCAAAAGAGGAAACAGAATATCTAAATGGACCTATTTTGGAAAAAGAAATAGAACAGGTCATAAATGAGCTTCCTAAGAAAAAAGCACCAGGACTATATGGATT
>CM053588.1:205672510-205702376 GCA_028646515.1 Pseudochirops corinnae | reverse complement strand
CCCCCACCCTGCCCTCTCCTCCATCATCCTACCTCTCATCCCCATTCCCCCTACTCTCCTGTGTGGCAAGATGCCCAGTTTAGAATTTATGTCATTCCTTCCCTAAGCCAAGTTCAGTGAGAGTAAGGCTGACTCTTTCCCTTTTGCCTTCTTGTTCTCCCCCTCTATTGTAACAATTATCCTTTGTCTCTTCCATGAGATGCTCAACCCCATTCTGTCTCTCCCTGTTTCCGCTCAATCTAATCCTCTCTCACCTCAGTATTCTCTTAGTAACTTCTACAAATTAAGATAAAGTAGATAAAAGAATGACACATACAAATGAATTGCGTGTATATACAAACAAATAATTTCATCACAAAGCCAAAAAAGGACAGAATAGAAACCCATTAAAATAAATGCTTAATGAGTAACCAAAAAAAAAAAAATCTAAAAAGACTAAGACAACACTTATTATTACTATAAGTATAACTTAAAATCAAGCATCTCTGTCACCCGGATTTGTTCTGCTACTTACTACCTATAGCATTTGAAGTAAGTCAATACCTAAGCCTCTATTTTTTCATTTGTAAAATGAATGTAATAACACTTAAACTGTATGTTTCAGAGATCATGAAATTATCATGTAAAGGGGGCAATTCAATTGAGGAGGAAGAGAAATGGATTTGGTATGACCCTGGAAAAGTCATACTGCCATTTAGGACTCCATTTACTCATTGATAAAATGGGATGTTGGGACTAAGGACATCAAAGATTTCTTCCGTTTCTAAAATTTGTGAGCATATTTTATAAACTTTATAGTATTATCTAACCATAAACTATTACTACTACCTCTAGGCCGAGGAAGATAGTTGAATCTTAATGCTATTTTTTAAACACATTTTAAAAATAAAGCTTTTGATGATGGTGTAATTTTGATATAGTTGTTAAGAACCTATCAGTGTTACCTATAAGCATATGGAAAACTGTTCCAAATCACTAGTGATTAGAGAAATGCAAATCAAAACAATTCTGAGGTACCACATCTCACGAGCCAGATTGGCTAAGATGACAAAACAGGAAAATGATAAATACTGGAGAGGATGTGGAAAAACTGGAACACTAATGCATTGTTGGTGGAGCGGTGAACTGATCCAGCCATTCTGGAGAGCAATCTGGAACTATGCCCAAAGGGCTTTAAATAAGTACATACCCTTTGACCCAGTAATACCACTTCTAGGGTTGTAACCCAAAGAGATCAGAGAAGTGGGAAGAGGACCCATATGTACAAAAATATTTATAGCGGCTCTTTTTGTGGTGGCAAAGAATTGGAAAACAAGGGGATGCCCATCAATTAGGGAATGGCTGAACAAGTTGTGGTATATGAATGTGATGGAATACTACTGAGCTATAAGAAACGAGGAGCAGACAGACTTCATAATAACCTGGAGAGAATTATATAAACTGATGCTGAGTGAGAAGAGCAGAACCAGGAGAAATTTGTCCACAATCACAGACACAACATATAGTATGATGACTAACTTCAATAAACGGCTCCACTCCTCTCAGCAATGTAAGATTAAAGACATCTCCAAAAGACTCATGATCGAAAGAGATATCCACATCCAGAGGAGGACATGGGGAGTCTGAATGCAGATTGAAACAAACTACTTGCTGTGTTTCTTTTTCTTGTTTTGTTTCCTCTTTCCCACTGACCATTCCATAAGTTATAATCATTCTTTACAACCTGATTAATGATTAATGTGAAGATATTTGTAAATCCTATATTTGAGTGCATGCCACCATGTTGGGGGGAGGAGAGGAAGGGAGAGAAAATGTGAAACTCAAGAGACTGTGGAACTGAATATTGTAAACTAAAAATAAATAAACCAATTTACTTTTTTTAAAAAAGAACCTATCAGTGAAAAAAATCATAGAATTATGGTAAGCTGGAATGTATACTAGAATCATAGATGGACACATGAGTTCCAGTACCAACTCTGCCACTCACTTGCTCTACTAAGCAAAGCAAAGCAAAGCATTGCCCTGGAACTAAGTGGCTACCACCTTTCTAAAATGGTGATAGTTATATTTGTCTAATCATCTTCAGAGAGAGCAAATGAGATGAGAGAAGTGAATACATTTATAAGGTAATTAAAATATATACTATTATTATTAAAAATCATAACTTATATAAAAATGAAAATAGATATAATTAATTCAAGGAAGATCAAAATTAGTGAAAATTTAACTGATACACATGAGTATCAAGATAGCAAATAAGTGACTTTCAGCATAAATTTCAAATCTTATAACAGGAAGAAATGTGTGAAAAAAGGAAGGGATGAGGATTTATTATGTACCAGCCACTGTGCTCAATGCCTTAAAAATATTTCATTTTAAGGCTTAAAATAAGCCTGTGAAATAGGTGCTATTATTATCCCCATTTTACTGCTGAGGAAGCTGAAGTAGACAGAGGTTAAGTGACTTGTCCAGGGTCATACAAGATAGATTTGAACACAGGTCTCTCTGATTCCAGAATTAGTACTTTATCCACTGTGCCACCTAGCTGCCCAAGGCAGAAGGGTGGGAGGGCATGAGCCCAGAAAAGAGAGTGGATGGTAAACAGAAAAGAAACTGATCACTGGAAGAGAAGTAGATAGAAGTGGTCCACAACTATATCAAAATTACGACACCATCAAAAGCTTTATTTTTAAAATGTGCTTAAAAAATAGCATTAAAATTCAAAGTATCCACCTTGAGACACAGGAAAATTACTACAATGGGAGGTGTAATGCTTATATCCTCATTACTTCTCTCATGAATTGGAATTTCAAAGAGCGAGCACCCCAGAAAAAAAGAGGCAGTAACACAGAAACTGTTTAGAAGAAAGGGAAGAGAATTCCTGAATACAAGGTTAAGAAATCCATCTTTGAAAGGAGACAGAAAAAGAAAATCATATTAACAACAAAAAAAGATTATAGAGGAAGAAAGTCTAAATTAACCCTTTACCTGAAAAAAAGGAAAAGAATTAGATAAACAAATAAAAGGAAGAAAAATAAATCAACAAGTTAAAGAACACTCTAAAATTAAGGAAAGGGTTGACAAATGAAAGGGAAAATTGAAAGAGAGTAACAAAGTTTGTAGAGTAATGTTGCCTTAAAATAGATTGGGCAAAACTAATTTAAGGAACAGAGTACTTACAGAAAAGTGGAAGAAGAACAGGAAAAAAAATCTTAATTTAGAAAAGACACAACACTAGAGTCACAAATGGAGGAAAATGTAACTTTAAATGTGAATGGATGAAACAATTCAACGAAAATAAAGAGAATGACAAAATGGAGGAGAAAATGATACCCCAAAACTTAGTGCTTAGAAGAAATACACATAGGGTGGCTAGGTGGTGCAGTGAATAGAGCACCGGTCCTGGAGTCAGCAGGAGCTGAGTTCAAATCCAGCCTCAGACACTTGATACACTTACTAGCTGTGTGACCTTGGGCAAGTCACTTAACCCTAATTGCCCTGCCTTCTCCCCTCCAAAATGCAAAAGAAAAAAAAAGAAGAAGAAGAAATACACCTAAAAAGCAGATATAAAGGAAATAAAAATGTGCAGTAGGAATAAAATTTACTATGTACCAAGTAAATCCAAAAAAGCAGAATTACAATCCCATTATCAGATAAAGCAAAACCAAAAAGCCAAAATATAAGTAGAGGGGAATTACATTATGTTGGCAACCACAGACAACAAAGCAACATCAACATTAAATGTAAATGCTCTAAATGACAAAGTATCTAAATTAATAAAGGAAAACTGAACTGAATTGCACCAACTCCCTGCTTTACAAAACCCGGTACTTTACAAATATCTTGTTTTAAGGCAATACAATAATAGTAGGAGATTTTAGCAGTCATCTGTCAGAGTTGGATAAATATAATTGAAAGATTAAAAAGAAAAAGAAAAATGTAGAATTGAAAAAGTTTCTGGAAAATCAGAGCTGAAAGAGTTATTGGTCCCTTCTGAATGGAAACACTAAAAAATATACAAATTCTGGCGTACCATATGGAAGCTTAAAAAACTGGGAACAGAGAAACCCCAAAAACATGCAGGAAAACAGAAGTAATGTAAAAACTCTTTACAGATCATAGAATAATAAAAATAGTTATCAATTCAGGAACAATAAACAAGATACATATCTAATTGAAGACAATACTGAAACCTAAATAAAGAGCAGGTTGAAGAACAAATTATAGAAGCAAATTAAAAATTACATGAGAGACAATCATTAAGAGATAACATTTTAAAATATTTGAGTTGAAGCTAAAGCAGCTCTCAGAGAAAAAAATTAAACTCCCAAATATATATATTAGGAAAACAGAAATAATGTTTAATAATCTGGACATGCAGTTTAAAAATTACAAACTAACCAATGAATAACATCAAAATAGGTATAAAAAAATGCAATCTTGAAAATCAAAGAAATAAATAACTCAGAAACAAACAAAAAAAGGTTAGAACTGATTAAAAAAACAACAACCAAAAGCTGGTTCTTTGAAAAGGTTAGTAAAAAAAAAAATATTTTAACCGAAATGATTAAAGAGGAAAAGGGCAAAAAAATCAATTGAAAAATGAAGGTGAAATCACAATAAGCACAGTAGGAAAAAGGGAATTATCAGTTCCTATACTGCAAAGTTATAGGTAATCAATTTTAAAATGTAAACTTTACTTGGTACTCTAAAAATAAGAAATATCTAAATTAGCAGAATATCAAATATCAAATTAAGATAAAGGAACTATGAAAGAAAACAAAACTCTTGGTCATGACGGATTTATAGGAGAACACTACGAAACTTTAAAAGAACAATTAGTACCAATAACCTTAAATATTCTAAAAAATTAAGATATATTGCATTTTTCAAATTCTTTTTATGAGACAAATGGTATGCTAATAAACCCAGAAACATTAAGTACTTAAACCAGGGAAGAACTATAGACCAATATATTATTTATGAATGTTCATTCAATATTTTAAAATTATATGCTCTCCAAGAGAATACAGCAATTTATTCGAGACATTATTCATTGTAGCCAATTGGATTTATACAAAAGATGCCAGGGTGGTTCAACATTAGGAAAACATTCAACATAATTAATCACATTAAAAACAAAAACATCCAAAACCACTATATTTTCTCAACAGATACAAAAAGTCTTTTTGACAAAGTACAACCAACACTTATGCAAAAACCACTACAAAATACAAGCACAGATGGATCATTTTTTGCAGAGTGAAGCAAAAAACAAATTCCCACATCGACCATGTTGAAAAATGTATGTCTCAATGTGTACCTTGAATCCCATTAATTTTCCATCAGGAAGAGAGTCCTTTGGAATCATACATGGTCAATGAATTGATCAGCCGTATTAAGTTTTTCTAAAGTGGTTTTCCTTTGCAATGTTCATGTAACAAATTGTTCTCCTACTTGTTACTTTATATTCAACTTTTCACTATCACTCACTTCCCATATGTGATCTGTTTTCAAGGCCTGTTGAAGGCCTTTGCAGTATCTCTCAAATTTAACTCGCTTGTTCTACTTGCTGCAGGATCTTGTCTCCTCACACCTGAACTACTGCAATAGTCTGCCGGTTAGTCTGCCTAGTCTTAGAATAAGTTTCTCCCTACTCCAGTCCCTCCTGCATTGAGCTGCCAAAGTGATTTTTCTAAAGTGTAGGCCATCTGTGTCATTCCCCTACTATTCCAGTGGCTCCCTATCACCTCCAGGATCCAATACAAAGCTCTTCATAATATAGCTGCCACTCACTTTCCCAGTTGTCTAACATCTTATTCCTCACCATATATTCTTTGAGTCAGTAATAGTGACCTCCTTGCTGTTCCATGAACAAGACACCATTTCTGGGCTCCAGACATTTTCTTAGGCTGTCTCCCATGCTTGGAAGGCCTTCCCTCCTCATCTCTGTCCCTGGGCTTGCTTCAAATCCCAGCTAAAATTCCACCTTCTAAGTGAAGCCTCTGCTAATCCCTCTTAATTCTAGTACCTTTCCTCTGTTTATTATTTCTTCTTTATCCTGTATAAAGCTCATTTATCTCTCCATTAGGTTGTGAGCTCTTTAAGACCAGGGACTGTTTTTTGCCTTTCTTGATATATCCCTGCTCTTAGCATACAGCCTGGCACATAGCAGTAGACTGACTACCACAAAAAGAATCTTATCTAAAACCAAAAGCACACATCATATGCATTGGGAACGCATTAAAAGATCTGCCAATAAATACAGGAGTTAAAACAAAGATCCTCACTATTGCTACTATTATATGGAATAATTCTAGAAATGCTAGCAATAGAAGAAAAGGTGAAGAAATCAAAGGTATAAAGATAGGCAAAGAAGAGAGAAAACTATTTCCCTTTGCTGGAGATATGAGGATTTGATGAATAAATTTGAAAGCATAACCAAAGAAACTGGATCAAAAACAATAAAGTTGTGGGATATAAAACAGACCCATCTCCCCCAATCAAATGTTTTTCTTTATAACAAAAAAAAATCCAACAATTAGTAGTAGAAAAGGAAATTGTGTTCAAAAAGACCGAAACCATAAAATATTTGGGAATCAATCTATCAAAGTATATTCAAAACTTGTATAGATTCAATTACAAAATGCTCCAGAAAGAACCACTTAAGGGAGTTAGAATAATATTCTGTGCTCATGACTGGACCATACCAATATAATTAAAATGACAATACTATAAAAGTTAATTTACAGCCTTAACATAATAGCAATGAAACTATCAAAGGGATATTTTACAGAGATAGATAAAATAATAAATTTAATTTGGAGAAACAAAAGATCTAGAATATCAAGGGAAATAATGGAAAAAAAAGTAGGAAAAAAAGAGGGGACATAGCTTCCAGGTCTCAAACTATTATGAAGCAGCAACCATTAAAACTATTTGATATTGGTTAAAAATAGAGAAATCAATAGGATAGAGCAGACAAGGAATAAAAGCAAATAATGTAACTTAGTAATCTTGTGCTCAACAAACCCTGAAACATTAATTTCTTAGCAAAAATTTACATACTTGATAATAATTGTTGGGGAAATTGGGAAGTAGATAGTCAGAAATTAGGCTTAAACAAACATCTTATTCCATACTACTCAGTATATTTAAAACAGATGTGTAACCTGAATATTAAAGAAAAGAAAAGCAACTTACACACCATCTATATGTACAGGCAGGAGATGCATTCTTAGCCAAACAAGACACAGAGGAAATTACAAAAGAAACTATAGTTAATTTGGATTTTAAAAACTGAAAACCTTCTGCACAAATTCAATGTAGCTTGTAAAAAGGGAAGCAAATGGCTGAGAAAAAAATCTCTAATACCAGCATTTAGCATTGTGCCTAGTAAGTGCTTAATAAATATTTAGAGACTGACTGACTAAATCAAATTTCTCAGATAAATTCTTTGGTATTCAAGATATATAGACAACTAAAAGAAATATGTAATACCAAAAGCTATTCCCCAAAGGAAAAATAGTTAAAGGACATGAATAAGAAAATTCTCAAAAGAGAATTATAAATTATTAACAGTTACATTAAAGAATGCTGCAAATTACTAATAAGAAGGTAATAAAGTCATGCAAGTCAGTAGAAAAAAATAATTATAGGGACTAGAACTGTGATTTCATTAATAAAGGTCAGGCAAGGGATCTTTACCTAGGATTCAAGAATCCCATGGATAGATTTCAGGGGCTCCATGAATTTTGATGGGAAAAAATACATCTTTACTTTAATATAACTGGTTCCCATTTGTAATCTTATATATCTAATTTTATGCATTTAAAAACAGTGTTCTGGACCAAGAGGACATTGTACACAGTAACAGCCACACTGTGTGATGACTTTGATGGACTTAGCCCTTCTCAGCAATGCAAGGATCTAAGACAACTCTAAAAGACTCATGATGGAAAATGCTATCCACATCCACATAACTTCGGAGTCCAAATGCAGATGAAAGCATATGATTTCCTCTCTTTTTCTTTTGTTATTTTGCTTCTTTTTTCTCATTTTCCTCCCATTAGTTATAATTTTTCTTTACATCATGATTAATGTGAAAATATGTTTAATGTGAATGTATAAGTAGAATCTATATCAGACTGCATACTCTCTGGGGGTGGGGAGAAGGAGGGAGAGGAAATTTAAAACTCTAAATCTTATGTTGTGAATGTTGAAAACTAAAAATAAATTAGTAAAAAAAAATAAGTGTTTTGGGAAAGAGACATAAAGCAGCTGTTAAGAATAGGGAATTCCCAGGAGAGTAAACTCTACCAATGTGGGTCAATATCTTCTATGCATCTAATAGTTTTAGAGGGTTGTCTAGAGCATGTAGAGGTTTAGTAAAGAATCAATAAATATGAGAGGTGGGATTTGAATACAGGTCTTACTGGTTCCAAGAGCAACTGTCTATCTACTCTATTCCACTCAAGGCATAGAAATCTAATCTGCTCAAGGTCACATAGAGTAGTAAAGCAGGCAGTAGTATATGGATAGAATGCTAGACTCAGTCAGGGAGCCCCAAATTCAAACCTGTCTCAGATATTTGGTGTCTATGTGACCTATCCTTTCTCAGGCTCAGTTTCCTCATTTGTAAGATGGAGATAACAACAGTACCTAACTCACGGAGCTGTTGTGAGGATCAATGAAATTATAAATAGCTAGCTAGCTAGCACTTTGCAAACCTTAAATGTCTTTATAAATGCCACCCATTATTAGTATTAGCAAAGCACAGATTGGAACCTAAGTACTAAATCCATAATGCTTTCTACTACTAAATCAAGCAATAAAAAACATTAAGTGTCTACTATGTGCAAGGCATGGAGACACTTACAAAAAGGATTAAATGATACTAATTCACATAGGTCTTACTATCAAATAGAAGAAATAATAATTATTGTCAATAATGATAATTTTGGTGAGAATAATGTGAGTGAACAGGTTTCATTGGTTCTTAACATTTTGGCTGAATATTTTGTGATACAGTGATTCAAAAGACTAGTTCTAAGTTCAGTTTATTTTGATACTTGCTTTTAATGGCTGTCTTATGTGAAAATGACACAGCACAAAGACATGGAGATCCAGATGGAAGAAAAATATCATGGCTACAATTATTAAATCATGATACTTATTCTGCCACCCACCAAGCCATTATGTAAAGGTTTTTTGTTTAAATTACTCAAGTTTATATTTTTGCTCATGTAAATCAACTGTTCTTATAAACTAATCAGAGAGTATTGTATTTTTATATTTCTAACAAATTGTTCAAAAACCAACAAAACTCAACATCAGGAAGATTTTTAAGCAGGTTAGAAAAAGCTGTTTCAAACTTTAAATGTACATGCATGAGGATTTTTATCAGACAATATGATCATAAAGAGAAAGTCGAAAAGGACTTCAAGACATCTATTTCAACCCCAACATTTTATGAGTAAACTGAAGCACGGGAGATGTTAAGTGACTTTTCCAAAGTCATACCAGATCCAAGCATCAGCGGTCAGACGGTGAAGCAAGGTCTCAGACTTCTTCAGGGTCATGCTTAACACCTCTGCTTTTGTGTCTTCTTCTGGTACTACAAAGGCCACTACTATGAGAGGGAAGCTGCTATCCTAGTATTCTACTTATATCGTCTAAAGCAGTGGTTTTAATGCCGTAACCCTTTAATACAGTTCCTCATGTCGTGGTGACCCCCAACCATAGAATTATTTTTGTTGCTACTTTATAACTCTAATTCTGCTACTGTTATGAATCATAATGTAAATATCCGATATGCAAGATATATTTAAATTGAACATAACCCACAGGTTGAGAACCATTACATATTCTGTCATAATTTCCTTAACCCCCTACTCATGCCGCTCCCCCAAGCTTACTGACTGTTTAACTAATGAATATCTTTTAATATCCTCTAAAATCTTCTCTTGTGGATCTAACTAAATTGATCAAATGCATTTTAATGGGAGAATCTGTTACTAGCCACAAACAAATGATTTATAAATTAACGTCTGGAAACATAATCCCCTTCTAAGATGATCACCGTCTGTGTTTCCTATTGAACAGTATCAGTACACGGCATTTCATTTTATCTCTGTATCTTTGTACACGTTTTCTTTCCCTGAGGAATAGGAGGGTGGGATCATGCCCCCATTTTTCCTTCTTAGGACGGATACCTACTGACCTTCAAGAGTCAACAGTCTTCACGCTGTGGGACCTCCTTCAGGAGGCCTCTCTTATTCCACTCAATTGTTAATATTTTTATTGACTTCTCTATGCACATGCTGTTAACCCTCAGTAGAATATGAGGTGCTTGAGGGCAGAGACTGTTTCATTTTTGTCTGTGCATCCCACGGCTAGCTCATTTCCTGGCATGAAGTGCTTAGTAAATGCTTGCTGAAATGTTGAAAATGACTAATGGGATGACTGATAGAACCTTCTTAATATTTAGAATTAATGAAAACTAAAAGACGTTATAGATAGCTAGGTGGCGCAATGGATAGAATGCCTGGCCTGAAGTCAGAAAGACTCCTCTTCCTAAATTCAAATCTGGCTTCAGACACTTACTACCTCTGTTATCCTGGGCAAGTTACTTAACACTGTTTGCTTCAGTTTCCTTATCTGTCAAATGAGCTGGAGAAGAAAATGGCAAACCACTCCAGTATCTTTGTCAACAACAAATTTTACTTCAAGATATTTTAGTTCAAGCACTTACTTAGATAACTATGTAAATAAAAATGAAATAAGCTAAGTAATTAAAAATAATATATGAAACAAGAAAAGTTAGAAACTCTATGAAGGAAACAATGAATGCTAAATAAAGTTTTCAGGTCTTTTAAGACTAATCTTTCCAAAACCAGTTTCAAAAATGCCTTCTGAATAAATATTGATTAAAAAAAAATTCATGACAATATCATGTTCTGGGACAGAAGAAATGGGAAATATTTAACATAAGCATAAAAATACTGTACATTTATCAGGTATGGCTTTTTCTAGATATGCTTTATAATTTGGCCATACACTTCATTTCTTAATAATAGAAAGTTATTAAAATTCAAAGCACTCATTGGGTCAACATCTACTTTCTAAAATTCCAACTCATACGGCTTCTTTTAAGTGACTGATGTAGCAGAAAGGTAAGAGAGGAAGAATAATACACCTGTTCAGAAATATTCATGAGACATGTTGTAGAGGGTCTGAATCAGTGTAAAGGGTAGGGGAACCTGTGGCCTCCAGGCGACGTGGCCCTCTAGATCCTCAAGAGCAGTCCTTTGATTGAAGAAGAATTTGTACTGTTAAGTCTGGATTCAGTGAAAGGGCCACAATTGAGGCCCTAGAGGGTCACATGTGGCCTTGAGGCTGCAAAATGCCCACCTCTGTAGTAGCTATAGCTTACTAAAAATTTGGTATCTTAAATTTTGTTGCTAGCTTTGTCACTGGTCACTTGTGTAACTTGATGAGAAAAAAAAATATATCAAAATTAACAATGTTTTTCTTTATGCTAATATTTTTTAACCTGAAAAGTGGGGATGACAAAAACTGTTTCAAAGGTACAACAGCAGTACCCAGATAACTATAATCCAGTATTCAAAGTTAAATTTCATGTATGAATAATAGAAGAAAAAAATATACATCTTTGATATCCTTCACATTATCTAGCAACTTTTCTAGAAAGAAAAAACATTGCTCAAGAAACATGGCTCATTCATTTCAAAATCTTCATGAGGGTACCCAAATGTTCTTGTATTGTGATTACTTTTACTTTTTACCTTTTACTTTTTTCAGATAATTAACATGAAGCTTCCTTTTTTCCACGTATCCTACAAATGTCCCTTAGAACAGTTTTTAGGGCACATTTTATGTTTAGATTTCTTTATTGTTTTTTGGAGGGGGAAGGTAGGGCAATTGGGGTTAAGTGACTTGCCCAAGGTCACATGGCTAGGTTTTTTTTTTTTTTTTTTGGTGTGTTAATTGTCTGAGGCTGGATTTGAACTAAGGTCCTCCTGACTCCAGGGCTACGTTTAGATTTCTATTCAATCCATATTATCGTTCCAGCCTTCACACAACTCCTGAAATAATATTTCTAGGAAATTGAATGCAACTGTTTCTACTTCTATTTGTTTCTAATTCTAATTGGAATTATTTTTCTTGACATGAGAATTTCAGAATACCCACATTATTGACAATTTTACATACTTTCCACTTAATGGAAACACTTTTAATTTAGTTATATGTTTAATCTCACTCTTCCCCCTTCACCCTCATCTCTCTTCTTACAGATTCCTTTCGCTATTACAGTTTAAACTTCTTGAAGGCAGGAGACAATTACTACATTACGCAAAGCTAAGAAATGTTTTTGATGACAACTGACAGCTGTAATTAAACTAAGGTTAATTAACTGTCCCCATGGGAAAAGGCGAAATGACTTCCAAGGAAATGCCTTTTTTAAATGGGTTTTTTGAAATACAGAACAATTTTAAGATGAGCCGAGACTGCCAATACTAGTAGGTATCATTTTTTTTTTTGCTATTCAAATAGTTATTACATTTTCTTCATTTTTTTTTAAAGTTAAAAACAAAGTGTTTTAAGCAGTGGTTATGTTCAAAGGCTTGCCTACACAAATATCTTTGACCCATAATATAGCTGAACAATAGCAAAAGTAACATTAAAGAACTTACTCATCAACTTAAACATTATTGATGTAAAAATGATATAATTGAAATTATGTTGAATTTGGATTTAGAAGATCGGGAATCAAATCTTGCTTCAGTCACTTGCTATTTGTGTGATCTTGAGGAAGTCATTAAAGCTCTGTGACCCTCAGTTTTCTCACTGGTCAGATTTAGAGTTTGAATCATACTATTATTGATATGGTATTTCCTAACTCTAATCTATATTCTTATGACATTTACAACCAACAGATAATCTTCTTGCCATGTAAAGAAACATGGGAGCCAAAGGCAAAGCAACTTTTGATTATGTATTTTATGTAGATCTTATATAAACTATCTAAATTCTGTTCATTCTATACTTGTGAACATTCACATATTCAATTTTGCCAAAGGGGGAAATTTCATTCTAGCATTATTTCCCCCCTTGATTGGTTAAGATCTACTATTACAACTTCATTCTGCAGACTACCCTGAAAACAATCTGACTCAAAGCATGGGACAAACTATGTCAACAAATGGGCATAGTGCAATGTTCATTCATGTATCTGTATTCATGTTGCTATCCCCATAGAATGTAAGCTCCTGGACAGCTGGGTTGGTTTCATTTCTATTTTTATCTCAGGACCTAGCACAATATCTGGCATATAGTAGGTACTTAAAAAATGCATATTCAAAGAATGAATAACTAGTTAGGTGCTGGTACAGCCTCCATAAAAGTTATAAGAACTTAGGTTTATAAAGGCCAGGTGAAGTTGTTGAAAGAGAGGTTACTGGTCTGTGTGACACAATCTCAATACCAGCCAATCAGAAGCTGACTGCATCTCCAGAAATAGGACGTCTGGAATGCAAAATGACTGTACAAAATATTCAGTCCTCAACTGGAAAGATGAGCAGCACCCACCTTGTAGTATCTTTTCAACACAGTCAGTATTAACTTTTCATTACTATCTATATGTTTCCAATTACTTGTAGAGGGAGGCAGCTAGAAGCATACTGGATAAACTGCTGAACTCAGTGTCAGTAAGACATGAATTTGGTTTCGTTCATTTAAATAGCTGTGTGGCAGTCTGGTGATGCCCCCAAACCTTCCTCAGAATAACAATATTAACTGTATAAAATAAAATATGTGGTATTATAAAGAAAAAAATTTTATTGAAATAGTTGTCAAAATAATTTCATGGGCCCCAAGGTAAGAACCCTTATTATAAATGCTAGTTATCATAATGATGATGATTATGTTTGCTGTATTGATACAGCCTGTGTTGTTGATAACTTTTCAATAATATGTGAAAAGTATCCATATGTGAGTTTACATGTATTAATATATTGTTTGCATAGCTAAGAAAAACCTTTTGGGATTTCATAGCAAGCCTACTCATTACTTTCAAGATAAAAAAACCTAAATAAGAGTTAATGAACTGAAGCAGAATGAAACGAACTCATTTGCTAAACAGCACAGTTGACCACTAAGTGCAGTATTATTACATAAGACCATAAGAAAGCAGATGAAAAAATGACTCCACATAAAGTTAGTATAAAATTCAACTGAATCAAATAATCTCAAGAACATTTGTAAATGAAGTCCAGGAAAAGAGAGGTTTAGCAGAAAGGGCTGGGTGCTTGGCTCAGAGCATTTAATCTTGTTAAGTCTCAGTTCCCTCGTCTTTATAATGAAAAGAACACTACTTCTAGATTCCTGAGTTTTTGGAAGAAGGCATTTTCATAAGAAGTTTCAAAGTGGATTACTGTGTGGTACAAAATCAGAAGGAGACCTAAAAGTAAGTACTTACCTTTCATTGGGTCTGACTACTGTTTCAGACACTCTTAAATTCCTTTACCACTTATAGTATAATCCAAGTATGGTGGTTCCTCTCATTAATGAGAAGAGACTGCTTTAATATAACAGCAGATCTGTTCCATTTTACATCTTTTGGCAGTCTGCAAGTATTTATTAAGGATTGAAATTACAATAATAATTATTTTAGGTGCCTGGGATTTGAGTTTCTCAAAGAATCAAAGGGAAGATTTTTAAAAGAAGAACAAAAATCATGGTTGGTGTTGACTACTAAAAAAATAGTGACATTAGTTAACTACTGACCAGTATCATAAAAACTTATATAATAGCAATACATCCATGAGTGTAATCGGAAATATTGCTAATTTCTCATCTTTACTGAATCCTTTTAAAACAAATTTTTTTCAATACAATATGATATGTTTTCATATCACCTAAATGTCCCCCTGAATGTTTCCCTTTTTCAGAGAATCATTAAAGTGTACGCATATATAGTTAATATGCCCCTCACACAATCACCTTTGGCCCACAAGGAAAAAATAGACAAAATGAAACAAAATAACAAACCCCAAAAATATACTTTAATATGTAGGTGCACAGGAATGGAAAGGGGAAAAAAAAACTGTTTATGTCCCCAAATGTCTTTTTTGTTTTTTTCATTTTAAATTCATTTCTGTGATGGAGGTAAATGGCATGTTTCGTCTTCAATGAAACGGCTGGTATAAAAGGCATGTGTTCCATGGTGCTGGGGGAAGTTTAAGGGTAAAAATACAACTGAGGTGTAGTGTTGAAATACAGCAAGTTAGCATTCTTTCACTAGGGCTTTCCAGGCCATGTGCTAGTGAGCGCTGGCATCGTGACATGAGGTTGTCAGCTTTCCTGGTAAAATATCTCTTCTAGTACTAGTTACATCTGGCTATATTTTGGGGGCAATTCTAGCTTGGATGAAGTACTTTACTGGTGTTTTTCTATATCATTATTTGATCTAGATTTTTGAGATCATTGCCGGGCATTTTTGGCGGGAGTGGGGGGGAGAAAAGGGATAGAAACTCCCAATGCCAGTCTTCTGTATTTTATTCTTTTTTTTGGAGGCAATTAGGGTTGAATGACTTGCCCTGGGTCACCCAACTAGTAAGTGTCTCAGGTCAAATTTGAACTCAGTTCCTCCTGACTTCAGTGCTGGTGTAGTATCTACTGCACCACCTACCTGCCTCAAGGCCAGTCTTCTAAGCATTTCTCCAGGCTGCCTCTCATTAAGTACATGTGGGGATAGGGATAATTCGGAAAATGAAATGGGTTGGTTACATAGTGAGAACAAGAAATAAAATGTGGACAACCTGAGTGACTTATTGGTACCCCCAAGATCCTAAAAGGAAAAGAAAGTCTTCAAGTCATTTAATACATCTTTCTGTGGAGGATTTATAAGAGAGTGTGAACTAGAGTTGCATAGGATGTGAAGTTATAGAGAAATTATGATATACACCAATATTTTCTCCAACTGTAAAAAAAATATAAAACAATACAATGTTCTCTTTAACTTACTATCCTCCCTTAACTATCATACTGTGTTTGTCTTAATTTTCCAAACTGTTAGAAAAAGTCATGTATACCAACTTCTTATTCACTATTCAACTACTTGTAATCTGCCTTCTGACCTTGTTCTTCACTTCAAACCAATCATCCTTTGTATAAGTATCCTTAGTACTTAGCACAGCGTCTGAAACATTATAAATGGTTAATAGAAATTCTGTCTCTTAATTGCTAAGTCCCTAGCACCTAAGATACAGGTAACAATACTGACTATCTTTCACTCCTGGATATTCTCTCTCTATTGGTTAATATGGCTGCTTTCTCTTGGTTCTCTTCCCAAATGTCTTAACTGCTCCTTGTTGGTATCCTGTACTGTATCATCAACTTTGTCTAGCATTCCAAAAAAGGGGTGTGCCATAAATATTCTGGGTCTCCTTCCTTATATTCTTTGTCTCCAAATGATTTTATTAACTTAAGCATCATCTATATGCAGATGGTTCTCAAATCTACATAAATGGTTCTCTTTACTACCACATCATCAATAGCCCGGTGAGTACCTCTAAGTAAATATTTCAGAGGCATTTCAAACTTAATATATATCAAATAAAACTTGTCTTTCCCCCCAAATCTAATCTTTTCTCTAACTTTTAAATGAGGGAACCATAACCCTTCAAGACATTCAAATAACCATGGAATCTTTCTTGAAACTATACTCTATGTTAAAAATATTTGCCAAGTCTTTTTATTTCTGTCTCTGAATCTTTTTTCTTCATTCATATAGCCAAAAAGTAGTTCAAAGCAGTTATCACCTCTTGCCTGCCCTACTGTAATGGCCTCCTAATTGTTCCCCTTGCCTCTAGTTTCTCCTGTTCTCCAATCCACCTTCCACATAACTTGTAAACAATTATTCTTAAAGAACTGTTGAAGAACTTTTTAATGATTTCTCAGTTTTTTTTGTGATAAAATACAAATGTGTTATTTGAAGATTATTCTAACTTGGTTTTAATCAGTCTTTCTAGACTTTTTCATTTCCTCATGCACTTCATGAACTACTTGCATTTTGTTTCTATATGATACTGTATTTCCTACTTGATTATTTTGCACGTATAGTCTTCCATGCCTGGGATACTCTACTATTTTTACCTTTGCTCTCTTAAAATCCTACTTTTGCCCTCTTACGATCCTACCTTTGAGGCTCAGCTCAAGTCCCAGCTCCTACATGAGACTTTTCCTGATCCTCTGTAGTAGTGTGCCTCCTCCCTTCTGTACCCATGTCTGCGTTCACACTGCTCCCCCTCAGTCTTCCCATCTCTGAACCCCTTGGCCTAGATAAATGTAATTGAGAATTCAGGTTGTTTTATTTATCTCTTTATATATGTAATGTAATATAGTTAGTTGTTAAAGCACCTTCTATCAATCCAAAAGACCTGGGTTCAAACCTTCTTTCTGACATTCAGCAGCTATGTTATAACAAACAAAACATTTAAATTCTCAGTGTCACCAGCATCTCAAACTATAAGTTACAGAGTTGTTGCAAAGTAGAGGGAGTTTCTGCATAGCTACTGAATTATCATGCTACAAATGAGAACATTTCTTTCTCAATGGCTACCATCTTGGAGTAAAAGCTAAGTAGTACTATCTCTCAAGATGAAAGGTATTAACAGTTTAGTGGATGCTGATATTGTCTAGTTACTGTTAAAGGAAAAATAAAGCCACTGACCCAAATGGGAAAAAAAAAAAAAGCTCTAACACCTAGCAAGTTTAGGATGGAAAAAAATTCCAGGGGACTAGTAGTATTTTAAAAAGCAGCAATACCACTCATATGTGTAAGTGAAGTCAGACATTCATAAATCTGGAATTGCCTTTAATATGATTTTTATAAGTACTAGAAGTATTTCATATTTAACAGAAATGAAGATATTTTTCAGTTTTGACTTGGAAAAATATACAATTTAGCCAATATAATTTAAGATTTTGCTGTATACAAAAATATATTTTTAATAAAAAATTAATTTAGAATAGGTAGCATGAATATAATGTGAATTATTAACAAAGTATTAATAACGCTGAAAAACAAAAAAATTAATGAAAATATGATGAACTATCTGTTGTATTTTCTAAAATCACAGAATTTGGATGTTGAATGAAGAAATGTCTTTATGTTCATAGAAAAATATAAATATACAATAAGGATACTTATAATAACACTAATACCATACATAAAACATATACCAAATAGTGATTTATTCCAGGTAATTTTGAGATCTGGGGCACAGTATAGTGAAAAGAGCTGGATTGAAAGGAGGTGGATTCTGATGCTTACTACTTTAATTACTTTGGGTAATCCACTTAGCCTCCCTTGGACTTAGTTTCCTTATTTGGAAAGAGAATGGGTTGATCTAGATCTTTTGTGAAGTCTCTCCTTAGAGATGAGTTATCTTGTAATGGATGCCATTACTGATCTTATACATAATTAAATTCCATTTGCCTATTCTTTATATATTTAAAATAATTCTCGTTACCTTAAATGAATATTAGCTGAGCTAAGCTTAAATTCTGAATTAATTTCATGTTATAAAACAATTTATAGATATCCTTTTTATAGAATATACAGTAATATTTCATTCATTTGATACTCTCAAGGACTGTGGTATTCCACATCAATTAACTTTCCACATAACTAAGGCATATGCTTTAAGTAAAAAAAATGTAATTAAGCTATTTTGAGTAAAACATCTTTAAAATGTCCAAGATATTTCCTTGGTTTATTAGATACTATAATTTGAACATTTTCTTGAGAATTTTGGGACAATCATAGTAACTTCTAATATAATAAAGGCCTCAGAAGTTACTAAAGTGTGCAAAGTTGCTTGCTTACACACTCAGTGTTTCCAAGATGTTAAAATTTTGAGTTTTTGTGTTCTTTTGTATAGTTTTCCTGTTGAGAGGAACAAATAATGGGTTCCCAGGTATGTTTTTGCTGCTCTTGTGAGTGTATCAATCTTTTTTCAAATGTCCCACCCCAAATGAAAACTGCTTCTTCTAATAATCTGAGGCATCTAGAACTTAGAGACCCGAATTTGTAACAAACTTTTCCCAGATGATCAAAATACTAGTTATTCAAAACAAACTGCTAGCATTTTTGGTTTCTGAAGCAACAGGCTGAAATATATATATATTTGAAAATTGTCAAGCACTTTTTCTCACTCCCATCTCATTTCCAGTTTAAAAAAAAACTTGCAAAAAAGCATAGTAAATCAAAACAAATTCTCATATTGTCCATGTGAAAAAATGTGTGTTCATTTTCGTATTAGTACAACACCTTTCTGTCAGTAGGTAGGTTTCATTCTTCATTATGGATCCTCTAGAATCATGGTTAATTGTGTTGATCACATTTCATAAGTCTTTCTTTGATATCATCAGGGTATAGCCCTGGGTATTACTAGGTCATAGAGTATGCACAATTTAGTAACTGGGACATTGTTCCAAAGTGGTTTCTTATATGACTGAACCAATTAAAGCCTCCATTAATAGTGTATCAATTTTTTTCACAATCCCTCCAACACGTGAAATTTTCTTCTTCAGTCAACTTTTCCAATCTGGAAAGGTAGAACATGAGAGTTGCTTCAATATTTGTTTTTCTAATTATTACTGATTTGGCACATTTTTCATAGCTACTAACAGATAGCATTTCTTTCTTAGGAACATTCCTGTTCATACCTTTAGACAATTTAATAATGGGTGAATGATTCTTATTCTTATGGAACCATTAGAATTAGGAGCTAGGGGGCACAGTGGTTCTGTAGTCAGGAAAACTCATCTTTGTGAATTCAAATTTGGCCTCATATACTTACTAGCTGTGTGACTCTGAGCAAGTCACTTAACACTGCCTCAGTTTTCTCATCTGCAAAATGAGCTGGAGAAGGAAATGGCAAACCACTTTAACATCTTTGCCAGGAAAACCCCAAATGAGGTCATGAAGAGCCAGACAACTGAAAACAACTGTACAACAGAGTTACCATTATCTGCAAAGCAAAAAACCTTAGAAACTTTCCCAATAAGAATGCAAAGATATCCATTTTAGTCACTGTTAGTTGACATAATGTTAGAAATACAAGGTAGAACATCAGGATAAGAAGTAATGTTATCTCCTTTTGCATAAATACTATGATTATTTTTTAAAAGAATCTAAGAAGCATGAGGAGTTAATTGAAAAAATAATAGTTATCATAAATAACAGGTTAAAAATAAATTGTCAGAGGTTATCAGTCTTTTTAGTATTTACTATTAGTTTAGTATCAGTATTAGTTTAATTCTTTAGTATAAGGATTTTAGTAACAAAATCCTGACAAAGTCCAAGAAGCATAATCAGAAAAAGACTTTCTGTTGAAAATAACTATAAAGATGCATCTATTTAGTTAAAGACAAAAACAGGACACTTACAGATGCAGCTACAAAATACTTTATAAAATAAAGGAAGGAAACCAATTGCAAGAACACTTTTTAATTCATGTTTGGCTATATATATACATATATATATAAAATAATTATATTATCTAAATTTAGAGATTTGATGCTATATATCATATATACATACAAACATGTATACATATGCATATATTTATATGTGTGTACCAACATGTTATGTTATATAACTTTAAAAAAATAATAAAATTCAATTCTAGGAAAGTAAAAAAAGATTTATATATGGGGGAATATGAAAAGAAAAAGAATTAATGAAAACCTTTTGATACCAGATCTCAAAATATATTGTAAACCAATAAACATCAAAACTATTTGTTAACGATTAAACAGAAAAATATATGAATGGAACAGACTAGAGAAGCAAAAGACAGAAATAACTGAACACAAGAAAGCCTATTCTACACAAAGTGATGAAAACTGTAAAGGAGTCTGAAAGAAAGTAGGCTTAGACCACTATTTTACACCATGTGCCACAATAAGTTCTATATGAATATGTGACCTAAACGTAAAATTTTATATGATTTGCCATTTTTTTGCATTCCCAGGATTTAGCAGAGTATTTGATTGATCAAAAAAAAAAAAAAAGAGAATAGCAGAAAGGAATATGTGTACTTTCCAAATCTATAGAACAGGAAGAATTCTTAATGAAACAAGAGAAATGATTTTGCTAAGATAACAAACAATTTCAATCAAATCAAATACAAATACTTTTGCTGGGACAAAATCAATAAAGCTAAGAAAAGCGGAAAAATTTGCTAATAAAGAAGAAATCTTTATAGCAAATACTTCTGACAAAATGCTCCCTAGACAAGTGCTCCCGTGGAGGTCAGAAGAAGTAGAACAAGGACCCTCTCAATGTCTCTCTGAGGAACTTCTGAAAAAACTGGGAGACATGGAGACCCTGACACAGGACTGCCCGTCATGGTGTGCCCACATTAAAGAGGGCACTGTACTCTATGAGCAAAGGAGCACTTGATTAGTTCAAAAGATATGAGATGTGCAGATTTAAAGACATCACTCCAAACGTTCACACAGACTATCTGTGTTTGACCTGCGGTACAGCCTTCCAAGCTCATCTTGGTCTGATCAATTCATACAGTCAGACACACGGTACTTTGACCCCAACACAGTAATATCATTTTGATCCTCTTTGAGAAAGAATAACACAATCTCACACACAAATACCCAGCCAGATATATTCAAAATATGAGAATAGGCAGTCAGTTGATGAGCATTTATTAAGTGCTTACTATGTGCTGGGCACTATGCTAAGCCTCAATACCACACAACTGAGGAACTTACATTCTAATGGGGAAAGACAATACATAAAAGGAGGCTGAAAATAGAAGAGGTGAGGAAGGTACCCTGCATGGGGTGTGGGACAGAAAATTCTGTGGAAGTGAGTCAGCAGTATAGTCAGTCAACAAACATTAAACAACTACGTACCAGATACTGGAGATAACACACACACACACACACACACACACTCTAAAAAGTCCCTGACCTTGAGGAACTCACAGTCTAATGGGGGGGGGAGCAGAAAATGTGAAAATAATTATGTATAAACATGCTATAATTAGTGCAACCTGGAGAGAAATGAAGTCATTTTGACATAATCCCTCTCCTTCATTAGGAAGTTCTGAGAGGAATAAGCCAATCAGAGGAGAGGCTGAAGAAGCAGAGGGCACTTCCATGTGAGAAGTAGTCTCGGGAGGGAAAGTGAGCTTCCAGAAGAAATGTAAATTGGTCCAATCATAGGAAAAACAGTGAAAATCACTCAGAAGAGCAAGCGTGAAGGACAAACTATTATTTTAGAACACAGTCTGGAGTTACGCAAGAAACGTCATTAAACTGCTAACACCTATTGATCCCGAAGCTCTACCACTGGGACATCTGCCCTAAGGTGGTTGATGAAGGACATAAAGGTTCCTGCGTGTAACAGAATATAGTAACAGCACTCTTTGAGGCAGCAAAGAAAAAGCATGCCCAATGAATGACTGGGGAAGAGTGAAACAGAGTATGTATGATAAATAGAATGGATTATTATTGTATGGTGAGAAGCAATTAGGATGAAGAATTCAAGAAACACTGAAGACCCATTTGAACAGAAGCAGCCTGAAGTAAGCCAAAATAGAAGAACACTATATAGTGATATAAAAGACATGACAGTAAGAAATGTTGGAATTCTGATCAATGCAAAAATGAATCTTTGACTCCACAGAAATGATAATGACACGAATCTCTTTTCACTATAGATGTGACTGTTACAAATATGGAACGAAGCAAGTGCTGACAGATTTAGTCAATGTGTTGGTTTCTTTTGCTTAATTATAATAAAAAACATTTTTTCTATATTTGTCATGTTGTGAAGAAGAAACAGAACAAAAGGAAAAAAATCAGGAAAAAATAAGAAAAGTGAAAATGGTACACTTTGGTTTGTATTTAGACTCCATCAGTTCTTTCTCTGGATGTGGACGGCATTTTCCATCATAAGCCTAGGATCACTGTATTGCTGAACTAATCATAGTCATATGTCATAATCGATCATAGTGGATCATCACACGATGTTGCTGATACTATGTACAATGTTTTCCTAGTTCTGCTCACTTCACTTTGCATCAGTACATGTAAGTCTTTCCAGGTTTTTCTGAAATCTGTTTGTTTCTCATTTCTTATAGCAAAATAGTATTCTGTTATATTCATATACCAAAACTTGTTTAGCTATGCCCCAATTCACCGGCATCCCTTTTCTTAATTATACTTTCCACAAAGAAAGATTCCATTAAGGGATATTCCTGAGAAATATCAGTAATGTAAGTATTTTTTTCTAAAAGCATGTGTAAACTATTTTTCAAAAACTATATCTGAAACCTTTGAAGCTTACATATGAGTTTTTAAACATGGATTTCCTATTTTAAATGTTATGACAACTCTTTACCTCTAGATTCTCAACTGTGTTCTAGATTACTGCAGTCCTCAAATTTAAATGACTTCTAGAAAAGTGACCCATCACAGATGTTGATAAAAAGGCCTGAGCTGTAGACTGAGGAGGAACCCAAGTTGGCTGTCATTACTCTCCTGGCTCTGTTTCTGACATTCTGGATTTTGCTACCATGCCTTGGTTGCCATCTTATTTTGGAACTTTTCTCAATGCCTAACACTTTCTTATCCACTCTTGTAGTCCTCTTACTTTACAACATCCTTCATCCATGCTGATTCCTAGAGTTCCACCTGGAGCCTCCATTCTATATATGAGTCCAGGCTGAAACTTTACTTCCCTTGGGGCCCTGGGGTACCTTTTCTCATCCCCATCTTTTTAGGATATTATCTTCCTTTAGGGTAAAGACATTTTTTGGCTCTGTATCTGTATCCTTAGCACTTAGTACAGTGGTTAGCACATCTATACTGATGTCTGGTGGAAGGAATAATTTTTAATAAGATTACAGCTCCATCAAATTAATCTGAAGGGTAAAAAGGTATATTTTTAATTCCCTCATAAAAATATAATTTGGGAAAATTTTAAATACATGTGTACGTGTATATAAAATGGATCTTTTTGTCTACCTATTTTTAGTTTTTATAAATTCTGCATAAAAGCCCTGCTTTCTATACAGCTATTTCTAATTTTTTAATTTAAACTCATTTCTAATTTATTTCTTTTGAGATACTGAGTTTTCTTTTTATTGTTCTGTGACCTCTGGGAGGGGTCCATACCATTTTCTTTTTTACCAGGTACATTTGTTCACTATTTGTAGCATCAATTTAAGAGGGAAGGACTAAGTAAAGGAATGATGAAGACTATAAGAAAAAGGATGACAGAGCAGAGATACCAAGAAAAAAGTCTCAATAAAAGCCTAGTGTAGAAATTTAAAAGGACAGAATTTTAAAAACCAGAAGGAAAAGTGAGTAAAAATGAAAAAAAAAAACAAAAAACAAAACCAAACAACCCCAAACCACCAAATCAAAACCCCAAATATGATTAGCATAAATTATAATACAAACATATAATATATTATAATGCACAGTATAATATTTGCTAATCATATTTTGGCTTCTCTTTGAAGCTTATGTTTGAAATCTGTTTTTTTTTTCCCTTTACAACAATTCTCCCTAAAGACTATCTTTATTTTTAAATAATAAAAATTTAAATTTGCAAATATATAACAAGAGACATTATAATAACACAATATTTACTAATCATATTTTGGTTTCTCTTTGCAGTTTTATTTATCCTTCTGGTTTTTAAAATTCCCTATGTTGGTTTAAATTGATGCTGTGGGCATTTACTGAGAGACTTTGCCTTGATATCTTTGGTCTTTCAGACTTCTTTGGGTATTCCTTATCACTTACCACCTGACCCTTCCCCTCTTAACTGATGCTATAACCTCTACCAGCCAGGCTGCCCTGGCCTTCCCTGCCCGCCCCCTTGTCTCTCCAGCTGGAGAGCTGTCTCAGCCCCCTTGGATGGAGGATATAGGTTTTGTTGTCCTGGCTTCTTGTGCTAGAAACATCTAGAGTGTGGAATTGGTCCTACCTAGGGCTCCAGTCAATCTTATCCCAGGCCCAGTGAAGTTACTTGCTAAGCCCTGCTTTCAGAACTCCTGAGATTCCTCTCTATACTCTCTTCCCATCCTTTACATGGCTAGGCACAGTCCATGTCTATTGCGAGGGTAGGGGGCTATTAATATTAAGGCAGTCATTGTCAGGAGTCCCTACTGTAGGGTTGGATTTCCAGTCAAAAGTCAATGTTTTCTGCATGGCTATTTCATCCCTCTACGCTTCTTCTTCTTCTTTTTTTAACTTCACATGTTTGAGCAATGAAAGGAGGGATAGAGGGAGTCTTCAGCAAAGTCACTACAGCATCAGGTTGTCAAGCTCTTGACTTGAATATTCTCTGGAACTGTTTGCAGCTGCCCATGCAGGTATGTTTTCAGACTACCTGATCGCTCTCTAATCTTTCTTTCTCTCCGTTAGACAGTGAGACACAGGTCAATTTCTGCTGTTTTTGTATTGGGGTGGGGCAGAGGTATTTGGGCAGAGTCAATGCTGTGATGTGGTTCCTAGCCTGGTGGGTGGGGAGGAGAGGGCTGAGTGACTGTTCTAAGTATTAGAGTATTTTACTCTAGTATTAATTCATAAGATACTGATAATCATTTAATATTATATTTTAGCTAAAGTCTGATTTACTCAAACAAACTGGTCTAATTAAAAATGCCTTTCCCTGTGTCGGCAACTGCAAAGAACAGAGGTGAGATTCTCCTTATCTTGGGACTTACTCCACATGAGAGCAAAACAGATATCCTGAGACCATAAAATGTAAACAGACCCTGCTCTGGCCATTGTCAATTTCCATTTACAGCCAAGGAACTCTGTATAGATGATAACAAATGGAAGTCATAAACTTTTGTGGCATAGTTATCCTGAATTGGGATGGTTCTGAAACGTATAAAAAGTCTATGATTCCTCTGTTCATCAGTCAGGAATTACTTTGACGCCTTGCCCAAGTAATGCTAGCCTTAAGGGAATAATAAGGAATAAATAATGCAACTTTTATATTACTATCTGTTTGTCTCTTTAACCAAACCCTTTCTAGTGGTCCATAATACTTACCTTAACAGAGGTTGTTTGTCTTATCTTGAGGATTTAGCTTTAACTGCTCAATATAAGAAGCATAAATCTTTGTTTGGAGGTGGTAGAGGTGAGGAGGTTTGAAGAGATCAAATAATCCATCCTCTTACCGGGTAAGTCTTTTTTTTTTTTTTAATACAGTATCTTTTCTGACTACGTTGTCTTTTTTTAAAAGTTGTGTTCTTTTTAAAGTCTAAAGTCATGTTACAATTTTAGGAGTATAAAAAGTATATTATATATGATGTGGCTTGAAAACTATGTTCAGCATATTAAATTTAAAAGCATTATGGACCTTTAAAACTCATAAGGAATATGATCTAATGGTTCTATGAAAGGGGAAAATCTCTGAAATACTGAACTACATTTATAGCGGAGGATTTATAGTGAAGGACAGTGTGTTGTTGGTATGGGGAGGAAAGAAATACATATATGGCTTTTTATTTCTGCTTTTTCCCTTTTCTTCCTTACACATCATTGGAATTACCAGGTTATTGAGATAAGACAATGTACTTAAGGGAAAATCATGGAATAGACTCATCATAGAAACCCCAAGGCTCAGAGAGGTCAAATTATTTGCCCAACCTCACACAAACAGCAAAAGGCAGAGCTAGGATCCAAACCCACTTCTTATGTCTCCAAACCCAGTACTCTTTCTACTTTATCATCCTTCTTCTGATCCAAGAAAGGCTCTTGTGAAAGAAATTAAGATGTGTAATCACTCTTACTGGCAGTTTTTACATCAGCTTGACTGTTTCTGCCTTCCAGGCCCTGACCACTCTTATTTCCCCTGGCTCTCCAACATTCTTTTTTCACTCTTACTCTATCCCTCAGATTTCAGTCTTTCATCTACTTAAAACTCTAATCAAACCTCCCATTTTCTGAAAGTTATTCAGTTAGATATAGATCTCATTACTTGATTAAAGCAATTCACTAGGAGGCTTTTACATTTTAAAAGGAGACTTCCAAATGAATCCACTGGAAAGAGAGCAGAGGTTGGAGTCAGAGGTCTTGGTTGGAGTCATGTCTCTGAAAAATGCTGGTTAAGTCGCTTTGAAAAAGTTCCTTCAGCTCTCTGGATCTAGGTCCTCATTTGTAAAATATAGTGGATAAAATTTGAACAATCTGCCTCAAACATATTATAGGAAAATGGTGGCATGTGAGAAAATAGGGGATCCCACATTTTTCCAAAACACCCTAGTAAAGCTCTAATATTGCACCAACAAAATCAATGATAAAAAGAACATAAAAGAAACAGCCATAAATTCTTCCATCATGTGCAGAACTGCAGGAAAAAAATGCCAAAATCCTGTGAAACACTGTCAGGTTAGTCAGAAGGCAAAATATGAAGCTGAAAGTTGAATAGCAAGAGACAAGTTAAAAGTTGCACCCAGTATTGGGTGACCCAGAAGCCCTAGCCACGGCACTGATGGGCAAGTCAGGGGCCCCTGACATGAGAGGAGACAATGCCAGACCAGTATCTAAGCAGCCTGCACTCCTGGCTGGATTAAGATGATCCAGCACTCAGGGGGCCTGTGCCAAATCTAGCATCCAGGTAGCCCATGACCAAATCCGATGTTAAGACAGCTTGTACCTGAACCATAAGAGAAGGCAAGGAAAATTTTTTCAGGAGGAGGAGCCTGGTCTTACCTAAGCTAAGACTTAGTTTAACTGGATTCAAGAGTAAGCTGGATCTACCCACACTATCTAGGAGCATGGGATCAGTTTGATACAGATACAAGCCCCCAACTGAGAAAACTGAGGTGAGTGGGACACATGAGGACTGTTAGAAGCCCAAGGGGCAAAACCCAGAAGAAGATATTAAGTCACAAGAAGTTCAAGCAGAGCCTCAGATAAAAAGTGTTCCTGTTACAGAACTACAAATGTCCCTGAAAGAAATAATGAAAATTCCTAGGAACCTAATAGCTAAAATACAAAGCTTCTAGATCAAAGAAAATATACTGCAAGCAGCCAAAAAGAAAGATTTTAATTACAAAGGGGTCACACTCAGGATCATACAAGATTTTAAATAAAGGAAAGAAGGGTGGCTAGGTGACACGGTGAATAGAGTGCTGGTCCTGGAGTCAGGAGGACGTGAGTTCAAATCCAGCTTCAGACACTTAACACAAAAAACTAGCCATGTGACCTTGGGCAAGTCACTTAACCCCAATTGCCCTACCTTCCCCACTGCAAAAAAAAAAAAAAAGCAAGAAAAAAAGGAAAGAAGACTTTAGAAAATAATAGAGACAAAATATAAAGTTTTATAGCAAAGAAGAACTTTAAATATAAAGCAAAGTTGAGTATAATACAACAGGGGAACAACAAAAACAACAAAAAGATCTTTAATGAAAGGGAAGAATTTACATGCATTCTTCATTTTAAAAAAAGTCCAGAAATCATAAGACACTTTGAAACTGAAAATTCAGGAAAATTCACATGTGTGTCTGAGGTGGCATGTAGTAGACTGTAGTATTAGGAATCTTTAAGAAGTGTGAAGTGAGGGACTGAAGGGGTGGAGCCAAGATGGCAGCATAGAAGCAGGAAAACTCTGTGAGCTCCCTGCATAATCACCTCAAATACCTATAAAATATGACTCTAAACAAATTTTAGAGCTACAGAACCCATAAAGTGACAGAGAGAAACAAATCGCCCGCTGAAGGCAGCCCAGCAGGTGGACAGGAAGGGTCCATCACAGTGTGCTGGGAGCCGAGCACAGCCCCACTTGAGCGCCTGGTTTTAGCCTCAGGGCAGCCCCAACAAGGAGCAGCTGGAGCAGACTTTGGTAGAGCGGATCACAAGCAGCAGTGGCAGTTTCCAGAATTATCAACCCATAAATGCCAAAGACAAAGTAAAAGGTCAGTGTGGAAATCTGTTGGAACAGGGAGGGATGGAGTGAGGTCTGGCTGCTGCCCCCATGTGAGAGGTGGTGGAGGCACCGTGGCCCTGCAGCCATCTCCAAGGGCCATCACCTCCACATGGCTGCTTCAGAGCTCCTGGCCTGCAGATTGTAGGGTGGACCAAATGAACATTCAGAGGGTAATCACTCTTACTTTAAACTGCTTGGATCTGGATCACTGTATTGGGTGGAGGTATTGGGGTATGTGACCAGTAAGCCAGAGCTTGTGGGGGCTGTGGAGAGGGCACCCAACTAATAGCTCTGGCAACTGTGAAAACCCCAGTAATTTGGGACAAAGCTCTCCTCTTTGGAAGCAGAGTTCTACTGTCGCAAAGAGCTCAAAAGTCAAGTAACTGACTGGCAACATGAGCAAGCAAAGGAAGCAAAGCAAGCACAGTAATCAAACCTTAGATTCCTTTTTGGGGGACAAAAAGGATCAAAGCATGGAATGGGAGGAAGACAACAAAGTCAGAAATCCTCCATCAAAATCTTCCAAGAAAAATATGAACTGGTTACAGGTCATGGAGGAGCTCAAGAAGGATTTTGAAAACCAAGTAGGAGAAGTGGAGGAAAAATTAGGAAGAGAAATGAGAATGATGCAAGAAAATCATGAACAGTGAGTCAACAGCCTGACTGAAGAAAATAACACCTTAAAAAACAGATTAACTCAAATGGCAAAGGAGGACCAAAAAGCCAATGAGGAGAAGAATGCCTTAAAAAGTCGAATTTGCCAGATGGAAAAAGAATCTCAAAAGCTTTCTGAAGAGAATAATTCCTTCAGAATTAGAGTGGAGCTAATGGAAGCAAATGACTTTATGAGAAATC
>CM053588.1:205655086-205672010 GCA_028646515.1 Pseudochirops corinnae | reverse complement strand
GGAGTTCCATAATCAAATGTTATGAATATGTATCTGTGTGTGTGTATATATATATATATATATATATATATATATATATATATATATATATGCAATTATTATTATTATTATTATTATTGACTACATCCAACTGGAACTTGAGATACACAGGCACTGTGGTTGGGAGATCCATCTTGCCCTACCAAAAAGTGACATAGGAGAGAATAGACTGGGGGAGGGGGGACACCCTGGGATGGCGGTTTTGGGGTTGGGGGGGGAAAGAGGGGGAGAAAATATGTAACTCAAAATCTTGTGGAAATGAATGATGCAAACTATAATAAAATTTTAAAAAAATAGATAATAAAAAAAAGGTTTGTAAAATGCATCACTTACCTTATTTCCTACTCACAGTAACCCCATATAATAAAGACTAAAGACATTCCTAGACATTTCACAAATGAGAAAAGCAAGCTTCAGTGCCTCACACATAGTAAACTCTTAATAAATGATTGTTGACTAAGAGAGGTTTAATATCTTTTTCAGGTTACTCAAAAGTTAAGTTTCAAGGTCAGGTATTGAACCCAGACCTTTCATGAGAACAAATCAAAGACTTTTTCCACTGTATAATGTTGCCTCATTGGTTCCTCTCATGGAACTACTTCCTGCTGGATGGATCCAGTTGGCATCCATATCTATCTATCTATATAGATGTATATATGTATATACCCCACACACACACACACACGGTGTATATATGTCACTGCCTTTTTCCTCAGTTCTCCTCTTTCCAGATTTGAGATAGGTGAACTTTTCTTTTCAAGTTAGACATTCCTAAATAATACTTTTTACACCACTTATTTAGGGAAAATCTTTGTTAATAAAGTGCTATAGTCTTCTCCCAAACCCTGCAGTTTCCTCAAACTATCCTTTGCATATTGAGTGACCCATGACTTTAATAATTTAAAGACTGCCATGTGTCGTGACTCACAGCCACACTATAGGACTAGAAGAATATTGTTTAAAAAGTGATTTTATTTCATAGAGAAATTTGAAGTTATTAAAAGCACAAAACAGTTTCCCAAAGATGAGTCAGCCTCCTCTTTTCTTTTTATTCATTTGTGGGACAGGTCAGTATCTATATGCAGTGACTTGTTTTTAAAGCGCAATTACTGATGACTAATGCTATGGATTTTCCATAGAAATTTGCTTCAATTCTCTTTGGACAATAAATATTTTTCATCAAACCCTTGAATTTTCCAGTGTGAATCATTATTCCATATTCTTCTGAATGACTCAAATTGGAATTTTCTTAGCAAAGATACTGGAATACTGTGCTATTTTCTTCTCCAGCTTATTTTACAGATAAAGAAACTGAGGCCAACAGGATTAAATGACTTGCCCTGGTTCACACACCAGTACATATCTGAGGCCATATTTAACTCAAATCTTTCTGACTCCAGGCCCACTGGAGTCTCTATGCAGTGAACCACCTAGCTGCCCCAGGGATTTGAGTGATTACATATCTCCTTAAGGATACTCTGAATCTGCTAGGTCTTCATGCATTCCCTGTGATGTCATCAGCAGCTAGGAGCATCTGGCATGCTTCATTATCTAATAGGTAATAACACTTAAATTTGTACTCTGCAATGCAAGTACTTCATGACTGTGACAAATATCTTTAGCCAGTGTACATTTCCTATTTGGATCTCGAGATTAAAAATGAGAGGATTGACAGTTATCTTTTGTTACATCTTTCTTGTATTATGTTAAAAGAAATATGCAGTCAAATCATTTGCTTTTTATGGTCATCAAATAATAAGCACAGTGAGATTTTTATGTTACCTGCACCTTGGACAGTATGTGACTGTAAGGATCTTGTTCCGCTATTGAGAACTCACCTGTTCGACTCCATTTTCTTCATTTCAGATACCTTTGATGTCTATAGAGATTAATCTTTTCAACATTTTATACACGAGAAATAAAACCTGTCATTGGGCACTACTATTCTCATGTCAACTTTTTTTTTTTTACAAATGTTCTTTCTGATAGCTTGAGAACTTAAATCTCTCCTGAGTCCTCAAAATTTTATCAACTCCAACTTGAACCTCTTGTGTATATATATTTAACTTGGTCTAGATGTTTTTCTTCTTTGTTTCCTCTGGGCCATATTTTGTCATGCCACACTTTTCAAACTATGTTATTAAGTCTATGTATGCTGTCAGTGATGAAGAAAAGCATTTGTTATATATGTTTTCCATTTTTGCCTACTTATTGTTCTTCCAGGATCATCCATAAACACTCTTGAGGTGATTTTTCTCATTTGGGTACCTTTAGTATATATCCTTTAAATTAAGTTCCCAGCTATTAAAACAACTAGTCTTTCATTCTTGTGGCATGAGGTAAGAAGGTTAGTTTGTGAAGAGCTGTTTTCCTCCATTGTATATTTTCTATATCCTTTTTACTCTCTTGTCATCTTACCTGTGTATTGTTGTAAAATATATTTGGCCATAAATTGAGGTCAGCTTTTAAAAAGTCATCCAAACAAGAAGCAAAGTTGACTACTATTATACTTTGATTCATTATTTACATATAGTAATTATTAATATAGTGTATGAAGACTTTTACAAAATGAAATAATTACATGTAACTCTGAAAATGTTATAATGTTTTGTTGGAATTCTCCAAACCTTTGCTCTTGTCAAATATCATCTCGTTTCTCCAATATTCTGAACTGATAAAAGAGAAGTAGGTAATATAAGGAAATAGGGCAAGAAACTATAAGAGTGTGAGTACAATAAAGATTCTGGGGCCTCCTCACCTTGGAACAATCCATCCATGCTTGAGGCTTCCTTACACTGAAACATCTCCTTGCTATGCAGGCCTCCGTTTGGGAAGGGTCCCAGGTCAGCCAGCCTTCGTTCTCCTTCTGGCTCTGTTTCAGACTCTGTGGGCTTCAACACTACGCCACTAGGGCATACTTTCTACCTTTCCCCTACACCACTGCTTTTCAGCCCCTTTTTATACATGTTATCTTCTTCTGTTGGAATGTAAGCTCCCTGGGAATGTAAGTCCCTAGGTAGGAACTGCTTTTTTTTCCTTCATGTATTTGTTTCCTTATAACTTTAGAACAATGCCTTCAATATTGTAAGCATTTAATAAATGTTCTCTTGCCTTTATTCACTATTATTAAAATCGTCACTAAAAAGCGAAGGAGATGAGGACAATTGAAATGACCAATACTGAGACAAAAATCATCAACATAATAAGGTTTAAAAAAATATAAGAACTAAAAATATCCATGATGCCAGTGATTGACCAATTGGTGTAGTCTTAGAATCCCCTCATTCTGTCACAGATAGATTCACTGTATTGTATGTGTTACTGCTTCCAGAGAATCTTAGTCATAGAATTTTATAATTTAAAGAGGTTTCTTAAGTGACTATAAGATATAATGATCATGATGATTACCTTAAGTAATGAAATATTCTCTAAGCAACAGGAATGTAAATATTGTGACCCTGAATGTAAATCTTTTTATTTCAGTAAGTATATTGATTTTTATATTTTTAACATATAGATAGATAGATAGATAGATAGACTTCCTGTATTTTGTTTTTACATCACAAGCATTTCCCAATATTCTTTTCTCTCCATCAAGAATAAGGGCAATAGGGGAGAAGGCAGCAGTTTAGTAAAACTAAAAAAATTTGAGGGGAAAGGCCGGCATACTTTTTTTTAATCTTTTTGTTCTTTTCTCTTTGTATTTTTGAAGTGACTGAATATTGTTTTCCTCAGTCTTCTTACTTTGTATCAAATAAATGTTAATAAGTGTTACCCTTCTCTGAATTCATCATATTCATTTTTTCTTTCAGCACAATAATAATACATTTCATTCATACATCGCAAGTTGATTAACCATTCCCCAACAAATGAAATAAAGGATAAGAGATATTCTGATATTCTTTGATGTCATTATTGTGGCATTTCCACCATTTTCTGGGATCACAACTGATGCACACTTTCTCAACCAGTGTAACTATATACATATCATCCCACAATTATTTCCCAAGGGGTCCCACCCAATATTCAAAGAACCTTTCTCTTGGTAACTTAACATTGCATGTATACCCATGGAGCACACAAATTGTCTGTTGTTTTTCCTACATGACTAGAGCATCTTCTCCTATAATGTTTCTTTGATGATATATTTCCTATTTCTTCTCTATTGTAATTTTTTGTTGTTATAACAGTGCCACTTATTCACTTCTCCCTTGAATCACCAATGTCCTTTAGGTAACCTTTCATTTTAATTCTTAAAGTCACTAAACCATATAGTTTCACTGGAAGATTATTGATTCGAAAGATAGACTTTTGTTTCAGGGAAAAACTTGAGGCAATTAAAGAGCAGAATAGTTTCCCATGGTCTTCATCCTATTCAGTTCTAGTCCCAGATCAATATCCATCTTCAGTTGTAGAAATTATATATATTTATACACACTCACATATACATACTAAATGTAATTTTATATTTATATATATACACACACACACACATATATAAATGGGCCTTATTAGTTGGCAATACATTAGATTAGATGGCATAGCATAGCCATTTTTTAAAATACATTTGATTTTTCCTGTGTGCATTAGTGAACTGTGTGTGTGTGTGTGTGTGTGTGTGTGTGTGTGTGTGTGTGTACACACATATATATAAGTTAGTGAACGAACTTTTCTTGAATGGGTATGGATCTCATTAAAGAGGCTATGATTTTCTTGGTTTTGATATAAGAAATACATTTCATCTTCAAGTAGGAACACATGGAAGACTTTACCGCCTGTAGAGAATTTATCTTTTCACTTGAACCCTGCATTAACTGCCCTCCTTATCAGTGGAAAATACTTTGTAGACAAGTATAGCTTCATATGTATAACAAAACTATCTTTGTTACTACATTTTTTAAAAGAACTTTATAGAATTTTAATAAATACATGGTAGATATCTTGTTCCGTGAAGACTTTTTGGAACAGTTTGCTTTCCTAAATTGAAAGTTTTTTCATGGTGAATAAATTAATGAAATATATTTAATAAGTCTTCACTATGTACCAAGACTAAGTTTTATGAATATAAATAGCCAAATTGACGCAGTCCCTGCTAATGAGATGCTCACATTCTAATTGTGAGAGATAACAATTTTTTAAAAAGTTTAGCTACAGGGGGCTAAAAGCTTTTTAGAGTATGTCAGAAGGCCATATAGCAAAGCCTGGAGGTTCTTTGGTTATATAGATAGCTAAGATGACAGGGGGAAGAGGAACAGACCGTTGAAGCCAGACGTGATAGTATGTAAGGTCTCTTGGTCCTTTATCACAACAGAAGGAATGGAGTTGCTGATTCCATTTAATGCAAGTCCTTTGAATGGGCAAGCCCACTAAATAACAGGGGAAAGCCCGTGAATAGAGCATCCTCAGTGATGGTGGTTCTTTGTGCCACCCAGCATTCCCAAGGCCAAAACAGAGAGCAAATAAAGGGAGAGCAGGTTGATCCCCACGGTGGCAGTTTTTTCTATCAGAGTGGCATTCTGTATTCTCAACACCTTTCATTCAGCTTTATTACTCCAAGATTTTATGCAAAATATCCATTATAACAGTCTGCCCATGCCCTTTCCAAGGAGCATCTTGATATATGTGTACATTATTCTAATAATTGTCTTGTTGAGATGGGAAAGAATTATTTGGCAATTGCACACTTCCTCCATCACCTTTTTTTTTGCAGAGCAATAGCACTATACTTTTTAAAAAATAGGTGATATTGTTCAATGGTTTCATTCTTTGTTTCACTTAGCTCGAAAAATGATCCCTCAGTGCTCTCCAAACTGGGTCATCATTCTAGTATGTCCCTCCTCTGTGTATATTTACTCTGGTCCAGCCATCTTGATTTTCTTTAATACCATTTATCCTGCTTCATGCAACACAATTTTATCAGTTTTGTTTTCATTTCAAAGACTATGCAGAGTCTAAATGTGGTACCTATAATCTGTGATGCAGAGGATAGTTTGAATCATTTTAACTGATCTTTGCTTTGACAGATCTTCTTTTCATCTGCTTATTTTTGTATTCTAAGTTAATCCCTTTCACATGATGCTTGCTTTTGTTTTTCAGGAGATTCTGTTAATAATTTTTTTTTTTCCTTTTTGGAGGGGCAGTTGGGGTTAAGTGAATTGCCCAAGGTCACACAGCTAGTAAATGTTAAGTGTCTGAAGCCAGATTTGAATTTGGCTTCTCCTGACTCCAGAGCCAGTGCTGTATTCACTGCACCACCTAGCTGCCCCTGTTAAAATTTTTTTTTTAAAAAAACATTCCTCTATGCCTAGATTTTGTAGAATTTTTAGATTTGAGGGTTGCAAGGTCTTTTTCTGCAACTATTTGATAATCATGTGGTTTTTATGCTTTTGTTTTTAATGTGTTTTTGACAGTATTTTTCATAATACTAATACTTCTTTTCATTCTTGGGCTAAATCCAACATTGTCATAACAAATGATTTATTGAATACATTGCTGTTATCTTTTTGACAGAATTTTATTTAAAGTTTTTGAATCAGTATACATCTATATTGGTCTATAGTTCTCCTTTGCCTTATCTTTCCCTTGTTTGGGTATTATGGTTTTATTTCTCTCATGAAAGGATTCACATAGATTAGTTTCTCAATATTTGAGAAAAATTTCTATAGTATTAGTACTAATTCTTCTTTAAAAGTTTGGTAAAATTTTTTCCCATAAAATTAGGAGGTATTCTCCCCATCTTCCCTTTGTTAGATCCTTTATATTGACTTCTTTTACTTTTTTTAGTTGCATTGTTTAAGCTCTCTATTAAGTCTTTTATTACTCTGACTTAGTTTATATTTTTTAACGTAAATCCTTGGTATTTTTTGTGTACTCAGTTTGTTGTTTTCTGTATGTAGTAGGTTTTGATAATTCTTTTTTTTTTTTTTTCAGTTTTTGTCATAATTTCACCTTATTAACGTGCCCCTATGTTAATTGAATTTTCTGACCTCTTTCTTTTAGTTATATTGGTTGACTGCAGGTTTATCAATTTTGTTTTCATTTCAAAAAAACAGCTTGTACTTTTTATTATCATTTTTATTTCCAATTTATCTATTTCTCCTCCAATCTTTGATAGCTTCACTTCTGTGCTTATTTTAAATTTGCTTACTTGTTTTCTATTTTTTAATATTATATTCAGTTCTTTAATCCCACTTGTTCTATTTTGCTAGTGTTTGTTTGTAGAGATCCAATTTTTTTTTTTGAAGGAAAATTTTTAGTGAATTTCAGAAACTAGACTGTTGTTTCATTATCATTTTCTTTCATATAATTCATTGTTTCTATGATTCTTAAAAATTTAACTTCAATTTTTTCAAATACATTTTTCTTCCTTGTACCTGCTCCCTTTGTTGAAAAATAAGGACCAGCTATATATATATTTACATATTTTTACATACAGGTATATACATATATATGTGTGTGTACACACACACGCACACACACACACACACACACATACATATATAAAATCAGTCTTCAGCTTCAGTCAACTCTTATCACCTCTCTCTTAAAAGGTAGGTATAGTGTGCTTTATCATGAATCCCATGGGATTATATCTAGTTATTGTGTTTATCTTTAAGCCTTCCTAAGTTGTTTGTTATTTTAAAAATATTATAAATTGTTCTGGTTCTGCTCCCTTTGCACTAAGTGTATACCAGTATACCCTGTCAGTTATTTATACCAAATAATATTCTTTTACATTCATATAACATAATTCATTCAGCCGTTCTCTATTTGATGGGTATCTTCTTAGTTTCTAGTTATTTGCTACCTGTAAAAAGAGCTGCATTTGGCACATATGCCAGAATTAGTTGATGGCACAGAGGTTAAGGTGTTAGACCTAGAATTAGGACGTCCTGAACTAAAGTCTTGCCCTGGTCACTTACTAGCTGTGTGACCATAAACAAACCATTTAACATCTTTTTGCCTTAGTTTCCTCAACTGTAAAAAAAAAATGAGGATAATAATACTTCTCTTAATGGGCTGTTGTGAGGACCAAATGTGATCATATTTGAAAAAAGCATTTAGCATAGTGCCAGTCATATAGTAGGCAATATATAAATCCTTACTCCATTCTTTTTTCTCCTATGTATAGGTCCTTTTTCTCTTTATTCAGTCTCTTTCAGGTATTTGTCAGATAGTAGTATCCCTGGGTCAAAGGGCATATACAGTTTAGTGACTTAAGAGACATAGTTCCAAATTGCTTTGACAATGGCCAGATCAATTAACAGCTCCACCAAGAGTTAATATTCTTGTTTTCCTGAACCCCCTCCATTGGTAATTTTTTTTTTTGTTACCTTTGTCAGTCCGATGAATATGAGGTTGGAATATCAGAGTTATTTTAACTTGCATTTCTTTAATTATTAGTGACTTAGAACATTTTTTTCATTTGGCTATTGATGCCTCTGGTTTCTTCCATCCTCTTCGTAGTCCTTTGAATTAAGGAATGGCTCACATTCTCATAAATTTTAATCAAGTTCCTATATATCTTGCAAATGAGAACTTATCAGAGAAATTCTGTAAAACCATTTTTCCCACTTATCTTTTCCCTTTAATTTTAGCTACATATTTTTGTGTATGTGAAAAGGGACTTTTTAACTTTCATGTAAGCAAAATTTTCCATTTTCTGTGATACTTTTTTTTTATCATGAACTCTTTCCATAACCATAAATCTGGAAATAATATCTTCTTTGTTTCTTTAATTTGTTTATTAAGCATGCTAGCTCTGTAAAGTTACCATTTGCTAGCTTGGTATTGGAAAGAAAAAGTAAATTTAGATAATATTGTCATCTGTAGGGGTAGACAGGACAGGTAAGTGGCATCAGGGGCCTGGAGTCAGGAATACTCATATTCCTGAGCTCAGATCTGACCTCAGACACTTACTAGCTGTGTGAACCTGGGCAAGTAATTTAACCCTGTTTGCCTCAGTTTCCTCATCCATAAAATGAACTGAAGGAGGAAATGGAAAACCATTCCATTATCTTTGCCAAGAAAACCCCAAATGGGGTCAGAGAGGGTTGGATATGACCAAAACAATTGAACGATAGCATTATCATTTTTTATTATATTGATTCACCTTCTTGAATATTAATATTTCTCCAGTTACTTAGCTCTTTATTTTATTATTATTTTGTTGTTGTCTTTATATAGTTCTCTTGAATGTATTGGGAAATAAATTCCCTAGTATTTTAAATTTAGTGAAGTTATTGTGTCAGTTAATTTTTAATTGACTCTCTAGCATTTTCTGTTATCTGTAAAAAGTGATCATTTTATTTCCTCTTGGCTTATGCTTATTTCTTCTATTTCTCTTTCTTATCTTATTACTGTAGCTAGCATTCCAGCTTTATTTTAGCTAGTAGTAAGGATAATGGACAGCCATGATCTTTATGGAAAAAAGATCTCTAGTTTATCCCCGTTACTTATAATGCTGATTTTCCTTAATGTTAACCATATTAAGGAAAGGTTCATTTATTGCTGTGTTTTATAATTTTTAAAAGGAATGGGTTTTCTATTGTGCTAAAAACTTTTTTCTGCATCTGTTTTTGTAAGCATATGGATTTTATTGTTCTTGTTATTAATATGGTCTTATTTATAGTTTTCCTAATACTGAACCAATCAACTGTCCTTATATATAAATTCAGCTTGATGATAATAATGTATAATCCTTTTGATATATTTTTGTCTATTTGCTAGCACTTTATTCAGATTTTTTGGCCCAAGATTTATTTTGGATGTTAGTCTATTGTTTTCTTTCACCATTTTTACTCTCCTTTGTTTAGGTATCAAGATCATATTTGCATAATAGAAGAAAAATGATAGGACTCCTTATTCTTTATTTTCAAATGCATTAGAATGAACTGTTCTTTGAATATTGGTTTTAAAAACATAGTAAAATCCCTCTGATCTCAAGGCATTTTTAAAAATTTCTTTCATAGCTCTTTGATGTCTAATTTAATTTCTTTTTTTGAGATTGTGTTATTTAAATTCTCCGTTTCTTGTTCTAATAATTTCAAATTTTAAATGATTGCAAATATTCAACCATTTCATTTAGATTGTCAGTTTTGTCATAAAAATTGTCATTTAATTGGACTAGATAGTTTCTATTAATTGCCTTTATGTCTTTATGAATTATTATGAGCTGCTGTTTTATTTGTAATACCAGTAATTGAATTTTCATCTTTTTAAAAAAATGTATAACCTAATTACCTAATGCATTTTTTAGACCAATGTTTTTATCTTACTTTAAGTTTTGTTAGTTTTTTTGATTTGCAGAATTTCTGCTTTGGAGTTTGTTATTATTATTTGTTGATTTTCTAGATTTTTTTTTCTGTTATATGCCCAATTTATTCATTTATATTTCCCAAACTCTTTTATTGTTGAAAGTGTTTATCAGGGGCATCTAGGTGGTACAGTGAATAGAGTACTGGCTCTAGAGTCAGGAGGACCTAAGTTCAAATGTGTCCTCAGACACTTAACACTTACTAGCTTTATGACCTTGGGCAAGTCATTTAACCCCAATTGCCTGCCTTCCCCCCTCCAAAACGCAAAAAATAAGAAAAGAAAAAGAGAAAGAAAGTGTTTAGCAGTATAAAATTTCCCTCAAGGACTGCATTGGCTTCATCCAAAAACTATTGATATGTCATTTTATTGTTGTCATCTTTACTGAAAAAACTTTTTGTTCTGTAATTTATTTTTAACTCACTTATTAAGATTTCCTTATTATCTTCCTTTATGTCTGTGACTCTTATTTGTGCTCCTTGAACTGATTATTACTTTTACCCTTTGTCTTTATAGGGTATGTTTAAAATTTCAGATTTCATGCATTTACTTGCAGTTTTCCCATGCTTTAAAATATGGTCAATTTTTGTAAGAGGTATATGTGAAAAGGAACAAAAGAATCCTATTTCATTAAAAAATTACAAACAAATGGAAGATGATATAAATCTGTCATAACTTTAAATGTGAATAGATTAAATAATCCAATAAAATAAAAGAATAGCAGATTATGCCAGTCTGTTGCTCACAAGAAATATAACCTAATGCGTACACACATTAATGCACATATTACGGGTGCGCACACACACACACACACACACACACACACACACAGAGCCTGAAAATAGTTTTCAACAACTTCCACAACAGTAGGAATTGTAATCATGCTATCCATCAGATCACAACAAAACTTCACAACAGAGAGATAAATGAGGAAACAACATTATGCTGAAAAATGCCATAAATAACAAACTGATAACATTATTATTTAAATTCAAATTTTAATTAGCTTACAGGAGCACATAACCACAAATATAATAATAGTAAGGGAATTGAACGTCTATAGCACTAATGCAGTATTTACAGCGCCCACGATCCTGATAAAGATGGTGACTATAAATATCACATGATGTTCAATCACAAAATATGCCATACTCTCCAGATAGAGGATAGCACTGAAGGATCTATTTAGACACCAGAAAACTGAATCCCAAAACCAGTAAGCCAATTCCATCACAGTACTAAAGATATTCAGGAGCCATGATAATGCTGAGAGCCATGCTATCCTTTAGCCTTCCCACAAACCAATACAAGATCAATATTTACTCACAAAACTCTCTGTCTCCTTGCCTAAGCTACTCTGTCCCCAACTGTCTCCAACTCTCTCATTAGCTCTGTACCAACTTCCTGTGGGCTCTGCTTCTCAGTAAACTCCTCCCACCACAGGCTCCATGTGACTACATTCAGCCTATCAGGGGGGAGAGATCTTCACAACAGGGGAGGTCTTCAAACTCCCCCCTAGGCCTTTTAAGGGGCAGGGAAGATCTTCAAATTCACATTCCCATTACAACATTCCACTTCCTATTTTGGATAAATAAAAGAAAATCAAGAATTTTTAAAATTGCTGAAGAAACTAGAGCTGAAACATCAAAGGTATTTTCTGAATGTCAGTGTTAAATAACTTGTATATTTCTCAGCATTACATAGAACATTTACATGGATTAGGTCACAGAGATTTTGCAATTAAATGTAAAAAGACAGAAATAGTAAACAGGTCCATAAGGTGATTAGGATATAAAAATTGTAATCTCTTCAGGGAGCACAAACAAAAGATAGAACCAAATGGAAAATTAACAATGAATTTCAAAATAATCATTTGGACAAACCCATTAGAAACAATTTATAGTAGAAATAATTAGTAGAAATAAACTCATAGAAACAGTTTACTATTATGCAAAAGAAAATGATAATGATGAAACCACATACCAAAAATTCTGGAATATAGCTGAATCACCCCTTAGGGGAAAAATTATATGTCTACATACTCATTATCAAAATGGGGGAATGGGGGAGGGAGGAGAAGAATATACATTTTAAAAATAAAAAAGCCAAGAAACAAACCCCAAAACAAGCAAATTAGAAGTTTTGGAGAAACAGATACATTTAACACACAGACTATAGAAAGGATAGAATGATAGCCAAAACTAAAAACTGATTCTTTGAAAACACTAATAAATTTGATCAGTCTTTGAGTCAACCGTCCTAGCTCTTCCTCTCTTGTTAAATCATTTTTAACTCCATAGTTTTATTTCTAGTTTTTTTTTCCTTTTACTAGGATCAAAAGATGCATCAATTTATTTCATTATTTTTGTTTTCCATTTAATTTTTATTTTATATTACCTTTCATGGTTTTTTTTAATGTTTGCAAATCAAATTATCTACTTATGTCTGTTATTTTTTTCCCCTGTAGGAATGCTTCAGATACCTCTATTTTACTAAACATCCATGTTTTTTTCCCCACGGATTATTATTAGTCTCAGGTTTTTGGCATATGTCATTTCACATTGCATCTTGAGTGTCTTTGCTTTTCAGAATATATTATTCATTTTCCTATCATGATTTCTAGTGTATGCAGAATAGTAACATGTTAAAACAATTTTCTTTCTTTCATATTTGTAGGTGTTTCTCCTGATTGCTTATCAAATTTAGTGTTATTAGAATTGTGAAATTTAACCACTGTGTGAATTGGAATTTCATTTAGAGAAAATTTTCTTAAGGCAAACTATGGATCCTTTCAGTTGGTGTCTTATTTCCTGTATTCATAAGTTCTAGACAGTTTTATTGTATTATTTCTTGCATTATAGTTATCATATTTTTTTTGGCTTTTCAAGTTCTTGGAAGCTCTTGATCCTTAAGTTGTCTCTGTGCATCTCATCTCTGAGATACGATGTTTTTTGCTTGTATAGAGATTATTTCTTATATTAACATTATTTTTGTATTCTTTTTCCAAATTGTCCTTTACTTCATTATATTTGCATTACCAGTCTCTTCTCGGAGAAACTTGCTATGATGCATTCATGTTTTTGTATTTTGCTAATTATTTCTACAATGAAGTTTTAAATTTTGCCATTTGTTTCTATCAAAACTTTTCCCTCAAGTTTCTTATTTCCCTCTTGAGCCATTCTGGAATGTCTTGCTATGTGTGGTTCCACGTTCTCATATGAATACATACTATTTTCTGTTTTATTAGGTATCATTTCCATTTCCTTTTCCTTTCAAAATTTCTTCAGAAATGTTGCAATTTATTAGATGTCACAGTATTCATCTTCTTCTAATTTTACTGTCATACCTGTGCATTTATCCACTTGTTTTTAACAGAATTTCCTTCCTCTAGAAATTTTGGTCATTTAAGTCCTTTATTTTTCCTGTTTTTCATTGTCTTATACCTTCCTCTTTAATCTTATGTTTACTCTGGAAGTAGACCTCAAATCTTTCTCAGTCTCTTCCCATGTTGAAGAATTCATTTTTTCCCACCTCTTTTCCTGACTCATTGTAGGAGAAGATTGTCCTCACTTACATGCTGGTTCTCTTTTCTTCACAGCTAATAATGTCCTATGTGCTACTGTCCTTCCTAACCACATTCTCTCCTCCACCTGTATCATGGTCCTGCTCTCTTGTACTTCTTCCACCTCTTAGCTTGGCTAGGCAGAATTAAGATTTAATGCTGGTTATATTATGACACTGGATTTAGGGTAAGGACAAGGTAGACCAGCAGAGAGTTCAACTGTAGCAGGCAAATTGTCCATTGTTCCCAGAGCATAAATCAGTGGGGTGAGAGAATGTTCTCTGTGGAAGTATAGCACCTGGGGCAGAGGTGAGGGGATGAATGCTTCATAAGTGCTAAGAATGAGTTTTTTCCACCTTTCCTTAAATTGCTACTTTCTTAGGGTTTTTTCTCCTAGCCTGTGGATACAGATGTAATTGTTTTATCACGTAATTCCTTTTATTTAGAGTCTTTAGCAAGTAAATGGCAACTGGGTGAGAAGGGGAGTCTGATTTTCTGGTCTCTAGTCATGTGACATTTTTGTCATCGAACATGTTAACTTTATTAGCAAGTCCTGATCATCATTCATCTTAGAATTTAAAAAAATAAAACAAAACATGTTCATCCTCTGAAACAACTAACTTCAGGGTGGTGGTGTTTTTTGTTTTTTGTTTTTTATTTAACCAAACTTCATCATTACCATTACACTATATAAATTGATCTAGTGTTCTTAGTCCTTTTTCTTTAGAATACACATAAAACCAATTTCTCCAGCTCCTTTTTTTGCCTCTAATAGAGACTTATAACTCATCCTTCATTTTAACTTCATTTTCCTTTTCCTTTCTGGACTGTCAAGATAGAATTCAGTTCTTCTACTTCTCTGTCCACTAGTTGGGCTTTGGATAAAGTTCTCATGATTAGAGTACCAATAGCTAGCTCTGTTTATAAACTACCTAAAAATTCAGAGATTCTTAGAAGCCTGTTCCCCCATTTTCCTTGTCATGACACTGGAGCAAGTGTGACACAAAAGAAGTAGACAGGGTGGTGCAGTAGAAGATCTCTACTTTGTCTTTGCTTCTTGGGCTGTCATGGTGAAAGAAATTCATTACCTAATAACCCATCTCCTGGTAATGCACCTCTGTACTTAAATAAGACTCTCTTCAGGAAGGCTACGTAGTCTCTCTCTTGGATCATACTTAATACTTCTCTGGCATAGAACTTCCATGTCATTGCACTCTGTTAGGAGAGTCTGAGTACTCAGAGTCATCTCCGTTTCATCATCAGTATAAGGATCTTGAAGCAATCAAACTACCTACCAAATTAGGCTAAATTATTATAAGTCAGTTATGCTAGCCTCTGTGGATAAAAATACAGTTAAGATACATAACCTGCTCTGTATAGTTTACGGTGTAGTAGAGGAGAAACAGCAATATCTGGGACCCAGAAAGAGGAAAAATCAGGATAGAATGATATGAGTAATTTGAGAAAGGAAAAAGAACTCTGACCTGGCCAGGGTAGTGACTAGGGGTTAGAGGAAGTTTATTAATATCAAATTAAGTGTGGCTTCTTGGAAGAAATATCAACTGATTTCTAATTCATATTTTAGCCATGTGACAAAATATGAGCAGTAAAGTTGGAAAATTAGAATTCAGACAGCCTATAGAGGGTATTTAATGAAAGAAACAGAAATTTATACTTTGTCTTATTAATCTCACTGTGGAGTTACTGAAAAGTTTTTTTGGAGGAGTGAAGTTATCTGAAAGCAGATTATGAATATATTACTCAGGCAGTATACAGTGTGGAGAACTGGTCAAAGACAGGAAGGCTACTTAGGAAGTTCTTGTTCCAGTAAGATAAATAACTCATATTTGAACAAACTGTATGAAATGGAAGTAGAATGTAGAAAACATAAGAGCTAGTGTATTGTAGAAGAGAAAGGATTTGGCAGCTAATTGGATGTGTAAATTGAGGCAGGCAAAAGAGTAAAATACAACTTTTTCAGCAAACATGATTCAGAGAGGATGGCAGTGCTATTAACAGAAAGAGAAGTTGTAAGAGAAAAGATTTGGGGCAAAATAGCACAATTAATTTCCATCATGATGTTTAAAACCAAAGTATTTATTTTTGCAAATAAAGTGTTAAGTAAAATTATATTGATGTAGAATATCTCACCTCATTCTCTATGATGCCAGTTGAATGAGCTCTTATTATTTCAAGCCTTTCCCATCAAGAGATATTTCCCTTGAGGTAGTAGTTCATGTCTTTGTATTATCTTTGTAATACCCTCTATTTTCTTCACATAATATGATTTCAGTAGATATTTTGAACCAGATGACTTTTCAGTTACTTTAGGTGATATCAAAAGAATCTGAAGCAGGAATATCACAGAAAAGTTTGGTAGCTATACTATAGGTCAGGGGTGGGGAACCTATGGCCTTGAGGCCACATGTGGCCTGCTGTAGGTATTCAAGATCTTCCCATTTAGATTTCTGTTAGATTTCTAAGGAGGTATAACATTTCTTCACGTTCATAATAAATGATAAAAATAAAACATTTTATATATAGATAGCTTATAATCATTCTTTTCTTCTAAGTCTTACTAGTGAATAAAACATCTTTTAGACTTGCAACAGACAACAATCTTCAATGAGAAACATTATTTATATAGCAAATCTGAAATGTAAGAATGAAGTTTTCTTTCTATATTGAATAAGCAGAAAAATCAAGTTACTACTGAAAAAGGAATACTCATATATCTTTTTTTTTCCTACTTGCATAACACAAAAATAGCTAACTGCCTTCACTCCTCTAAAAAGTCATATTTGGATGGTGACTAAGCATCAGACATTTTCCAAAGAGAAAGTTATAAGGAAGTGAAAAATAAAAATTTTAACAGAAAAAAGTTTCTTAATCTATGTTTAGGCCAATGAAAATAGCATGATAGATTTTTTCAAATTAATCAGTTACTCATATACCATTTTAAAAGGTTTTTTAGATTCTATTAAACTGTTTAACTTGGACAAGTTCTTG
>CM053588.1:205643055-205654586 GCA_028646515.1 Pseudochirops corinnae | reverse complement strand
CTCTACCAGAAAGTCAGAGGGCTGATGGGGGAGGATATAGGAGAGAGCAGATTGGGGGAAGGGATATACAGTGGGATCGCTGTTTTGGTGGGGTGGGTAGGGGAAAGATGGGGAGAAAATTTGTAACTCAAAATCTTGTGGAAATCAATGATGTAAACTAAAAATAAACAAAAGTTAATTAAAATAAATAAATAATTTTTGTTTTTAAAAAAACATCCTTCACCTGGAAGATGGTCATCTATCTGAGAGCCAGTGTGACTTCAGAAAGAGCCGAGGAACAATAAACATGGTGTCTGCGGCTTGACAACTCCTGGAAAAACGTCAGGAATAGAACAAAAGTCTGTATGCAATGTTCATTGATCCGACCAAAGCCTTTGATACTGTTAGTCATGAGGGTTTGTGGAAGATTATGGCAAAATCATCAGTATAATATGTCAATTTCACAACAGTGTGCTTGCTTGAGTTTGGGATAATGGATGATGCTCTCACACTTGCCCAGTCACCAATGGAGTGAATTAAGGCTATGTACTTGCTCCCAAGCTTTTTAGCATGATATTTTCAGTAATGCTGTCAGATGCCTTCAATGAAAATGGCATTAAGGTCAGCTATTGCACTGACAGTAAATTATTCTACTTGAAAAGGCTGTAAACCAAGACTAAAGTAAAGGGAGAGCTGTTACATGATTTTTTGTTTGCAAATGACTGTGCATTCAATGCAGCCTCTAAAGTTGAGATACAACAAAATATGTATCAATTCTCTGCTGCTACTTATGCTAATTTTAGCTTAACAATTAACACCAAGAAAAAAGGTTCTCCACCAGCCAGCACCACACCATCCATAAGTGGAATCAATGGTTACAGCAAATGCTTTGAATGCTGTGGGTAACAATGATGTTACCTTGGCAGTATACTTTCCAGGGATATACACGTTGATAATAATGTAGATGCACTCATTGCCAGAGCTAGTTTAGTGTCTGTGAGGCTCCGAAGGAAAGAGTGGAAGAGAAGAGGTATTAGACTGACTACCAAACTGAAGGTCTACAGTGTCATTATGCTGACCTCATTGTTTTATGCCTGTGAAACCTGCATTGTAAACCAGCATGATGCCAGGAAACTGAATAGCTTACATTTGAATTGTCTTAGGAAAATTCTGAAGATCACTTGGCTGGATAAAATTCCAAACACTGAAGTTTTTTCTCAAACTGACCTGCCAAGCATTTAAACTCTACTTCAAGGAGAGCACTTCTGATGGGCTGGCCATGTTGTTCGAATGTCAAATATATGCTTGCCAAAAAGACTATTTTATGGAGAGCTCACACAAGACAATTGCTCATAAGGTGGGTGGTCAGAAGACATTTAACAAAGATGCTCTCAAGATTTCTCTGAAGAACTTTGGAATTAATTGCATGTCATGGGAGATGCTGGAAAAGGATTGCCCATCATGGTGTACCTATATCAGAGAAAGTGTTGTACTCTATAAGTAAAACAGAATAGAAGTAGCTTAAAAGAAACATGAGAAGTACAAATTTAAAGAATCCACAACCCCAAATGTTCACATGAACTATTTCTGCCTAACCTAAGGTAGTCTTTCAAAATCATATTGTTCTGATCAGCCACAGTCAGAGACACTGTAACTTGACTCTAACATATGATGTCATTTTGGTCCTCTTAAAGAATGAAAGACAACAACCAACCAACCAACCAACCAACCAACTAACCAACCAACTAACCAACATATGAATAAGATCTGGAAGTAGAAGTTTAAGAAGAGAAGAGCTGTAAGTTTTAGAAAGACAGAGGACCCATAAAGAAATTACCTCAGTACCAAGGAATGGTATAATCTTTGCACAACCCATATTAATCTCAAGTGGCTGGAGAAGTTTAGGGTCACTTCTTGTACCTCTAAAATAGATATAAGCCTGTATGGTCAATACCATGAATGATAACTAAAAACTGTCTGATTCTTAGAGTCTTGTGGGCCAGTTTGCAAGGTCACTGTGAAAATGGAAACAAGTATTTATTAAGTACCTACGACATGTGCTAGGCACCAGGATAAAGCAATCCCCATTCATAAGGAATTTAAATTTTAATGATAGAGACAAGTATATTTGAAAATATGTGGAATAAATGAAAAAATATAGAAAATCCTTAAATATAAGGTAGCCTGGCAAAGAGTATACTAGTAGCTAGTGGGAATCAAGAAAAACTTCATGTGTAGAAGGTATTACATGAGCTATGTGTTCAGGAACAGAGGGTTCTCTGAAGGAGAGGAAAGGAGAAGAGGCATGTGGGTCCATCAAGGCTCAGGTACAGAGATGGGAAATGGAATGTTGTGTATGAGAAATAGAAAGGCCAGGTTGTTAAACTGCAAAATATAGGAAAGGGAATAATAAACAATGAGGCTGGAAAGAGAATGTCAAGTAAGAGTTTTTAGGGCTTTAAAAGATAGAGGAATGTATATTTCATTTAAAAGACAACAGAAAGCCACTGAAGTTGATTGAATAGAGAAGACATGGTCAGATCAGCACTTCAGAAAATTAATTTGGCAATAGCGTGTAGGAAGGACTAAAATGGGCAGAGACGTAGGGTGAAGAGACTAGTTAAGAGGCTGTTGCAAAAATAGAACGGACAGAATTAACATGATTTCTGCTTGAATAACAAAAAAGAATCAGATGAAAGAGATATGGAGGTAGAAATGGAAAGATCTGGCAACTGATTACATAGGTGAGAAAGGAAATAATAAGAAATCCAGGTTAATGCCACGGTGACAAAGCTGGGAAAACAGAAGGATGATGTACCTTCAGTGGAAATAGAGACGTGTGGAAGAGACGAAGGTTTAGAGTAAAAGATAATGATTTTGATTTTGGCATAATGAGTTTAGATATTTTCAGAACATATACTTTTAAATCTCCAAAAGGCAAGTGTCAGTGTGGGACTAAATCTCAGGAGAAAATGGGGCTAGATAAATATACCTGGGAGTCATATGCATTGAGATGACAGTTAAATCCATGGAAGTTGATGAGGAATTCAAGAGAGAAATCATAGAGGGTGAAGAGAAGAGAGCTATACAGAACTTTGGGGGTGTAATGGTAATCAAAATTTGAAGATCTTCCCTGCCCCTTAACAGGCCTAAGGGCATCTGAAGATCTTTCCTGTCCCCTAATAGGCTGAATGTAAACACATGGAGTCTGTAGTAGGAGGAGTTTGCTAAATCGGTGAGACAGAACCCAGGGGAAGCTGGGAGTTAGAGTAGTTAGAGGGAGGAGAGAAGACGCAGGCAAGGATATAGGTAGACTTGTGAGTGTTTGTTTGTGGGAAGGCTAAAGGCTCCCTCCTATGTTATGGTGTATTAACTTCTTTGTCGCTATGACGGATTTGACTTTCTGGTGTTAGGATTTGGCTTTCTGGTATCTGAATAAATGTTTTGTGTCTGTATTCTACATGGAGAGTCTGTTATATTTTATGATTCAAAATTACACCAGCATATTCATAGTTGCTGTCAGTGCTGTGAATATTATGTTGGCACTACAGGGAGTAAAAAATAGGGAATGATACATTGAACAAAGGAGCCTGAAGAGAGTTCAATCAGGTAAGGGTGAACTCAAAGAGATAAAAATCATTTTAAAAAAAGAAAGAAAAAAGTATCTTGGAACAGAGAATGGTGACTATTGTCAAATAGGCATTAAAGTCAAGAAAGGTTTTAGGACCAAGAAAGGAGTGCCAGATTTCACAGTTTTAAGAAATTACTGGTAACTGGAGAGAAAGGACTTCTCCCTCCTCTTTATTTAATGGGATATCATGGTAAAATAATTTATCACTCTAGTGGCTAATCTACTTACAGACAATAAGCTTCTCTCTATGTAGCAAGAATATTCCTGGAATGCCAAGTATATAGCCTGTCACTATCACAGTACTCAAACTCTTTCCAGCTTTTCAGAAAATGTTAGAGCTTGGGTTCCACTTAAATAGCCTTTCAGTACTTAAGATTACTTTAATCATTACTTGAAGGTGTAGGAAAGTAAAAATTCTTGGATTAGAGTCTAGAGGCAAAGTTCATATGCATATACACATATGTAAACATCATTCAATGATTATTATCCTGGTGATTTATAAAAATTCTTATTTAAATCAATGCCTGATAACTCCATTCTCATATTAAGGGTGAGGTCTGGCATACTGTCAAGGAGTACATTGTTTGTGTCATGACCAGGAGAATAGTCATGTAAAGTAGTAATACAAGAAATGGAAAAAGGCAGAGAATGGCATAAAGGCAGCTTGGGCAAGAGTATTTGAATAGGGACCTGTCTGGATGGTGCTATGACTGAAGTAAATTAACATTTGTGAGAGAAATTATTATTATATTTAATAACTAATTATTGTACTAGGACTGAGATTTTTCCCATTTTCTAATTCCTCATGCAGAAATCAACCAGAGTAGGAAATCTTTTGCAAAGATTTATGCAGGCCAACATCTAATCAGATAGTAAAAGAAATTCTAAGTTTAGGCCAATGGAAGGATTCTTGCTTATTGTGTTTACTCAGACAGGTCTGAGGTCGACCTTTTGTCAGCCAGGTGATATGGAAATTGATAAGGCTCTTTGACCAAGATTTTAGTGATCCAAGTCATGTATCCCAAGACCCCAATTGTGACACAGTGCAGCCTCTCACTGTACTATTCATTTCTAATTAATTGTTAACTAATCAGTTGACTGCCATCCTCAGGAACATCTATTCCTCCAAGAGACCACCACCATGGATTTTGGTCTAAGAGAGATGGTCAAATGACCATTTTTTAATTAATAAAAAAGCTAGCCGTATTAATAAAATGATTAAGTTACAAGGAATCTATCTCTCAAGCTTTTTTAAATGCCACATTAGGCAACTTTAAGTTGGATGGTATATTTGAGGACATGGAGGTAATAAAAAAAATTACTAAAATACATTCCATTTCAGTTACACTTTATAGTTTTCAAAATAATTTCATATATGTGATGATAAAATTCAATGTGTACACCAACAGTGCTATGTAGGACAGGGATTATTACCTCTATTTTAGAGATGAGGAAACTGAGGCTTAGAAGGTTTAAAAGAGTTATCCAATATTTCACAGCTAGTAAATTGCAGAGCCATAAGTAGGATAAACTCTATATGATTCGTAGTCCACAGTTCTTTCTTTTATATACTAGTGCTTGGTTCCTTTCTCTTCTCATTAAAGTTATATTAATTCTATCTCCATGATCATGTTTAACCACTCTTCCGCACCTCCCATTTTGATTAAAAGAAAAGTTCTAGGTACTATAGGCAAGTTCTTAGACTTAGCTGTTTTTATTTGTCTAAGATGCCAATTTGCCTTTTAAATATGAAAATCTTTATTGAAAAATGGAACCTAGTTAGACAAAATATAATCACATATAAATATACCCAATTTTTTTCAACATAGTTTAAAAACCAAATGTAAATAGGAAATAACTTTGTGAAATGAGAACTACTATAGCAAAGTTCTTATCCCTTTTTGTGTCACAAAGCCCTCAGGCAATCAAATCTATTTATACATCTCCAACTGGATGTTCATTACAGATCTTAAATTCAACATGTCCAAAACAGAACTAATTATCAAGGGCAATACTATCTTCCCAGTCCCTCAGGCTCACAACCTAGGTGTCATCTGGATTATTCAATATCTGTCACCCCCTCCTGCCCCCATCTACAATCTGTTGTCAAGGTCTGTGGACTTCACCTTTGAGCAACATCTCTCGAAGAGGTCCCCTTGTCACCTCTGTTCCGGCCACCACTGTAGTGATGACCCTCATCATGACGTACCTTGAATACTGCAATAGCCTGCTGGTAGGTCTCCTGACTTCCACAAATGATACCAATTCCAGGCATCTTTTCTGGCTGTCCTCCATGCCTGCAATATTCTCCTGCCTGAACTCCATCTACTGACTTTCCTGACTTAAGTCTTAACTAAAATCCCAACTTTTATAGGAAGACTTTCACAATTCCTGTTAATTCCAGTGCTTTTGTTATTTCTTCTTGTTTGCCCTAAATATAGCTTGCTTTGTATATATGTTTGCATGTTATCTCCCCCATTGGACCGTAAGTTTCTTGAGGACAGGAGCTGTATTTTGCCTTTCTTTGTATCCCCAGCACCTGAAACTTAGTAGGAATTTAATAAATACTTACTGATTGATTGGCTGCAGTACTTACTAAATGCTCAAAACTATGGGATAAGAAGAGCACAGAATTTAGAGCAAGAAAGACCCTTAGAGATGTGGTATATAAAATCATTACAAGAAAAGCCGCTAGTTGTAGAAAAGTGCACAATTTTGTTGGGGAAATAAGAGTTTGGACACATAAATTAAGTAAAGAACAAAGAAGTATAAACTAATGAAAGCATCATGGCTTAGTGGAAGGATTCAGTTGAAGTCAGAGGGTATTGTTTCCTACCCTGGTTCTGACAGTTTTTGTTTGACTTTCAGCAACTCACAAATTCCTTTAGTGCTATTTTCCTCACCTGTAAAATGAAGGTGTTGGACTAGATAATCTTTTCCAGATTTAAAACTGATTTTAAGTACTAAGGAGCATGGTCATTCTATAAGCACAATAACTAGTAGAGACTATCAGGTTCTGAAGTAATCAAAGGCAGCTTCAGAGAAGAAAAGATTGGATGAGATTCAATGGGAAAAAAATATGAAAGGACTGCACAGAGAATTGTATGAGCCAAGATACAGGGATGTGTAAGAATGGTGTAACTCTGTGTGTGTGCGTGTGTGTGTGTGTGTGTATGTGTGTGTGTGTGTGTGTGTAAACAAGTGACATGGGCGAGGGGAAGAAAATTTAGGGAAACTACCTTTATTTGTGTGAAGGAGCATCTGAGTGGGGAATAACAGAAGATAAAATTCACTAGATAGGCTGGGGCCAAGATATAAAGGGCTCTGAATTACAAAGCTAAGAAACTTGAACTCATTGTGTTAGGTCTAAAGCAACTCTAAAGTTTTGCTAGATATTCCTTCAAGAAACAATTATTTAAACTTATGTATAAAGCATGGGTCTAGATGAAAGTGGCTTTTTATTTATTTTTATTTGTCAGTTGTGTACAAAACTGATCAAGGTTTGAAGAAAAAGTATGTACAGATGCACATAAAAAAGTAACATAAAATAAAAACAGGAAATTAAAAAAAATATTGGGTCAGGATTATAGCCCTACTGACCATTTAGCTTAAGTTAGAAATTCTTATATAATCTTCATGTTCAGAGCTGGGAGAAAGTAGTACTTGAGGAAGAGCTCCCAAGCAATAAAAGTAATGTAAAAGAGAGGTTTCCCCTGAATATTCTGACAACAAAAGCAACGTGGGTCATTTAACAACTCATTAAATTAGATACTTTAACTTAAACACCAAACAAATGGGCATGGTAATTATCATGTAATAGAACAACAAATAAAAATTATTTTTAAAACAATCTGTTACAAATATTTTATGAATAAATCTGAAGTACTAAGGAAAAGATATTCCACACTCTTATGGATACACAGTTACTAAATCATATTTTTATGTGAGACTGAATAATATTTAATTGATAAAGTACCAAACATTAAACTTAGTGTATTTTTTTTTAACCGATAACACACCAACACCTAAATATGTTATATGCTACTCTAGAAAGATGGTACTATTTCCACTTAAATTTCTTGGACTAGCACTTAGCACTGACCTGTGTGTAAACAAGTACCTAAGAAGGGCTATTTTCAAGATGAATCCAAGGACACATGAATTTGTCTAAAGAGGGTACTTTACTCTTGGCTTTTAAAATGTTGTACTAAATCTTTAAAGAGATTCCTAGAAAAGAACAAGATATTGTTTATGAACACTAAAGTGGCCATAGTATGCTTTAACTGAAAAGTAAGTTCACCTTATACATATTGTCTTGGAAAAACCGTTAAGGTGGATTTTAGGGAAAGCAGTCTAATTTGTAACTTATGAAATTAAATAAAACTTTGTGAAAAATATGTAAACATGGATGTCAAATGTATGTTAAATAAGAAATAAGTTCAGTTCATAATTCCAGCATTGTACTCAGTATCATCAAATGATCCAAAAATAGAAGGTTAAGTCTTCTGTCCTTAATGAGTTTTCAATCTAAATGGCTGAGGTTACAGTCTAATTATTTTTTTAAAAGTCAATGTCTGAAAGAAATTTTACAAGTGGCACAAAATGAAAGTAAAATCAACAATACTTGCTATAATCAGTCTCCAAGTTGTTTAACATGGACAAGGCTGTGTTAAATATACAAGTGGCACAAAATGAAAGTAAAATCAACAATACTTGTTATAATCAGTCTCCAAGGTGCTGTGTTAAATATTGAAAATGTTTATGATAATATTTACCTGATTTAGATTTTTTGTGATTTGGATCTTGGGAAGAAAGTACATTTCAATGTTATTTTACCTTTACAGAAAGGTTCAAGCAAACTAAATTTAAAGAGTGCCAACTGTGGGAATAACAGTATATGGGCCACTGAAGGGAATTACACAAGTTGGAAAATAGTTCCTGACCCTAATGATGTAATTGGTTGGAAAATACCTCTAATTTTGTAGTCCTCAGCTCCTCAGGAGGGACATATCACATACAAGAGATCTTTACAACTCAGCTAAGGTATTATCATGACTAAGAAATTTGGTTGCTAAGCCTCTTTTAGAAATGAAGACACTTGTTAAAAAATCTAGTAAGATAATGAAATGAAGCAGAGTAGAAAAAAAAAATTATAGGGATTTTAAAAATACCAAAGAATACAACTAAATGCAACAATGTAACAAAAGCTCAGAAAATAACTGAAATGCTTGTGACAGTTGGACATGGGGAAAATGCTTGAAGTATTCTTAGAAATACTAAAAAAAACACAAATCTAATCATTATATTTTAGAACATGTGCAAAATCTTTTAAAAACACACAAAAAAGCATTCTTCTGAAAATAAACAGAATTCAGAGAACTGTAACAAGAAGAAACTCCAAATTCAACTCACCCAGGCACATTATCTTCAGACTTCAAAACTATGACGACAAAAATCTTTCAAGCTGTTAAAAGAAGAAAGACATAATTACTTAACAAAGAAGAATAAAACTGTGTATCATAAGTTTTTTTAAACAAAACCCAAAAATGACCAAACAAACTGGAAAAAGGTTTGTATAATATGGATTTCCAATGTGGTATGCATTTCTAAGTAAAGCTAAGAATTCTGTTTAAAAACAAAAACATACACTTGAAAACCCAGAGAAGCTTAAAGAATATGTAGAGCAAACTACATGACCTTAAAAAAAAAAGTCTTATTTGAAATAGCATGATAGATTTAAGAACTTAACTGTAGTTTTAAATAGTGATTATTTAGCTGTAATCTTATAACAGATATTTTTTCCATAAGATGATAAAAATAACTCAAAATATATTGGCTAAATTACTAATAAAGTCATTTGTAGGAAAAACAAGTATACTATGGCAACAGAGAGATAAATAATGAAAAAATGAAAAAATAAAAGTGGTTTACAATGATGTAGAACTTTAAAAGGTGGGTGAATAAGGAGAAAAGTCATTGTCAGGATTACCCCCTTCATAGAAGAGTGGGTAAAAGATGAGTTTTTATATGTATTTGAGTCAAAATAAAAAGTGTAGTATTCTTTTTCTTTTCATGATTGATCGTTTTTCACTTAGCACTAGAAATAGTTTTTTTTTAAAGACATATAGATTTAAATAGAAATAATGGAAAAAATATTATCATGAAATATGTTAGATAAAAATACGGAAGTACAATAAAAATAGCTCACAAAGTGAAATGCAAACTAGAAAGCACAAATAAATTTTTAAAAATTAAAAGCAAAAAATGGGGACATTAATTTTAAGGGTTTTTAGAAGTAGTAAATTCAGACCTGTCACTTGATTCTGTGGCAGAAAGTGTCATATGGAAGCTCCCCCCATCTTTACACAACAGCCTAATCCTACCTGTCATTGTTCTAAAGAAGATTCTATGGAGAGGAGGAGTTAAGTGATTTGCCTCAGTCATAAAGTTAGCCTGTACTAGAACAAAGACTTGAAGCCCTGTTCAACCCAAGTAGATTCCCAGGGGAACAAGTCCTTTTCCCATACGCCACTCCATTTTTCTTTAATATATCTATCTATATCTATATATAGTAATATAGCAATTAAGGTTATAAAAAAGAATGTTAATCTTTAAGAATTATGAGAAAACCAGTAATAATCTGGAGATTTCAGATCATGCACTCTAAGAATATAATGAATTAAGCAAAAAGATGAGTAAGAAGTAACAGATTTGAACAGGTACTGAACAAAATGTATTTACTAGATATATGGAGCACTTGATGGGAAAAATAATTGCATAATTTTCCCCCAATAAAGGGAGAACATTCACAAAAAAATGATTACCTTCCAATTCATAGCAAAGTCTTAGTAAAATATATAGGAGCAGAAAATTTAAATACTACTTTTATAAAGTTTCAGAATAAAGATATTAACATGGTCAAAAAGTACACTGGAAATTTTTTAAAAAATGTTTTACTGAATAATGACTTCTGGATTAAGAAAGAAACTATATTTAAATGTAGCATATAACATCATAGATAAGACATATGTGAATATAGCATACTGGAATTTATGGAGTATAATCAAAACAGTGCTGAGAAACAAACGTATACTACAACTAGTACTACTGCTACTATTCCCACTGCATTAGAAAGAATATAATTATCAGAGATTACCTCTACATAGCTTTATACTAACAAGTTTTACAATGAAAATGAAATAGATATCTGTAAATATGTGAATACACACCAACAAAGTAGTAAACAAAACTTACCAATCTAATTTCATACAGAAAACGGAAATAGGCCATTCATTCATAAATGATTTACCACGTGTTAAAAAGGTACAAGTACAAGAGCTCAAATGATCATAGGAATAAGGTTTGGAAGGTTCTTATGAAAACAATGTATCCAACTTGCTAATTTTAAAGATAAGGAAACTAAGGCACAGAGAGATTAAAAGGTCTGGTCTAAGATTACACAAGTGAAAATTACTGGAGACTTCCAAGCCTTCAAAGTAAAACAGAAAACTTTATATAGGCTCTTAAAATAGGTTCTTAAAAATCAGGAAAAGATGCATGTTTCTGTTTATGAATTAAATATGGTTTTATGACTTTAAATCTGGTAAATATAATGCTTAAAAAGAAACCTAGGGGATAGTGTCAGTAATGAAAAGTTTTTTTGAAAATTATTCAATAAAATACTGGTAAACAGAATATTCCAACATCTTTAAAAATTGTTTATTATGACCAATTTGAATTTATATCAGGAATAAAGAATGTTTTAATACTACTACTACTACTAATAATCCTTTGAGGACAATATAATCACCTAAGTAAGAAATATAATAAAATTATTATTACAATAATAAACAAAGAAAAGACTTTCATTAAGATTTAATATTCAACCACACTAAAAACAGTAATCTAATAAATTTTACTT
>CM053588.1:205632188-205642955 GCA_028646515.1 Pseudochirops corinnae | reverse complement strand
TGAATAATCAAAGCCAGGAGCTATTTATACAAAGTCTTATAAAATTGACAAACCATTAGCAAGTTTAATAAAAATTTTGAAAAATTCAATGAAATTACAAATGAAAAATGAGAGATTAAAACAAGCGTAAGAGAAACGAGGAATATCAGGGTAAAAAACACAACCAAGAGTTATATTCTAATGAATTAGAGATTGGAAAAGAGATTATTACCTACAAAAATATAACTCAATAAATCTAACACAACAGGAAAATAACAATTATAGATCATATCTGCCAATGGACATATACATTTATCAAATATTAGCAAAGAATTGAGAAAAGCATTAAAAAATTATTCAGCATCAGCAAGCAACATTTTATATACATAAAAAGGCTAGCCTGACATTCCATCACAAATTATCAATATAACACAACAGCATAAATAAAATAAATATAAATATAAAAACACTATCATATCATCATCATTATCATCAAGAGCCAGGTTCTGGAAATGCTGAGAAAGGCAAAATCATGATTCACATTATAAAGCAGTGGTTTTCAACCTTCCTAATGCCATGACCCTTTAATATTGGTATGCGGGAGTATCTGCATGTGGGAGGACCCGCCTGGAGACAGATAGAGAAGCAGTGTCTCGGTTCCTAAGACCATCGGAAATATGTGTTTTCTGATGGTCTTAGGAGACCCCTGTGACCCCTGTGAAAGGGTCGTTTGACCCCAAAGGGGTCATGACCCACAGGTTGAGAACCACTGTTATAAAGGAACTCACAATAAAGGAGATGATGTGCAAAAACCCAAGTACATGCATAGTGACAATGTAAATGGAAAGGAGGGTACTCTCAGTGAGAAGGCAGCAACATTTGCAGGGCATGGGAGACTAAAGGGGAAACAACAAGAAAGGCTGCTTGCAGAAGGCAGTTTTTGAACTGAGTCTAGAAGGAAGCCAAGGAAACCAAAGGGTGGACCAGAGGAAGGAGAACATTCCAAGCATGAGGGAAAGTCAATAAAAAGGTATGGGACTGGGAGACTGCATGTCATGTGCCAAGAGCAGTAAGAATGCTTGTGTTGCTGTACTGTAGAGCACATGAGAGGATGAAAATGTAAGACTTGAAAGAGAGGAAAAGGCTATGTTGTAAAAGGCTCTAAAAGCAAATCCGATTTTGAATTTGATAATACAGAGAGCCACTATAGTTTGAGTAGGGTTGTTGATATAATCAGACCTACACTTAAGAAAAATCAATTTGGTACTGACTGCAGGATGTTATAGAGTGGGCAGAAACTTGAAGCAGGGAGGACAATCTAAAGGCCATTCAGTAATCCAGGTGTGAGATGATAAGTGCCTATAGTAGCCTGGCAGCTATGTGAATGGAAAGAAAGGGATGTATAAAAAAGATGTTTTGGAGAAAGAAATACGATGGCAGAGTATAAGCAAACCAATTGAACTCTCCCAACATTTCCTTCCAAACAACTTTAAAGTAACTCCTCAAATTAAATTTTGGAGTTGCACAGTCAACAAAAGGTCAGAGAGAAAAATTTTTCCAGCCTAAGAAAATTTAGAAGGTTGGCAAGAAAGGTCTGTGACGCCTGGGTTCGGGTTGGTCTGGAGCACTGCAGTAGTACACATGGGGCTTTAGAGATAGCTGGGACAATGGTAATAGCAGTTTCAGGAACTCTCACACCAGAGATGGTAAGGAGGTTAGAAAATTGGTCTGAAAGAGATTACAGGGGACCCTATGCTGGCACTCAGTACAGCTGGCACTGACTGGCAACTGTGCTGCCATAAGCAGTTGGCAATTACAGGGTAGAGAAGAACACTTGTAGTTAGTCACAAAGGAGCAGGAGACCCATTCTCAGTTCTAAAGCCAAGAGGAACACTACCACCTGTGGCTGCAGGAAAGTAGGAAACCTGGTCACAGTTCTAGGACCACAAGAAGTGCTAGTGCTTGTGGCTGCTGGGAAGCAGAGGCATTTCCTGGATAAAAACCAGAGCACAAGGAGAGTAGGTATGACACCTCTCCTTGGATCATACCACCCTGGAAGCACCAAAAACTTGCAGACCCCTAGAACAACAACAACAAAACTTGGCCATAAAAAGCTACTACAGTGGTAGGAAAAACCAAGACATAAACTCAGAAGAAAACAACATAAAAATCAAAGCCTCAGAGAAAAATGCTAATTGGGTCCAAGCCCAACAAAAATTTATGGAAGAGTTAAAGAAAGAGATAAGGGTGGCAGTGAAAAACTTGGGGAAAAAAATGAGTGACTTAAGAAAATTGTTTGGTAAAAGAGGCATGAAAAAATACTGATGAAAATAACACTTTAAAAAACAGAATTGACCTAATGGTAAAAGATGCATAAAAATTCACTGGAGGAAAGAACTCCTTAAAAAATAGAATTGGCCAAAATGGGTGAAGGGGGGTGAAGGGAGAGAGGAAGAGAGAAGGTAAAAAAGCTCACCAAAAAACCCAATTCCTTAAAACTCAGAAGTGGACAAGTGGGAGGTAATAACTCTACAAGACACCAAGAAATAATGTAACAAAGTTAAACAAATGAAAAAAAAATAGAATAGAATGTGAAATATCTCATCCAAAAAAACCAAAACAAAAAAAAAAAAACTGACCAGGAAAATAGATCAAGGAAAGCTAATTTTTTTTAAAAAGGAGCCAATACATCATATTTCTAGAAATTATAAAGAAAAACTGCCCTGATAACTTAGATCCTGAGGATAAAATAGAAATTTAAACAATCCATTGATCACCTCCTGAAAGAGATTCCAAAATGAAATCTCCCACGAATGTTATATCCAGATTTCAGAGCTTCTAGGTCAAGAAGAAAATATTGCAAGTAGCCAAAAATACACAATTCAACTACTGTGGAGCCACAGTTAGGGTCACATAAGATTGAGCGGCTTATACATTAAAGAAGTGGAGGACTTGAATTATGATACTCCTGAAGGCAAAAGAGCTATGATTACAACTAAGAATAATCATCTACCTAGAAAAACTAAATAAATCTGCAGGCAGAAATATGGACATTTAATGGAATACAGGACTTTCAAGTATTCCTGATGAAAACAGGAGAGCTGATTAGAAAATCTGACATTCAAACACAAGATTGAAGAAAAGCATAAAAAGGGAAACATGAAAAAGTAACCATAAGGGACCTAATAAACTTATGTTGCTTACATTCCTATAGGGCAGTGGTTTTCAACCTGTGGGTTGCAACTTCTTTGGAGGTCGAAAGACCCTTTCACAGGGGTCGCCTAAGACCACCGGAAAACATATATTTCCGATGGTCTTAGGAACTGAGACACTGCTCCTCTATCTGTCTCCAGGCGGGTCCACCCACATGCAGATATGCCCACATACGAGTATTACAGAGTTGTGGCATTAGGAAGGTTGAGAACCACTGTTATAGGTGAAGATGATACTTGTAACTCCTAAGAACTGTATTGCTATTAGGATAGTTAGATGGAGTCTACATAGACATAGGGCATTGGTGTAAACTGAACATAATGGGATGACCTCAAAAAAAATAGAAGGAAGTAAAAGAAAGAGGGATGTATTGGGAAAAGGAAGTGACAGGTAGAATGGGATAAATTTTCTCACATAAATTAGGTGTGGAAGGCAATGCTTTTATATTGTGTAGGGGGAAATGAAGTAGGGTGGTGTGCAAAGCTTAAACCTCACTCATAGGAACTGGTTCAAAGAGGGAAGAATATATACATATACACATACACTCTCTCAATCACAAAAATCTATTTTACCCAAAATGGAAATGGGAGGGAAAGAGGATAAAAGAAAGGTGGCAGGGATGATAAAAGGAAAACAGATTAAGGGAGGGAACAGTTAGAAGTAGACTTTTGAGGAGAGACAGCATAAAAAGAGAGAGACAGATGATAGAAGAAAATAGGATGGAGGGAAATATACAGATAGTAATCATAACTGTGAATGTGATTGGGATGAGCTCACCCATAAAATGGAAGTAGAGAGCAAAATGAATTAGAAACCAGAATTCAACACTATGTTGTTTACCAGAGACACATTTGAAACAAAAAAGCATACACAAGGTTAAAATAAAGCGCTGGCGCAGAATCTAATATGCTTCATTTGAAGTAAAAAAGGCAGGGGTAAAAATCATGATTTCAGACACTTCAAAAGTGAAAAGAAATGGGGGAAACTACATTTTGCTAGAAGGTACCAATAAACAATGAAGTAAAATTTTAAAAAATTTATAGCAAGTTTATATGATAAAGGCCTCGCTTTTCAAATATACATGAGCCAAATTTATAAAAATAAGAGACATTCCCCAATTAATAATTGGTCATAGGATATCAACAAGGAGTTTTCAGAAGAAATCAAAGCTATCTAAAGTCATATGAAAAAATGCTTTAAATTTCTATTAATTAGAGAAATGTAAATTAAAACAACTCTGAGCTATCACCTCACACCTATCAGAAATGAAAAATGCTGAATGGGATGAGGAAAAATAGGTACCTTAATAAATTGTCGGTGGTGTTGTGAATTGGTCCAGTCATTCTGGAACACAATTTGCAATTATGCCAAAGGCTATAAACCCACGCATACGCTCTGACCCAGCAATCCCAACACTAGGTCTGTATCCCAAAGAGATAGAAGAAAACAGAAAAGGATACACACATACACACACATATGTACATGTATGAAATATTTATTGTAGCTTTTTTTGGTGACAAAGATATGGTCATTGAGGGAAGCATCCTTATCAATTAAGGATGGGTTGAACAAGTTGGGGTATATGATTGTAATGGATTACTATTGTGCTCTAAGAAATTATGAACAGGATGCTTTTAGGAAAAAAAAAAACACCACATGGCAAGACCTATATGAACTGATTCAAAATGAAGTGAGCAAAAGCAGGAGATCATTATGCACAGAAACAGCAATGTTGTATGACCAACAGTCAAAGACTTGGCTACTCTGATCAATACAATGATTCAAGACAATGCCAAAGGACTCATGACAAAAAAAAATATGAATTCTAAATTCAAAATGAAGTATAATTTTCCCACTTTATTCTTTTTGTCTTTTTTTGCAACATAGCTAATATAGAAATATTCATGTATTTTACATGTATAATTGATATCATATTGTTTGCCTTCTCAGTGGGTATAGGGGAAAATTTGGAACTCAAAATTTAAAAATAAAAGAATGTTAAAATTAGATAACTTTAAGAAAAAAGGTAGAAATAATGAGATTGGAGATAGATATGAATATCTGGATATGCGGAGTGAGATAGTGAGCAATCAAGAATGACAGTGAGTTTGTGAGCAGGGGGTTAACTGGGAAGATGGTGGTGCTCTCAACAGTTAATAAGCAAGTTAGGAAGAGAGCAGGACCTGAGGGGGAAAGATAATGAATTTTGTTTTGGATATGCTAAGTTTAAGAAGTCTTAGGAAATCAAGACTGGAATATCTACCAGCTGCACTCTTTGGATCATCATGCCCCCATACTGGGTTATCTTCTTTTACTGTCCAACCCCCTTCTCCTCACTTTACAGCTCCCTGTTTAAGTGTTGTTTTCCCCTATTAGACTGTAAGCTCCCTGAGGGCACATACTTTATTTTTCTTATTTGTAGCCTCAGGACTTAGCAGAGCACCTGGCATATTGTAGCTGCTTATTAATGTCTTATTGTAAGTAGTGCTTCCTGAGGACCACTTGACTTCATCTTCCAGGATGTCTGATTCTAGATCAGTAACCATACTATCTTTATTATCAGTGATGTTAAGAACTTTCTTGTATCGTTATTTTGTATATTCTTGCCACTTCTTCTTAATCTTTTCTGCTTCTTGTCTCTACCATTTTTGTCTTTTATTGTGCCCATTTTTGCATAAAATGTTTCCCCAATATCTCTAATTTTCTTGAAGAGATCTCGTCTTTTCTATTCTTTTTGAGAGTACTGCTCATTTAAGAAAACCTTATCTCTGCCTGCTATTCTCTTAAATTCTGCTTTCACAGGGGTACATATTTCCCTTTCCCATTTACCTTTTACTTTCTTTCCTTAGTGATTTTTAAAGCCTCATCAGACAGCCATTTTGTTTTCTTGCTTTTCTTTTTCTTTGGGATATTTTTGTCAGTACCTCCTGTACAATATTGTGAATGTCTGTCCATAGTTCTTTAGGCAGTTCATCTACCAGATCTAATACCTTAAATCTATTCATCATCTCTACTTCATAAGCATGACAGATACAATAAAAGGCTCATGATTTGATCCACAGTAAGCTGAAGATCTTGCTTTAAATGACTGTATGGAGCTTTTCCACGTTTAGCTGCAAATTATTTAATCAGTCTAATTTCTGTTTGACCATCCAGTAATGTCCATTTGTAGAATTGCCTATTGGGTTGTTGAAAAAGAGTTTTTGCTATGACCAGCAAGTTATCTTGACAAAACTCCATTAGTTTTGTTTTAGCAAAGACTAGTCAAGTGATGGAATTCCAAACAAGCTATTTAAAATTCTAAAAGATGATGCTGTTAAAGTGCTGCACTCAATATGCCAGCAAATTTGGAAAACTCAATGGTGACTACTGGATTGGGAAAAATTGCTTCATGTCTCAATCCTAAAGAAAAGCAATGCCAATTAATGTTCAAATAATTGCGCTCATCTCACATACCACCAGTTATGCTTAAGTTTCTGTAAGGAGTATGTGAGGTAAGCTGAGAATGACCAAAAATGTAGGCTGATTTTTGAATAGGCAGAGGAACTAGAAACCGAATGGCCAATATTTGCTGGATTATAGAAAAAGCAAGGGAGTTCCAGAAAAAAACATACACTTCTGGTTCACTGCCTATAGTAAAGCCTTTGACTGAGTGAATCCTCACAAAATGTGACAAGTCCTCAAAGGGATAGGAGTGCCAGATCATCTTTCTTGTCTTCTGAAGAACCTGTATGTGGGCCAAGAAGCAACAGTTAGAATCAAACATGGAACAACTGATTGAGTTTAAGATTGGAAAAGGAGTATGATAAGGCTGTATATTGTCACTGTATGTATTTAACTTATAAGCAGAGTACATCACATGAAATATCAGGGTGGATGAAACAAAAGCTGTAATTAAGGATGCCTTTTCAGATATGCAGATGATACCACTCTCATGGAACAAAGTGAAAAGGAATTAAGAACCGCCTGATAAGGGTGAAAGAGGAAGGTATAAAAGTTGGCTTGAAGTGCACTCTCTTTCTTTATATATATATCTATATTTATATATATGTATATATCTATATCTATCTATCTATCTAAAGAGAGAGAGCTTGCTTCAATTCATCTATCCCCCCTCCCTCTTTATGTTTACACATATACACACACATACACATATGTATACATATATATAAATACACACACACACACACACACACACATACAACTAAGATCTTGGCAACTGGTCCCATTATTTCCTGGCAAATAGAGGGAAGAAGAAATGGAAGCAGTGTCAAGATTTTATATTCTTGGGCTCAAAGATCACTGCAAATGGCAACTGCAGTTATGAAACTAAAAGATGCTTGCTCTGTGGCAGGAAAGCTATGAAAAGATACTAAAATGCAGAGACATCACCTTGTCAAAAAAGTTCTGTACAGTCAAAGCTATGGTTTTTCCAGTAGCAACGAATGGGTGTGAGAGTTGGACTACAAGGAAAGCTGAACACTGCAGAATTGATGCTTTTGAATTGTGGTGATGGAGAAGATTTTTGAGAGTCCTTTGGACAGCAAAGAGATCAAATCAGTCAATACTTAAAGAAATTATTTCAAGCTATTCATCGGAAGGTCCAATACTAAAGCTGAAGCTTAAATATTTTGGCCATATAATGAGAAGATGGGACACACTGGAAAAGACCCTGATGCTGGGAACTAGTGGAAGCAAAAGAAAAATGGGAAGGCAGAGGAAAAGATAGTGCCATGGAAACAATGAATATGAAGTTGGAAAAACTTTGAGAGAGAGCAAAGAACAGAAGGGCTTAGTATGTTATGATCCATGGGGTTATGAAGAAATAGACATGACTGAAAAACAACACAAAACATGGAAAAAACAAATAGCACAAAATATGAAGCGATAGGCTTAAAGAAAAAGTTGATTTGCTTCAGAATGGTTGCATTCACCCCTAGTTACACCAATAATGCATTGGCCTATCTACAACTTCTCCTACACTATTTCTACCTTTTGTTATCTTTGACAATTTGGTGAGTATGAGGTGAAACTTCACAGTTGTTTTGGTCTGAATTTCTCCATAGTGATGTGGAGCATTAATTTACATTGTTGTTAATACTTTTGTTAACACTTTGCCATTCTTTTCAGAAACATTTGTTCATGTCATTTGACCACTTGTATATTGGAGAGTGGCTTTGGAGCTTACATTACTTCTATCAGTTGTCTATATGTTGCTTATACTAAACACTTCAATTTGATACATATTTTTTTCCTGTTTGGCTGCTATGTAATTTTCTTGTGCTCTCTTGAATCGATTATAATTTTTGTTATATTATGATTTGTTCTAGAAGACTATACAAACAAGTCTTTTAGTTCTAACAAGTAATAGGAAGATTACAGAGAGGCATGGAAAGACTTATAATTGAGGCAAAGTGAAACAGTCAGAGACAGGTAAATAATATATACAATAAAAGTATCAACGTAAATAAAAAAGAACCACCATAAATATTTCAAGATGACTGCTGCAAATGTATAAAGAACAAATTTAGACTCTAAGAAGAGATATAAGAAGACATTCCCGATTCCTTTTGGGGGTATGAGTCCAGGAATGTGGAACACTGCATATAATTCCAGATGTTTTGGATGTATTGATTGGTTTTGATAAATGTTTCACTTCTTCTTTTTATTTCTTTCTTAAAAAAAAAAACCAAAAAACTTTGTTATTTGGAATGGCTCCCTTGAGTAATCACAAATCTCTTCCAGGAGGGTCTCAAATGTCCTGGGACTGGATTCAATCAATGTCATGTAATCAGTAAACAGAAGGTTCTGGAAGACTGCAGTATCCACATGGAATGTCTTCTGGATTCTCTATGTGATATTCTATAACACAGTGGTGAACACTATGGGAAACACACATTATTCCCATGTTTTATATCTCACCTGATGTTCATTATTGGAGGTTCATTAAAACTCTACTTAAGCCTTCAATTAAAATTATTACTGATGTCACATTTATATTTACTAAAGAATCTTACTTAGAAAAATACAGGACTTGTATTTAGAATAATTATGATCTATCCTACTAAAATAAAATCCTAACTAACTGGAAAGTATTATCTTGAATTTAAAAAATGGACATTTGACAAACTCTCAGACTTTCAAGACTTTTTAAAAAAATCCTGAACTTAATAGATGATTCAACATACAAGAACTAACAGAAATATAAGGTACATAATAAAGACTGATTATAAAGGTTCCATAAGGACAGATGGTTTACTTTTTGTATAAGTAAAATGTATGTCTAAGATTCTTATTAATAATTGGGGAGTTCATCAGAAAGATTGGGGTAAAACTGAGTATTATATGAATTTAAAAAGTAAAACCATTTAGGAAGAGCTAAAAAAAGCAACTACTTTATATAAATGAGGTGCAAGAGGAAGAATTAATACACAGGAATTAGATGGGGGAGGAGGACTGGTAGTTCTGGTAACCTACTGTAATTGGGAATGGGTTTAAAAGGAAACAATACATATATATTTAAAAGAGTACAAAAGACTTCTAAATTCAGAAGAAATAAAACAGTAGGGGAATAGGGAGGGGGAGAGGACAAGGGAGGGTGAGAGAACAGGTAAATATGGGTATAGAAGGGTGTTTAGATTTGTTGAAATTGGAGGAAAGAGGCAAGCAATAGGAGGGCAAAGTAGCGGGCAGAGGAGGCAGGAGGGATAGGAAACAAGACGTATGCACATACATAAAACCAAAAATCAGTAGTAGATTAGTTTTGGGAAAGTATATGTCTATATATATGCATGTATATGTATATATCTATATCTATGGAGAAGCATATCTAAATTTTATTGTAGCCTTCTGGGGGGTGGGGGAGGGTGTGCATATATTTATAACTATAAAGAAACATATCTAAATTTTATTGTGGTCTTCTGGGAGGATTAGGGGGAGGGGAAAAAAGAACAAAACAAAAAAGTGCACAGCAGAGAACAAAAGAAAACTCACAAGGAAGCAAAGAGAAGATGGACAATTCTCAACACAAGTATTGTTTATCACATAGGTTTTCTTCATTCTTTTTTTTTTATTTTTAGTTTTTAACATTCATCTCCACAAGGTTTTGAGTTACAAAATTTCTCCCCATCTTTCCTGTACCCACTACTGGAAAATGGTGATCCTACTGAATACTCTCTCCTCCAATCTGCTCTTTTCTCTATCCACCCACATCCCCCTTTGACTCTGACCTTCCGAAAGGGCAAGATGGATCTCCATACCCCAGTACCTGTATATCTTATTTCCAAGTTGCATGTAAAAATAATAATAATAATAATAATTTTTTTAATATTTGATTTTAAAACTTTGATTTCCAGATTCTTTTCCTTCTTCCCTCATTACCCACTTCTACTGGGAAGATGAGCAATTCAATATAGGTTATACATGTGTAGTTACACAAAACATTTCCATAGTACATATGTTGTGAAAGACTGACTATATTGCCCTCCATCCTATCCCGCCCCCCACTTATTCTATTTTCTACTTAGACCCTGTCCCTTTTCAAAAGTGTGCGCTTCTAACTACACTGCCACCCCC
>CM053588.1:205594805-205631688 GCA_028646515.1 Pseudochirops corinnae | reverse complement strand
TAAGGCATTCTTCATGTTTATTGGAGGCCCCTGGTGGGGGTGCTCTGGCTGCGCTCTCCTCCTCCCTCTCTCTCCCCTGATCTTTCTTTTCCCCAAAGAAGGAATCTAAGGTTTTGGAGCTGTTCTTACTTTGCTTCTTATGCTTATTCTTACTCATGGTTGTTCAGACCGTGATTTTTTTTAAAATCTCTGTGGGGCTCTGCTTCCAGAAGGGAAAGCTGTGTCCCAAATTGCTGGGGTCCTCCCGGCTGCCGTAGCTCTCAGGAAGATGCTGGGACTCTTCCTACTTACATCTGGCTGACTGGATAATGAAGACTCCAAGACCAAGGCCCAAGACGGCAATCTGGATCTAGGCTGCTCAGCGCGAGAGCACTGGCCTCAGAACAATCGCTTAGTCCCCCTGCTGTCTGCAGGCCATGGGCGGGAAGCTGCAGCGCGGAGGCGGGTGCAAAACCTCTTCCCTTCGCTTTTGTGCTCTGGAGACCTTTCGGCCGGACTCCTTTACTCTCCTAATTTCGCAAAGTCCCACTGACCTAGTTCTGAATGCTACTCGCAGCTGCCGCTAATCCGCTCACAAGAGAGGCTCCTCTGCTCCTCCCATCTAGCCGCCCCCGAGGCACAGCCAAGGCTTCAGGCCAGGCTTGTTTTGGTTGTCAGTGCTGATGTAGCCAAGCTCACTTTAGTGGGAAATATCTTTGTGTGTGTTTTGGAGTTCTAGGATTGGTTTAGAGTCCTATTTTATGGGTATTTTGGGGTGGCTATGTGAGATCTGCGATATGTTGCTGCTGCGCCGCCATCTTGGCTCTGCCCCCCTGGTACTAGTTTTCAAACAAATAAAAAATATCTTAATGAAAACAGTAAAATTCACACTAGAATGTCTTATTGATAAACCACTATGGTCAGTGGTCGAAAACCTGAGCATTGGTTATAAAAGAACTACCTTTTAAAATATAATTATGAGCAGACTGGGAGGCAGAGCCAAGATGGTGGTGTAGAAGCAGGAAATCTCCACAGCTCCCATGGAGCCACATCAAATACCCATAAAAACAAATTTTAGGGCTCCACAACTCACAAAAGTACAGAAAAAACACATCTCCTGCTGAAGGCAGCTCAGCAGGCCGCACAGGAAGGGCTCATCACAGCGTGCTGGGAACCGAGACCAGCCTGGCTTGAAACCACAGCTTGGCTCGGGGGCGGCCAGGGCAAGCCGCAGCTGGAGCCTTCAGCACAGTGGATCAGCAGCAGCTCTGGTGATTTCTAGAATTATCAAGTCATAAGAAATAAAGACTAAGTGAAAGGTTAGTGGAACTTGGCTAAATTTGGGCAAGAGGATCTGGCCAAACTGCCTCCAGGGCAAGGAAGCAACAGAAGGGGTGCAGCTACCTCCACGTGGCTGCTTCAGAGCTCACAGCCTGCAGATTACAGCGGGGCTAAGCAATCATTCAGGCACTAAGTGCTCTTGCCTTAACCGGCCTGTATCAGGATCGTGGTCTTGGGTGGTGGTCCTGAGGTGCGTTTTCAGTGAGCCAAAACTGGTGGGGGCTGCAGTAGCCTCCTAATAGGTCTGGCAGCTGCGAAAACCCCAGCAATTTGGGACCCTCTGGAAGCAGAGTTCCACAGAGCTAAAAAGTCAAGTAATTGACTGGCAACATGAGCAGGCAAAGGAAGCAAAGTAAGACCAGCAATGCAACTTTAGAATATTTTTTGAGGGACGAAAAAGGTCAAAGCATGGAACGGGAGGAAGACAGCACAGTCAGAATTCCCACACCAAAAGCTTCCAAGAAACATGAAGACTGCCTGCAAGCCATAAGAGCACCTTAAGAAGGACTTTGAAAGCTAAATGAGAGAAATGGAGGAAAAATTGGGACGAGAAATGAGAATGATGCAAGAAAATCATGAAAAGAGAGTCAACAGCCTGACTGAAGAAAATAACACCTTAAAAAACAGATTAACTCAAATGGCGAAAGAGGCCTAAAAAGCCAATGAGGAGAAGAATGCCTTAAAAAGTCGAATTTGCCAGATGGGAAAAGAATCTTAAAAGCTTTCTGAAGAGAATAATTCCTTCAGTATTAGAGTGGAGCAAATGAAATCAAATGACTGTTTGAGAAATGAGGAAACTATCAAACAGATCCAAACAAATGAAAAAATAGAAGGCAATGTGAAATATCTCTTTGAAAAAACCACTGACCTGGAAAATAGATCTAGAAGAGACAATTTAAAAATTATTGGACTACCTCAAAGCCATGATCAAAAAAAGAAGTTAGAAAGCATCCTTCAAGCAATTCTTAGGGAAAATGGCCCTGATATTTTAGAACCAGAGGGCAAAATAGAACTTGAAAGAATTCATTGATCACCTCTTGAAAAAGATCCCAAAAAGAAAACTCCTAGGAATGTTATAGCCAGGTTATGGAGCCCCCATATCAAGGAGAAAATATTACAAGCTGCCAAGAAGAAATAATGTGAATACTGTAGAAACATAATTAGGATAACCCAGGATCTAGCAGCTTCTACATTAAGGGATTGAAGGGTCTGGAATATGGTTTTCCAGAGATCAAGGGAGCTAGGATTAAAACCAAGAATCACCTACCCAGCAAAATTGAGTATAATGTTCCAGGGGAAAATATGGTCATTCATTGAGGTGGAGGACTTTCTTTTCTTTTTCTTTTTCTTTTTCTTTTTCGAGGTGGAGGGCTTTCAAGCATTTTTCCTGAAAAAAAAAAAAAGAACTGAAAAGAAAATTTGACACTCAAATACAAGAAGTATGAGAAGGTAAACATGGAAAAGAAATCATAAGGAACTTATCAAAGTTGAACTATTTACATTCCAACATGGCAAAATGATAATTGTAATTGAAACTTTTCTCAGTATGAGGCTAGGTTAAGGGAATACAAATGTATATGTACATATACATACACATATGTCTATATAGGCGGGTATATATATGTGTGTATGAATACATTTCTGAGTCTGTGTATATATGTGTACAGAGAGGGCACAAGATCAATTGAATAGAGGAAAGGTCAATACTTTAAAAGGTGAAATTCTGACGTGGGAGAGGAATAGAATGAGAGGAGATAGGGAGAGACAGAATGGGATTAATCATCTCATATAGAAGAGGCAAGGGATAACTGTTACAATGGAGGGGAAGAACAGGAAGGCCAAAGAGAAAGGGTCAACCTTAACTCTCATTGAATTTGGCTTCGGGAAGGAATGACATAAACTCTAAACTGAGTATCTTGCTACACAGGAGAGTAGGGGGGATGGAGATGAGAGTTGGGATAAGGGAGGGGAGGGAAGGGTGTGGGGGAGCATTACTGGAAGCACACACTTCTGTAAAGGGATAGGGACAGGGCAGAAAATAGAACAAAGGAGGGGCGAGATATGAAGGAGGGACATACAATCTGTCTCTCACAATAAGTCCGTTGTGGAGATGTTCTTAGTAATTACACCTGTACTGCCTGTATTGAATTGCTTGTCTTTCCTGGGAGGGTGAGTGGTGAGGGAGGAAGGAAAAGAATCTAGAATTTAAAGTTCTGTAATCAAATGTTAAAAAAATATATATATATGTGTGTGTGTGTGTGTGTGTGTGTGTATACATTATTAACTACATGCAACTGGTAATTAAGATATACAGGCACTGTAGTAGGGAGATCCATCTTGCTCTACCTGAAAGTCGGAGGGACGATGGGGGAGGGCATAGGAGAAAGCAGATTGGGGGAGGGGTTATACAGTGGAATGCCTGTGTGGGAGAAAGATGGGGAGAAAATTTGTAACTCAAAATCTCATGGAAATGAATGATGTAAACAAGAAAATAAATGAATTTTAAAAAATAAAATAAAGTATGATCATGAAAATTTATAAAATATATCATGAAAAAATATGCTAATTCAACTTACTTGTAGTCAGGCATAATATTCCCAGGTACTGTACAAGATCTAAAAGCTCTAACCATGTATTTTGCTCTTGACTTGAAATACTATGTCAGCATAAGCACTATACCTTTATTGAAATGATACTACTAATCACAACGTGATATTGGAATGGGCCTACTTCTCAACTTATTAGCTTGTTGTCTCAGAAGAAAGAGGTAGGGAAAAACTTACTTCATAAATATATGGGAACAGAGGACTAAAATATAAATGAGCAGTCACAGAGGTAACAAGTTAAAAAGTAAACATTAGTTTTTAGGTTTTAATTAAAGGAATTATGAATTAAAGCCTTTTCAAACCCAGGAAATTTAGCCACTAGAAAGGGATTATTTTTCCTCAGTTTGATTATAACACTGCACTTCCTCTTCAAGTATGGCCACAACGCCAGACTTTCTCTCTGAAAAATGGACTGTGTATCATCATCTTCCACCATCTCAGCATTAATATCTACTCTCTCCTTGACCTCCTACATTCTGACTTAAAATCTCCGTCATTCTATGGAAACTATTCTTTCAGTGGTTGCAGTGTTAAGTCCTAAGGCTATGTTTTATTCCTCTTATTCTATGGCTTTTCTTCTGCTTTTGTAACTTGGATAGTTACTACTCTTAATTGGAGACTGTTTTCTCCCTTGTCTTAAAAGATAATTTGCTCTCCTAGAGAGGTAAGAACTACTGTCACCATTCCTCTTTAATTTTCTCTGTCTTCTTGGAAATCCATTAAGGTCAGTTTCCCCAAAAGGTAAGTTTTAATGAGAACTAATCTCAAGGTTAAGACAGTGTTTTTGCACATAAATGAGATAATATTTTTAAAGCACTTAATACAGAGCCAGGCACATAGTAGCCGCTAAATAAGTGCATATTCCCTTCTTCCATCCCACAAAATAGACCCTTAATATTATTTGTTAAATAAAGCTGGATTTGACAGGACAGGTGGAGAGAGGATAAGCAGATAACACTTAAAGGTCACTCTTATGTGAACTGGTTCAAATTGGGAAGAAAAAGCATACATACACAATTCATGGAGAAGGGAGGGAAATTGAGTGTAAGAGAAGGGTGATGAGAAGAGGCAGTGGTCAGAAGCAAAAGAATCAAAGAAGGAACAGGAAGAAAAAGAAAAGGGTAAGTGTAAGAGAATAGGATGGAGGGCTATACACAGTTAGTAGTCATAACTGTGAATGGGATAATTTGCCCATAAAATAGAAGAGTATGGCAGAATGAACAGAATCCAACAATATCTTGTTTCCAAAAAACACACTTGAAACGGAAAGATATACATAGACTTAAAATAAGGGGCCGAAGCAGAATTTATTATACTTCAACCAAAGTTAAAAAAAAAAAAACAAACAACCAGATGGCAGTCATGATCTCAGAAAAGGCAAAACTAGAACCAATTCAAAGAGATAAGGAAATTACATTTTCCATAAAGGCACCATGAGCCAATGTATTAATATCACTAGTGAACATGCATATACCGAACGGCACAACATTTAAATTTTTAAAGGAAAAATTAAATTAGTTACAAGAGGAAATAGACAGTAAAACTAAAATAGTGTGGAACTGTTAACAGTTTACTCCTTGAGACCTAGGTAAATCTATCTTTAAAATAAACAAGAAAGTAGTTAAGGAACTGAAAAGAATTTTAGATATGATAGACCTTTGGAGAATATTGAATGAGAATAGAAAGGAATATACCTATATCTTGACTGTGCAAGGCACATTCACAAACATTGATATTTTACATATTATGCATAGAAAATGAGCAAGAGAAAGTATGCTGACAGAAATAAAAAGTTTATCTGTGTAAATTAGTTGTCATCACAAGAACAAAAGATCCCAGAATGTGCCTTACAAATACACAATTTACCTTTCAAACAAAAAGAAATAGCTACCAAAGGCAATACTAGCTAGGTAAGGATATAAATTCATTTATAAACTCTTATAGAGAAAAATGAAGAATTATGAGCAATATCATCTCATAAAGAAGAGAAAAGTAGCACCGGCTAAAACCAACTTAAAGTAAGTTTGGCACGACATTCACCTATAGAGAGTCATCCCATGGGCATTTAAAAATGAAAATTAAGGGCTGCTAGGTGTTGGACGCAGTGAATAGAGCACCAGCCCAGGAGTCAGGAGGACCTGAGTTCAAATTCGGCCCCAGACACTTAACACTTACTGGCTGTGTGACCTTGGGCAAATCACTTAACTCCAACTGCCCTGCCTTCCCCCCTCCAAAAAATAAAAATAAAAAATAAAAAATGAAAATTAAACGACTAGAAAGAGGGGAAAAAAAATAAAAGTTAGAAGGTGACACATTTGTGACAGTATTGAGGAATTTACGAGCTGTGTAACAGGAAGGGAAGATAATTAGTGTATAGGAAAAATCTTGGACCCATGTTAATACCAAAAAGAGGTGACCAAAAATTCAGTTATTATCACCCTTCATGCCTATTTTCCTATCTATACAAAATCTTTATGAGAATTGGCTGTACATAAATTAAGGGTGTCCTCAGTGAAAGTATTAGTAGAGAACAGTCAAGTTCTTTCAAGTGATATATACTGGTGGACCATTTCTTTACCATTTCACAGATAAATAGAAAATATAGAGAATATAAGAAACCACTGTTCTTTGTTGTTGTTGAATTTCAGGAAAGGGAAGAGAACATTTCATTCAGTAGAGTACAAAGCCATTTTATAGGCTCTTTTTCCCAGCTACATGTTGAAATCCATCAAGATTCTTCTAAAGATATAATATTAAAATGACCATATTCAGCTTTCTAATCATAAACTTTAGATACAGCACAGAGGGAGATATATACATACCACTGCTATTTGTCACTGTTATAGAAGAATTCATTTCAGAGTTCTAGTTGAAGAGTAGATGACAAGGTCCTCCAAGCTGCTTCTGTTTGTGAATGGCATTATTTGTGGTGGTCGAACCAAACTATACAATGTTGCAGAACCTTCTGGAGAGATATGTAATCACTTTACTGTCCACACAAGAAGGACCAATTGCATGATGAATGTCAGGGTCCCAGGTTATCCCCTGGGGGGGGGGCGGGGAATAACATGCATTGGTTGGACAACCTATAGAGCTTATCCATTAGAATACATTTCTGACACTGATTATACAGATGGATAATGAGTTGAGCCCAGAGTTGATAAGGAGGAAATTGGGCCAGATTGCCTTCAATACTTTCCAGAATTCCTATAATGAGCCTCACACTCCCCATGAAAATAAAATCCTATTCTTTTATTACAACCAGTCTTTTATTCCTGTTGTTCTATGAGAGCAAAATATGGAATTCTTCAGTCTCAGAAGATTTGAAAATGAGTATCACATATAGGCAGTGGTGAATAGGCAGAGTCTATAACATATGATCAATGATGAACTTCAGAGAACTGGAGTGAACTTAATGTCACTTAATCGGTGAGTATTTATTAAATGTCTACTATATGTTAAGTACTCACCAAGTGCTAGGGATACAAAGAAAGACAAAAGACATTTCCTACATGCAAGGAACTCACAGTCTAATGGAGGAGATACAGTGTGAAAATAATTATGTATAACAAGGTATATTCAGGATTAATCGGAAATAATAAAGGAAGCCAGTGATTTTGGGGGGGGGGGGCAGGGAGAGAAGAGATGGGATTCAAGAAAGGCCTTATAGAAGATGAGAGATTAGCTGGGACTTGAGAGAAGCCAGAAGTCTGAGAAGAAATGGTAGTATTTCAGGAATAGAGGATAACCAGTAAAAATGCATAGGATCTGGAGATGGAGTTTCTTATTCAAGAAACAATAAGGAGGCCAGTGTCATTAGGTCATAGGGTATGTAGAGGTGAGGAAGATATAAGACTGAAAAGATAAGGAGAAACAGGAAGTGAAGAGCTTTGAATGCCAAATAGGATTTTCTCTTTTATTCTGGAAGTGCTAGGGAGCCACTGAATTTATTGAATAGGATGGGAGTGTTATGATTAGATCTCTGCTTTTGGAAGATTAAATTGATTGTTAAATGGAAGATGGACTGGAGTGGGGAGAGATTTGAGGCAGGGAGACCAACCTGAAGGCTTTTGTAATATGCTGGGCATGAGGTGATGAGAGCCTGTACCAGAGTTGCAGCACTGTCAGATAAGAGAAGAGAGTATATACAAGAGATGTTATGAAGGTACAGTCCACAGGACTTTGCAACCAGAGTGGTGAAAGAGAGTGAAAAGATGAGGATGACCTAGATTGTGAAACTGGGTGACTGAAAAGATTCGTGGTTCCCCCAACAGTAATAGGAACATCATCAGAGAATTTTATGAAAGGAAGAAGAAACTGGCTAGTTAGATGGTGAAGGCAAGGAATGATAAATAGCTAGACTGCTCTGCTCACAACCCAGTGATATTAACAGAAAAAAGGGACAACTGGGAAGGATTTCTGTGGCAAATTTAAAGAGGAAGATCTCCATTGACAGGGCATCAGTCTTTAGAGTTGAAGAGATCTTCCAAATGAATGATGCACAGATTCATTTGCATCTTGAGTATATCCTGTATTGACTTAACTATGAATTTATCACAACAGAATACAATTTTCTATAGGATAAAAGATTCTCACCTTTTTTATCTCCAGCATATAGCACTACACTTGGCACATTGTAGACCCTTAATATATGCCTTTTGAATGATTGGTCAATAGTCAGTAGTAAGCAAACATTTATTAAATGCCTACTATTTGTCAGGCACCACACTGAGGATACAAAGAAAGGTATAAGACAACCTCTGCTCTCAAAGAGCTCATATTCTAATGAGAGAAGACATCATATATAAAGGAACTGAAATAGGAAGAGGAGAGGATACCTGGTGTGACTTTCATCTTGCAGAATGATGTGTTTCATTAGAGTGTGGCGGGGCAGCTCTGACTGAGCAGGGTTTTCTCCACCGTGTGGATTGTCTAGACTGAGTATACTGCCAGTCTCTTGTCTTCGATTCACCATGGCTTCTTCTGATATCCAGGTGAAAGAAGTAGAGAAGCCTGACTCCAGGCAGGCATTTGAGCTAATACTTAGTCCTCGTTCAAAAGAAGCAGTCCCAGAATTTCCCCTTTCTCCTCCAAAGAAGAAAGAACTTTCCCTGGAAGAAATTCAGAAGAAACTAGAAGCTGCAGAAGAAAGACTCGAGTCTCATGAAACTGAAGTCTTGCTGAGAAGCAGGAGCATGAGGAGGTGCTTCAGAAAGTAATTGAAGAAAACAACTTCAGTAAAATGGCAGAAGAAAAACTGACCCACAAAATGGAAGCTAGAACTAAGAGACCCAAGAGGCACAAATGGCTGCTAAGCTGGACCACTTGCAGGAGAAGGACAAGCACCTGGAAGAGGTGCGGAAGAACAGAGAGTCCACAGACCTGGCCGATGAGAATGTAGCTGACTAGCTGGCCAGAAGTGGGTTTCTCCCCCTCCCAAGCTTCAGAAGACTGAACTGGCCAGTGTCACTTTTATTTTATTCCTCCTGACAAATATTCTAGAAACTGATGTACAGCTGCATAGGTAGATCGGAACCGTACAGATGTTGTTTCGGGGGCAAAAGGTGAGAAACTACAAGTGTTTTGCTCTTTTTCTAAGGTGTTGAAGTCTTTCTCATGTAGCTATTTTTCTTGTTGCATCTTTTCTATTCCAGTATGCTCAGTGCTAGGTTAATGGCTAGTACTGGATTGGTTCTGTGAAAACATGTTTGTGAAAGGAATCTTAGTATGCTTCTTTCCAACTGTTAGATGCTGAATATATCTGTCTGTTCACTTTTGAAACCTGGCCTTTGTCCCTGTCTTTCCAGGCACTACTGTGCTTGAATGGTTAATAAAACTGCACAATGCTGTTAAAAAAAAAAAGAATGATGAGTTTCTGGAGATTCTGATATCCAAGAGGTCAGTTGAGTAGGAAAGAAGATGAGTTTCTTACATGTCCTCTTTATAGATTGTAAAGGATTAGGGAGGAGCTCTTCTGTGTCCAACCTTTACCCTTTCCAGTCAGAGGGAGGGAGAGCTTCTAGGAGTAAGGAGTGCTGAGGAAGGGGGTGTGTGTGTGTGTGTGTGTGTGTGTGTGTGTGTGTGTGTGTGTGTGTTTCAGAGCTGATTTTATCTTGCACAGAGATGAGTATTTAGAGATCATGAAATCCAGGAGTTCATTCAGGTGGTAAATGATGAGATGAATTCTCTGAGTGCCCTCATGATTGGTGCATACAGAGAACTTTTGATATTCTGCATTGAGAATTTGCCCCAGTTTAGCCATTTCATGAAATAATGAGGCGGCAGTTAAGATTCTTTGGGGCTTCATTTAATGTGGTAAATGAATCTGGTTATTTGGCAAGATATGTTAAGAGTGTGACTGGGTTGTGTTAAGGAGGATTTATTAGCTTCCTCTTCTGGTAATTTCGTGGAGGAAAAGAATTAAGTAATTTATACATTGTGTAACAACAGCTGCCATTACACAGTTCTTTTAAGCTTTGCAAATCACTTTACATAATCTTATTTGAATCTCACAACAATCTTCTTCAGATAATGAATAAGATCTTATTAGTTCCCTGAGAAATATTATTTCCCTGAGAAACTAGGAAAAGTTTTGTATTAACTGATAAAGAGTGAAGTGAGAAGAACCAGAATAGTTTATAAAATAACAGCAACATTGTAAAGAGAAACAATTTTTAAAGACTTAAGAACTCTGATCTGTAAAATGACCATGTTTCAAGACTGGTGCTTAAGATTTCTACTTCCCTGACAGAGAGGTAGTGAACTCCATATAGAAGAAAATATATATATTTTTGGACAAATCCAATATGGGAAATTATTTTTGCTTGACTGTCCATAGTTATCAAGTTGTTTTTTTCCCTTTTTTTAAAAAAATATTCAACAAAGGGATAGGGAGAGAAAATAAGTATTCATAAATGGGGAGACATTTTTAAGGTAAAATAAAACATATCTAACCAAAAATTAACAAGAGGATTTAACAAGGTTAAAATAATAAAGCCAGAGCTTCGTAAGTCTTGCATCTTATATCAGGCATTACTTTCTTGGAATAAGCAAGGGCTTCAAAATTTAACCTTAAGTTGTTCACAAGGCTCTTCTCTGGTCACAGCATCTGTACGGTTTTAGGATTCTTAAAGTAGCCTCAGCCTGAAGTGTGTTTTGTTAAGTAACAATGTATATGCTTCTAGAAGCTTTGGAACCAGATGTTATAAATCATAAGTTTTAGATGTAAGGCTGGAAGGGAACTTAAATCTGAACCTAATCCTCATTTTATAGATGAGTAAATAACCCCAAGAAAGATAAGTGACTTGCCCAGAGTAACATTGTTAGTAATTGTTTCACCAGGAACACTTCAGTCTTCTTGGCTCCAAGTCCAGCATCACTGTACGTTTATGTGGGATACAGACTTGAAATAATACTTTCCCTCAAAGACCTTATTATATTCTACTTAAGGATGTGATATGTACAAAAATAAGTTTATGTCGAATATATACAAAGTAATTTAGAGGGAGTGTTAATCATTGGAACAATCAGAAGGTAGCATCTTAATTATGCTTTGAAGGAAACTATGGATTTTAGAGGGTGGAATCTAGCAGGGATATATTCCAGACATAATGGAAGGTAGAGTATTGTTTTGGGGCAAGAGCTAGCAAGCCCCTTTGACTGGAAGGTGCATGCAGGAGAATATTATGAAATTTGATTTAAAAAGTAGGTGAGAGCCATATGATAGTGGGTCTTAAATGCTAGACTGAGGATTTTTTTTTTTTCAGATGCCGCAAGGAAAATACTTTAGTGTGTGAGGTAACATCATTTTTTTGTTTTAGAATATCGTTTAAACTTGATTCAGCATAAAACATCTGTTCAAACTTTCTTATTTCATTCTTCCTGTTGCTTAATCCTTTAGGTCATTCTACTTCACATTTTCAATCCATTTCTCTAAATCTCCATACAATAGTGCCAGGTCTGTTTCTCCCCTCTCCATTAGTACCTGAGGAAACAAGGTCCTTTCTCTGAATAGCCATGGTTTCCACTTGGTTTAAATTGAAACTCCTCTGCTGGATAAATTCAACAGTTTTGATTCCATATACAGAATTTTCCAGAAATTGCCTATTCAGGAAGAAAAAAAAAAACTCAACCAAGAAGAATAACCTTAAATTATAGTGTTCCCTCATTCTTCTTTCCCTATTTTTTGTTCAGCTGAAACAAAGTTAGACTTTCGAAAGGAATTCTCTTAATAAGGTACTAGGAGGAAAACAAAATAAGAAAAAATACTAAGCAGAGAAGCAAAGAGTTCACGTATGGTTTTCTTAAATGACTGGCTACAGATTAGCATATAACCCTTATTCCTGTTTTTTATCCTGGAAGTCTTTAGGCCCCCTCAAGTAAAATAACCACATCTTCATCCTGCTGTAGTTAGCTTAACTGTAAGACTTTAGAGTCTTTCTACTCTGATTATTTCTACTGATGTGTCTGTTTGCTAGGGTCTGAGTAGTCATGAATTTTCACAGAAGTCTTCATATTTTTTTCTTTACTTTCATTCCTTGTTTCTAAAGTATAAAATGTTTACAGGATTTCATTTTTTAAATTGTGATCAAAATGGTATGTTAATTTTAAACTTTCTGGGCTTGGTATAGTATCAGACTTAAAGCTGATGAATATTATGACTTTTAAATCAAGATTTGTGCAGTGACTACATTTTAACATTTTTAATATAGGTTTTACCATACATAGCTAATGTGGGAATTTATTTTGCATGACTATACATAGTTGTAATTTTTTTCCTTACATTCTCAATGAGTAGAGGAGGAAATGGTGGGCAAAAGAGAAGTTGGAACCAAAAGTTAAATTAAGTTTTGAAAAATTTAAGTGTAGAAAAGAGCATTAAGATAAGTTAAACTGATTTCATATTACTCATATTATGTCAACCATTCTGTGTGCTTGATTCTTGACAAGAAAGCTATTATAGCAGTCCTATAAAATATGATACTAAGATGAAAAAATCAAGTAAAGTAGAAATTTATAATATGTGTTTGTTTAGGATACCTTTTTTTTTCCATAAAAGGATAAGTGCAACATTCTAAGATAAATCTAATACTTGGTGATTATTCTGTGGTTTCCCATGAAAAACATTCCATGACATTTTTTCATTTGGTTTAGTTTGATAAATCAAAACTGTTACTTTTCTTTACATCTTTGATTGCACAAAATAGAAAACAAAAGATTTAACAGGGGATGTTTAAGCATCTTTAAAGAGTTTTTCTGATTTTAATCTTTCCCAGATTGATACTTAACCTCATATTTTTAGAAGACAGATTTATGTAGTGATTTAGTATACTAGATTGAGAGTCAAATGTAAAGTTTTGTTTCTTGATTCATCATTGATATTAGTTGAGTCATTTAACTCTTTTACATATTTCTTTGATTATATTTGTATGATAAAGTTACTTGTAACTATCCATGACAATCTTAGTAGATATGAATTATTTAAAAGTCCATGAAAAATCTGCTTGGTTTGTTGGGCTAGTGAAAGTAGTAGAAGTAACACCCATAGAAACTCCTGAAATAAATAGGTAGTTTCAGTTCATTCTAATCATATCCATATCCATTGTTTTGTTTTTAAGAGCATAGACCTGTGATATCAAACTCAAATAGAAATGGATCTCTGCGAGCTTCATATTGATTTACAAGACCACAAATGAACATTATATGTGTTGTATTGAATTATTATTTATTTTGTTAAACATTTCCCAGTAACTTTTAATCTGTTTTACCAGGTTACAAGTCTAGGATGACCCTGAGTCAAGCACAAAAGTCCCTCCCACCCCAATTCCACCTTTTCTCTACTTTGTGTCCTAATGTATTTATTCTCCTTCCATTTATTTTCTTAGAGCTTTTATTTTTTTAAACTCATTCTTTACTTTTTCTTTATAATCATTAATATCTTCATATTATTGACCTTTCCAGCCTAGTCCCTGGTGGCTTTTTTTTCTTTTTTTCTTTTTTGCCAGAGCCAGATTCTGCCCACTTCTGTACACTTTTAGGTGATGTAGTAATGCCTTTTTGTTCTCCACCTGGGTCATTTGGATTCCAATGCTGACCTCTACGTCCTGGAATCCACATCCCAGGATCTTTTGAGGTTGAGATCATTGGATCTTCAGATTCCTCTGTCTTTGCAAGACAGAATTCTATAGACCTCTGAGTTTTTGATCCTATGATGTCCACATCTGAGTGCTGCTGCATTTGGACTGTTACCACTCAGATTCATTTTCAAGCTTCCCATTGTAGGTTTCTGAATAATCTGGGGTTTTCTTGAAGTCTCTAGCTTAAGGACCTTGCAAGATAATGTTTGTCCCTGGTCTGTCTCTGGTCTTGCTCGTAGACTATCATCTTAACAGGGTTCATGCCAGCTCTGCTGGTAACCCCTTTTCCTATTGCCCATGACTTCTGTATGACTTTTTGTCCAGCTTTGGTATGAAAGTTACTATAATTTGCCAGCTACTTTCTTGATCATTTGCTCTGGCACAGGTTTTAGAGTTAACCAGAGAATGTGTGTGGGAGCTCAGTTGCTTTGTGTCCATTTAGGCTGCCATTTTGTACCAAAGTTAAGGACTCATTCATAACATTTTTAAAATAATAGTTCTTGCATTTCCAGTTGTCAAGAAACCTTATACAGATCAGAGACCACATTGCTTGAATTTCAAAAAACTGACTTAAACATGTAGATAATAAAGAGTTGACTATTAAATCATTACTTAATATTAGTGGTATTTACAGTTATTTGATTCAAGCAGATGCACAAGACATTTGTTCATCTAAGTCAGAATTAGAAAATTAAATTTCTTATATTTAAAAACCAATCGGTGTATTACTATTTGTTGACAAGTTTAAGCCTTCACCGTAGTTCATACACTTGACATAAAATATCTATATCAATTTTAGATCAAATTTTTAAAATTACTAATAGATTTATTTTAAGTAAACTAAGAAATGTTTTAAAGTGTCCTTCATTGTACCCCCTAGAATGTTCCATTAGAGACCACCTACCTATTCTTTTATTTTAAATAAAGATTCTTTTTTCTTAAGAACTTGACAAATATATAAAGAAGAACACAAAGATAAGGCTGTATATGAATTTATAAATCTCTGCTACTGTTTAATACTTGAGTGATTTTTAAATTTGTTTTTGTTCTTGTTATCTTTTGAATTAAAACAGTAGTTCCAGTGCGCTTGCTATGTTCCCTTTTGAAATTTTTTCTTCTACTCTTTTTATAATTATTCATTGACACTCGTTTTTTTTTCTATTTTGCCATCATAATAGCTCACATCTCCAATAGCCTTTATCTCGCCCCCTCCCTCCCCCACATAAATCTCTTAGAGTAAATAAGCCTATTCAAGCAAAACAGATACACATGGAGATCTTTTTTTTTTTTTGCTTATGTTTATTACTTCTTTTTTTTTTGCCCTCTTACTATAGCTAGCATTTCTAGAACTGTATTGAGTGATAATGGCAATGGTGAACAATTTCCTTGTGTAATGGTCTTGCTCACCCATACAAAGACTGTATCCCATGGGGAACAGTATCCTCTTTTCTATTCATTAATTGCCTAAGATCTATAATAACTAACTTACTGAAATCTTATTCAGATCCTTAACTGCTGCTGCTTGTTAGATTTGCCTAACTCTGAAGGGGACATATTAAGTTCTTCAACTTTTGTGATTTTTCTCTTCTATTTTTTGTATAATAGCGTTTCTTCATTTCTTCATTGGCTCCAGTGTTTTCTTCTGTTTACTCATTTCTAACTTTACTTCTTAGATTGAGCCATTGTGCTCATGTTCTTAATACTGTTAGATGCTTTTCATATACCTATATTCATCCTATCTTTTCTGTAGTCTTGAAACTGCTGTTTCAGTGGGATGGCTGGCCTTAGGTCACACCCTTATCCATAATCCTTTTTCTCTTTCAGCTTTCTGATGGACAACTATCGAATCTTAATGCCTCAGTGAGTCTCTTTCTCTTTTTTCATCATGCAATCACTATTTGGCAGTTGTTTGTTTTAGATCACAGTGATGTACTATCTCCCTTATGTTGGCATCCAGGCACAAATTGTTCCTATCTCCTGCTATGTCTCCCAGTGTTCTGTAAAATACATATGGTTTATACCTTCTTCCCACTCAGTGACTTTTGAGTTTTGATATTGACCCCAACTTCTGTTCTTATAAGCATGGATTAAGGTCTGGTTTCAGGAAGCCAAATATTATAGCTTACATTAGCTTGTGACCCCCCCCCCCCATTTCAGGGTACTTCAGATCTATTTGCCAGAGGTAACATTGGCTTTCCTCATGTATCTCTTCTCCCAGCCTTTGCCTTCCGACTTGCTCATTGGAATTATTGGAGTTCAACCTAGATTGCTTGATTTAGCGCTTCTTTGAACCTTTACCTGCCAGTCAGTTTACTTGAAGTGATTTCTCTGTTGTTGCTTCTTTCTTGCCTGTCATATTTATGGCCTACTTAGTGGAATAAACACTGACTTCCCCTTATGCACCCATTTACCACTCTCCTCTGGCTTCTGCCTGTCTTTTTATGCATATTACACTGGATGGAAGAGCTTATTTCTGTTTTTCTGTGATTATATTTATTATCAATCTGTAATTATTCACATTGCTATCTGAATCAACAGGCTCCCTACTCTTTTCTAGACATACATATCCATGTCAGTGTCTTTTAGTTTGCTCCCTTCATTCCTCTGTCCTGGAATTTGTTTGTCTACCATGTACCTTTATGTTTTCTTATGGAGTTATTGTCATTTTATTTCTTAGATGTGTTGCTCCATGATTTTCATCTGTATCAAATCACTGGAAAATAATGATAAAAGAAAGACATTTATGGCCATAGTTCATTATCATAGAAACCTAAATATAATCCAGTAGATCTCCCCCTCCAAATCATGCCATCTGTCTTTAAGAATCTGTTTGAACTAGTGAGCCCCTTTCACAAATATATTTCTCTAATACCTTGCTGTATATTCAGTACTCCACGGATGGTTGAATAAAGTAATCTCTGTTGGGGAAACTGTTTTGGACACTTTGCTGTTTTTGACATCAGCCTGTAAAACACCCAGTCTGAGGAGAGAAGTTAGCATCTTGCTGCAGAGTGAAGTACACAAAAATAGCAAAACAATAAGCAGAATGACTAAAATATGTGAATGGAAAGAATTTTTTAAAATCTGAATGATGCATAGTTATGATGAACTAATTTGGGCTTAAAAAAGAAATGAGAAAATATCCTTTGTTTGTTTTTGGTTTTTTGTTGGTTTTTTTTTTTTGAGAGATAGGGCACCATATATATGGAATATTCTATATACTATTAGATGTGAATGTGTTTGTTTTTCTGAATTACTTCTGATTTACACACACACACACACACACACACACACACACACCATTCATATCTGTACTTTTCTGGTAAGAAAAGAACTAGAAACAAAATGTGGAATAATAGAACAAATGACCACACAAGGCTATATACATACTTCTGTGCTATTAAAAGCATTGAATAACGTAGAATTTGTAGAATCATGGAAAGATTTGTATGAACTGATGCAGATTAAAAGAGGTAGAATAATGTGAACAAGATAAACAAAATTTATGGAAGGCAACACAGCATAGTAGAAAGAATCCTGACTCCAACTAAAATAAATTTTAAAATCCTATGCTTTCTCCCTGCATGACCTCTGGCAAATTCCTTACTCTCATTTGTCAAATGAGGCAGCAGGGGATAAACTAAATTACTCTGAGGTGAATTTTAGTTCCAGATTTTTGATCCTATGATCTATTGGCTCTGCTGTATAACAATATCATAATAAGAGCTCATCTTTAGTGTTTACAAAGGGCTTTACATTTACTTCATTCTATTCTCACAACAAATCTTTGAGGTGTAGGTACTATTCTCTCTGTTTTACAGGTGAGGAAACTGAGAATGAAAGAGGGTAAGTGTAAGCCTAGGTTCATAAAACTGAGATGTGTCTGGGTTAGAATTTGAACTCAGGTCATCTTGATTCCATGTCTAGCACTCTTGCACCATACCAGCTTGTTGCACTGCTAAAAGCCAGATGACATCAGATTAATTATAATAATTAGTCTTGGCCCTGGAAATCACATAAGGAAATGCATTTCCTTCTCTTTCACTATGCACTGTAATAGGAAATAACAATACAGTTACAAGGAATGAAATAGTCTATACTCTCAAGTAGCTTAAGTCCTACCAGGCAGACAAATGCTTAAGTACATACCAGGTGTAAAGGAGTTAAATAAAAGATGGAGGCAATAGGGAGCCATTGTAATTTATTCATTAAGAGAGTGACATGGTCATATCTATGCTTTTAGGATAGTCACTGGCAGTTATACCTATAGTATGGACTGGAGTAAGAAATTTAATAGGCAGACCAGTGAAGATGCCATTGTAGTAGTCTGGGGGGAAGATGATAAGACCTGAACCCATGTGATGAATGAATCAGTTGTGAGAACAGATCATATGGGCAATTTATTGTTAAGGTGAAATGTCAAGATTTGGCAATTGACTAGATATATGGTATGCAGGACAGTAAGAAATCAAGGATGCACTCACAGTTACAAACTTAGAAGACCAAAAAATATTAGCATCCTAGACAGAAACTTATTGGTATAATAATTATTCTATTATATTCATATACCACAATTTGTTTAGTCATTTTTCTGATGGCTATCCAATTTTATATCCTTTTTTTGTTTTTGCTTTAACAAAAAGACTTGATATAAATGTTTATATGCATATAAATACTTTCTCTGTGTCTTGTGATCATTTGGGGATATGTGTGTCTCGGTGGCATCACCAAGTCAAAGGATATGAAAAATTTAATGACTGGAGATATAGTTCCAAGTGGTGCATCCTAAATGGTGCCTTTCTTCTTTCAGCTACTCAAATGATTGTCATTTTCTGTTATCTTTGTCAATCTGATGAGTGTGTAAGTTGGAACTTCATGTTTAATTGAGATTTTATCATTATTATTATTATTCTATTCTATTATAATAGTGAGTTGGGGCATTTTCTTAATATGCCTGTTGGTATTTTGTCTTTCTTTGAGACTACCTGTTAATATCTTTTTACCACTTATCTTTTGGAGCATAGTTCTTATCTTTATATTTTCATATAAACTCTCGGCACTGTACTAAGCACTGAGTGTACAAGGAAAGAAGTAAAATTGTCCCAGTCCTTAAGGGCTTAACTTTTAATGGGTGAGACAGCATATATCTATATGGGTACAAGTGTCAATATATCTGTATAAGTATGTACCAAGCACATATATATAAATGAATATTAGGTCATCTTAGAAGAGGCACTAGTGACTCGAAGGTGGGATCAGGAAGGACTTTATGTAAAATTCATGTAAAAAGAATTCATGTAAAATTATTTGAGCCAAGTTCTGAAGAAATTCAGGGAATCTAAAATATATAGATGAGGAAAGGAGAGCCAGTACAAAGGTACGGATGACAGATGGGGTGCTATGTGTAAGAAAGTAGGACATTGCGGCTGTCAGGAGAGTAGAGTACATAGATTGGAAACATAAGAAGGGGCTAGATTGTGAAGAGCTTTAAATGCCAAAGAAATTTATATTAGGTCCTAGAAGTAACAGGGACACTGGAGTTTGTTGAGTGGGGGCACATGATTGGATTTTCAATTTAAGAAAATCATTGTGATGGATGTCAGACCCTTATTAAAATTTGCCAAAAACCAAATATTTCCCACTTTACTTTTTCCCTTCTAACTCTAAGTATGTACCCTAATTTTATTTATACAAAAGCTTTTAATTTTTCTTATAGAAATTATACATTTTATCTTCTATGGTTAACAATGTCCTTTGTTTCGTTAAGAATTCTTCTAAGCATAATTGCAAAGTTATCTCCCAATGTTCTCTGGGGACAAAGCTTCGTCACTATTGTAGCCCAGTAACTCAGTTACGTTTTATTGTTCAATAATATATAGTTTTCATGGCTCTGCTTACTTCACTCTGCATTAGTTAAAGAAGTTACTTTGTGTTTCTTCATACTTCTATAAATTCTACATATTCATCATTACTTAAACTCATATAACACTATTTAGCCATTTCCTAATTGATAGTTCCTCCTTTTCTTTCCTTTTATTCACTATCACAAAAGTGTTGCTTTATAATTTTTTCTCTTTATTTTTCTTGGATTTTTTTTTCTTTTTTGATTTTTCTTTTCCAACTTGACTAATACAGAAATATGTTTTACTGGACGGCACATGTATAACCTATATCAAACTGCCACATGTATAACCTATATCAAACTGCTTGCCTTCTCAATGAGACATAAGGGGAGGGAGGCAGGGATAGAATTTGTAGCTCAAAATTTTTTTAAAATAAACGTTAAAAACAGTTTTTACATGTAGTAGGGGGAAAATAAAATATATAAAGTACTGCTTTAATTTTAGGTATACATGGAATTTTTATTTCTTTAACTTTCTTGGGGTATATGCATAGGAGCAGCAATTCTTGGTCAAGAATAGGGCCGTTTTACACAAATTTTATTGTAATTCATAAGTTTTAAAATATGGGTGAACTATTTTACATTTACATTTACAACTATTTTACTCTTCCATTAGGTATTAGTGTACTTGTTTCTCTACAACATGAACTGTTCACATTTATTGTTATATTTTCAAATTTGTTAGGTAAGATAGAAATCTCAGGATTTAATTGTCATTACTCTTATTAGAGATTGTGTACAAAATTTTATATGGTCTTAGCAACAAACACATAAGCCATAAAGACACTCCAGTGGCGGCACACATCCCAATGTGAACTGGCAACTGCTTCTGTGAGGGCTGTACCCATAGCCTCCGCAGCAGCCATTGCTACTGAAAATTTGAAAAAGAAAGTTCTTGCAGCCCAAGTCCTTGGGTTGTCAGAAACTGATAGAATTTATCAAGTATAAATAAGTTAAATAAGATGCATTCCCATCCACTCTGCTGCTGCATCTTCTTTGCACCTGATTGGTTGTTATTCTTCATTCTTGAAGAGGACTGAAATGATATCACTATGTTAGAGTCAACTTACAGTTGGACTGTGACTGATTGGACTGATAGGAACTCAGAATACCCTACCACAGATCAGGCACAAATAGTCTATGTGAACATTTGGGGTGGATTCTCTAAATTTGCACATCTCGAGGTTTTTTGAGCTTCTTCAAGTCTGCTTTGCTCATAGAGCACAGCATTTTCTCTGATGTAGGCATGCCATGCTAGGCAGTTCTATGCCAGGGTCTCCCATGTCACACAATCAGTTCCAAGGTTCTTAAGAGAGATCTTGAGAGTATACTTGTATCACTTTTTCTGACTACCATGTGAGCACTTTCCCTGTGTGAGTTCTCCATAAAAAGCTTTTTGGTAGGCTTATGTTTAACATTTGAACAACATGGCCAGCCTATCAGAGTTGCACTCTCTTTAGTAGAGTTTGAATATTTGGCAGTTTAGTTTGAGAAAGGACCTCAGTGTATGATGTCTTATCCTGCCAGGAATCTTCCTAAGACAATTCACATGATGCTGGTGTACTGTCCAGGTTTCACAGGCAAACAACAATGAGGTCTGCACAACACCTGTGTAGACCTCTTCTCTCCCACACTCTTCTTCAGAGTCTCCCAAACACTGAACTAGTTCTGGTAATGGGTACATCAACCTCATTTTCAGTGTGTACATCATTGTGTACATCCCTGGAAAGTATATTGCCAAGATAAATGAACTTATCCACAGTATTCAGAATTCCTCCATTTGCTGCCACCAATGGTTCCAGTCATGCATGGTGTGGTGCTGGCTGATGTAGAACCTGTATTTTCTTGGTGTTAGTTGTTAGGCCAAAATTAGCACAAGCAGCAGAGAATTGATCCATACTTTGTTGCATCTCAGCTTCAGAGGCTGCATGGAGTGCACAATCATCTGCAAACAAAACATCATGCACCAGCACTCTCTACTTTGGTCTTAGCTTGTAGCTTTTTCAAGTTGAAGACTTTACCAATAGTGCCATAGACAACTTGATGACGTGTTTATCCTCACTGAAGGCATTTGACAACATGGCTGAAGCATCATGCTAAAAAGCATGGGAGCAAGCACACAACCTTGTTTTACTTCATTGGTGATTGGGAAAGCATGAGAGCATTGTCTGTTATAGAGAATGTGAACAAGCATGCCATCATGAAATTGACATACAATACTGATTAATTTCTCTGGGTAACCAAATTTTGCCATAATTTTTCATAAAGTCCTCTCAATTGACAGTATCAAAGACCTTGGTCAGATCTATAAAAGTTATGTACAGACCTTTGTTCTGTTCCTGACATTTCTCCTGGAGATGTTGTACAGCAAACAGTGTATCTACCATTCTTGGCCCTTTCTGAAGCCACGCTGGCTCTCAGGTAGATGACTATCTTCCAGGTGAATGATCAGTCTATTAAGAAGGACTCTGGCAAGAATCTTGCCAGCAATGACTAAGAGAGAGAACCCCCTTTGATTGTCACAGGACAGTCTATTTCCTTTACCTCTATAGAGATGGACAAAATGAAGACATCCTTGAACTCCTGGAGGATAACCTTCTCTTGTCTTATAACTCAGAAAATTTCAGTCAGCTTTTGTATGAGCTTTGGACGCCCCCCCCCCCTTGTAAATCTCAGCTAGAATAGAATCAGTACCAGGTGCTTTGCCACGTGAAAGAAGCTTAATGGCATTCGGAACTACTCCTTCATGTGAAACTTCAGCTAGGGAGGGATTGACTTTAACCAGACTTGAATAGTCAATAGCTTCAGCATTGTTTGATGACAGTCTAATCTGTTGAGAACAATATGAAAGTGTTTAGCCGTCTCTCCAGGATCATGTCCTTATTACTAATCAATATGGCTCCATCAGCACTGTGTATTTGAGATGTACCATAGGTCTTTGGTCCATAAATAGCCTTTAGAGCATCATAAAAGCGCTTTGAATGGTTACTGTTAGTGTAAAACTGAATTTCACCTGCTTTTTCAGTAAGCCAAGAATCCTGCATCTCTCTAAACTTTGCTTGTACTTTTGATGGAATTAAATGCTGCCTTCTTAGAGGTGGATGAATTATCCTGCTGGTATATCCTGTGGAATTCTTGCTTCCGAATTTCCCCATCATTTTCATTGAACTGTTTTGGGAATGTTCTGACCCAGATAAGCAAATGCAGTGCTGTACACCAAATCTCTGAAAGCTGCCCACTCCTTTTCTGTTTTCACTATTGCCAATTGTGTGTTGGTACAACTTTCTCTGCAAGTTAGCAACAAACTGTTCCTCATCAGAGAAGTTCTCTAATCTGTTGACATTTATTCTGGTAGTCATTTTGTCTTAGGGCTGCCACTTTTGTTGAATACAAATATTTAACTTAGGATAAGTCTATGATCAGTCCAGCATTTTGCACCACACATTGCCTCTGTCACTCTAACATCATGTCTGTCTCTTCTTACAATGACATAGTCTATCAAATGCCAAGGTTTGCTGCCAACGTGCATCCATGAAATTTTATTGCATTTAGGTAAACAGAAGACAGTGTTGATGATGAGGTTGTGAGATGCACAAGTCTTCAACAGTAACAAACCTTTGCTGTTGCTCTTTCCAATTCCATTGCTCCCAAGGATTTCCTGCCATGTCTGATAGTCTGAGCCTACTCTAGCATTAAAGTCACCCAAAATTATTAGCTAGTCCTCTTTCTTGGCATCTTCAACTCCTTATATGTGCTGTCTCTTCTATTATAATATGAGCTCTTTGAGAACAGAGTATTCTTTGTAATGGTATCCCCAGAGTTCAGCGCAATGCTGTACACATAGTAAGTGCTTAATAAATGCTTATTCATTCATTCATTCATTGATTCATTTGGCCACTTGTGTATTATCTTTTGTGACCTCCTCTCACCATCTTTGGTTAAAAATTATCCTTGAGTCTTAGTTGTGAAAGATATTTACATCCATTTTAATTCAGTTCTTAAATGAGATTATTTCCTATATTCATGTTAAATTTGCATTTCAAACATTGTGGTGTGTGTTGTGAGTTGGTATTACTAAAGCTGTTTTTTGCCATATAACTTTCCAGGTTTCCCAGGACTTTGTCAAGTTAGGGATTTTTTCCACAGGTACTTTGACTTCTTAGATTATTGAACAAGGCATTACTTTGACCATTTAATTTTTAAAATAATGGCTATTATTTTAACTTACACAAATCACCAACTAACATGAATATTTACAAATAAAAAGGTAGGGAAAACAAGACTGTATGAAACCATAGATCTAATATATAAAGTTTTTTTTTAAGTGTTTCATCAACACTCTGTGTCCGGGCCAGCCGGACTTGGGGATTCCAGGTGCCCCAAAGTACCTACTGTAGCCCCGCAATTGCGCATGGCCGCCCCAATGGCCCTGCAGGTGCTCTCAGTCACCCCGATGACTCTTCCAAGTAAGACTCTGGATGTGGACAGAATAGTCCGACACACCTCAGTGGAGTGGCCAGGCATCTTTATTGTCTTGCAAATCTCCTCTTGCTGCTGCCCCCTCAGCCTTATTTGCCTGCCCCTTTTATTCCCTTTCCGTCTGCCCTTTTGTCAGGTGTCCCGGCAACAGGGTCCTGATAGGTGGGGAGTGCTTCTCCATTGATGGTGCATATTCAATGCCCCCGTGTTTGACGTGCAATCATTGAGGCAGAGTACACATCTGGATGCCTCTTATCCACCTCAGGTTTTCCTTGTCATCAAAGGCACACTGACCGAGGTCAGACATCTAGGTAGCTCTAAGGGGCCCTTACAATCTCCCCCTTTTTGTTTTGAAAAAGGAGGGCATAAGCATGTACAACGTATTATTAAAGTTGACAACAAAAGCATAACGGGGGTCAGTAAAGCAGACCCCTCCATAAGAATGGTGTCATGTCCAGTAATGTTCATGATCAGACTGCCTGGACCTACAGTAACCATCCAAGCATACCAGGTGCGATTCTTTAGGTCTTCTGTGAATCCTACCCACGCAGGAACCGTCCCTCCAGGAAAGGGTGCTTGGCCCTGAGACCAATGTCCCACTAAGTCCTGCTGTCGTAGGGTGGCATCAGTCAGTTCTGTCCAATAATGGGCCTAGGTAGCTGGTATGATGGTCAGAACGGTCAGCAATTGACACAGGCGTTGAAGTTCACGATTCTTTCCCTGACCTCGTCTGGGCCTCCGTCTCCGCCGCCTTCTCCGTTTCTCCCTCTGGTATCTTCTCATTGGCGAGAAGATGAAGCCACTTCGTGGGTATCCATTTGCCTTTGGTTTCTCCATCTGGAGTAACATAAGCATACCCCATTCCCCAAAGGGTTATAGCACCCAGTCCCTCCCAATCCTTCTCCGGGTCTTTCCAGATGACGCTGGCCTTTGCCTGCACAGAAGGAAGCATCGGTGTCTGTGTGGTGACCGGTGGGAGTTCTTCAACCTGTGGAGCTGCAGAGTAAAAGCGCATAGCAGGAGTTGAAAAAATCAATGGAAGAAAATTGAAGAAAATTATAGGTGTAGAGGGCAGTTTGTAACTGTCCCATGGTGAGTTGGCCCATTTTTCCTGTCCGCCCCAGACCTCCCCCTTTTGGTTTTTGAAGGAGGGTCTTAAGGGTGCGGTTCGCCCTTTCCACGATGGCCTGACCGGTAGGGTTATAGGGAATTCCTGTGACATGCCTAATAGAAAATTTCTGCAGAAAGGAAGCAAAAGCTTTGGAAGTATAAGCTGGGCCGTTATCTGTCTTTATGGCCAAGGGGGGGCTTGCAAAAGAAAAACATGTCAATAAGTGATTTATCACATGTTGAGCTGCCTCCCCTGGCTGGATAGTGGCCCACAGGAACCTGGAAAAAGTATCAACAGACACATGAATGCACTGGGAACTCCAGTGGGTGGCATCCATTTGCCACAACTCCTGGGGGCAAGTCCCTCGCGGATTTTCAGAAGAAACATTTGGAGGTGGCCTGAAGGGAACGCAGGAGATACAGCGTTTCACTATCTCCGCGGCTTGTTGTTTGTTTAAGCCATATAATATCTGGAGAGAACGAGCTGAAAGATGAAAAGCATTATGGGCTGAAGCCACCTTTTCAACAGACATAAAGGATATACTGCAAGGAAGAAGAGAATCTACATATCTGTTTCCTTCAAAGATAGGTCCGGATCCCATGGTGTGAGATCTCACATGCATTATATAGACAGGGTATACTCTAGACAGCAACACTTCTTGGGCTTCATGTAATAAGGAAGCAATAGCAGTGTGTCTTTTCTCAATATAAGCTTGAGGAAGTCTCTGTATAGCTGACACAGCATAGGCGCTATCAAAAACAATGTTGCAGGGTTGAGGTTTCCCAGGATATGTGTTGACAGAGGTTGATATTCATGTCTTCTAATGGCAATGCCTTTGCAATGGTCTGCCCAGGTAGTAAGGTTACAGGATGAGCATGGGGATTAGTGACAATTATTTGAGTATCCCCGGGCATAAGTTCTATTGTATGCACAATGCATGGAGCATAGGTAGACAAGCCCACAATCAGCCGTCTTTAAGGAAAAGATTGGGTCTCCAGGGGAATAGTAGTCCATGGTTCTATTATAATCCCCAATGATGGCGTGACTGGCCAGCATCCTGATTCCTTAGTCTCTTGTACTCCTCCTTCAAGGAGGGTGTGGCTGTTTGCATAGTGTATGCCATGGGCAGACGGGTAGGGGCCCACAAGGGGCCCCCCACCCCGTTTCCTGGCGGGTGTGCTGAATTTTTCTTGCATTGTTTGGCAAAATGTCCTGGTCTGCCACATCCAAAACAATTTTTTCCTGCCTTTCAAGGGCAGTTCTTTTAGAAGTGCCCTGCCTGTTTACATCCAAAGCACCTGATGCCCCGCTGTGAGGCCCTGCTCCGTGATAGGCCCTGAGTCACCCCTTGAGCAGCAGCGAATGACATAGCCTCCCTGTCCAATGTGGCATAGTTCACATTGGAGCAGGACTGTATGATATCCTCCAAGGGGGCATCTGGGGGGAGAGGGCTAGTGGCCTGTGTGCAGGCTTTATTGAGGCCCTCTCGAAGGAGATGGAAAAACAGCAAATCAGAGCCAGGACCTTTTCCCAAAGTCCTTTCACAAGCCTCTCTGACCCTTGCAATGAAATCTGCTATGGATTCTCGAGGGCCTCGTTTTAAAGTGCTCAATTTTTTGTGTGGTGCGCCGGTGGGTTCAAGAGAGCCCCAAGCCTTAATAGTGCATTCTGCTACGACCACGAAAACACCTGGGTCTAATCAAGCTTGGGTGTCGGTGGCCACATAAGGACCCACCCCTAACAGAAGGTTTTTTGCTGCTATATTGTCTTGCTGGGGATTATGCTTTAGCCAATTGGTGACTTCCTTAATCCATAAGGCTTCCCACATTCCTGCTTGTCCTGGTGTTAAACAGGCGAGCGCCAGTCGTTCTGGATAAAAGCAGTGTTTCTAGTAATGTGGTTAAGCATTTGCAACACAAAAGGAGAATTAGGACCGTAAGTAGCACAAGAGGATTTTAACTCCTTCAGGAATTTGAATGGTATAGGATTATATTGCTGGGCTCTGGTCAGACAGGCTTCTATTTCCTTGCTCCGCTCAAACACGCCTTCCCACTCCCCAGCTTCTATAGCTGCTTGCAGAGCTGCACTTAAAGAGTGGTGTGGGCTTGGCCTGTACTTCGGAAAGAAGTGTTGGTAAGGTCAATTCTTCTTTCCCTCCGCTAGGTGGAGGTAGCAGGGCATTTTTCAACTTTAAGTTACAAATCTGTTGGGATAGCTGTAACAAACAACGCTCCAAACTCTCTAGTTTTAATTCCATAGACGCAAATCCTGGAGGAGCAGATGGAGCGGTGGGAGAGGAAGAAGAATAAGGCGGGAGAGTCAGATATAAAATTTTTGGCTCCTTCTTCTCCAGCCTGCTTCCCTCGCCACTCCCCTCTCCCAATGAATCCCCTGTCGGAGCCTGTGCAGGACAAGTCAGAGGGCAACGAGGAACTCCACGCGGGGATGCTTTCACTATACCAAAAAGAGTGAAATCTAAGTCTGTCAGCAGCCCAGGGGAGGTTTCCTCATATGAGGTCATTTGATGACCAATGATGTCTATTTTTTCTGGGTCAAGCCCTGCATATTCCACCCAGGGAGACACCACGAGAAGATTACGGACAAATTTATGGCACTGCTTGACATGCACCTCCGTTCCTTGTTTTTTTGCTAGTTTATAGACTTGTCTGCCATACACCTCCACCGAAGAGGGTGTCACGATGGGGAAGCTAAAATCACTCCCCATCATGAGTTCCTCTACACTCACGAATGCCTCTACACTCTCCTGGCCTCAACCGCCCCACCCCGCTTTTTAAGCAGCTATCTGTCCCTCAGTACTCAAGCCCCTGTTCATAGCACCACCTGTCCTCAAGTCCCTGTTTATGGCATCACCTGTCTGGGCCAGCCAGACTCAGGGATTCTAGGGGCCCCAAAGTACCTACTGTAGCCCTGCAGTTGCACACGGCCACCCCAACGGCTCTGCAGGTGCTCTCAGTCACCCCGATGACTCTTCCAAGTAAGACTCCAGATATGGACAGAATAGTCCGACATACCTCAGTGGAGTGGCCAAGCGTCTTTATTGTCTTACAGATCTCCTCTTGCTGCTGTCCCCTCAGCCTTATTTGCCTGCCCCTTTTATTTCCTTTCCGTCTGCCCTTTTGTCAGGTGTCCCGGCAACAGGGTCCTGATAGGTGGGGAGTGCTTCTCCATTGATGGTGCATGCTCAATGCCCCCGTGTTTGACGTGCAGTCATTGAGGCAGAATACACACCTGGATGCCTCTTACCCACCTCAGGTTTCCCTTGTCAGCAAAGGCACACTGACCGAGGTCAGACATCTAGGTAGCTCTAAGGGGCCCTTACAACTCTCTTTTCTTTTTTTTTTCATTATTATCCTTAGCTCGCCCACACACACCCTACCTCCTTTCCATTTAATGAATAGTCAGGCAGAAAAAAGTTGTGTTTGTGTCTGAAAATATGTTTTCATTCTGTACCTATAGTCCATCAACTCTTCATAGACATAGTTAATCATCTTCTCAAATGAAGTAATGATTGATCATTAAATTAATCTAAATCCTTAAATATTTCAAATTTGTTGATCTTTACAAACTTCAGTTTCTAACTGTTCTCCTGATGATTCACTTTATTCTCTATGATTTAATACAAGTATTTCCAGATTTTTCAAACTCCATCCAGTTCATTACTTTTCACAGTACATAGTATTTTATTACATTAATGTACCAATGTGCCAAAATTCTTCCGCAAATCCACTCACATGACTTTTCACTAGATCAAGTAGTTTTTATGATTACTGCTTTTTAGTATGATTTGAGGTGTAGAAGTACTATTTTGCTTTCATTCCTACTTTTAAAAAAGTATTTCCCTTGAAAAAAGAGACTTTTTAGATTATTCCTCCAGATGAATGATAATATTTTACTTAGGTCTATAATGTCTTTGACAGTTTGAATGGTATTGAACTAAATCTATAAATTAATATAGTTATATCTTTTTTATCATATTGGTATGGCCCACTATTGAACAATGGCTATTCCTTAAATTATTTATGTTGTTCCTTATGTCTTTAAAGAGTATTTGTAAATTAGTTTAGAGTCTTGAATATGCCTTGAAAAATTTATTCCCAGGTATTTTATCCATTTGTAGAACTATGCTCAATATAGTAGGGAGAAAGACCCTCATTACTTTGCTCATGTATTTATTGAGAAGACGTCCAGGGTTTTCCCCACTGAAGTTGTCTGTATTTTATTTTTAGATACACACTTACATTAGAAATGACCACTCTCTTTCTATACTGTTTAGGACTTTTACCTTAGGTGAATATTATACTTTTCCAAAGATTTTTTTCTATATCAATATGTAATGTAATTTAGGACATTTTTAATGTTCCTGTAGTTACTCAATATGTTTTTCTAATTTGGAACCATCTTTGAATCCCTATTATTGGACCTGTTTGGTCATGGTAATTTGTGTTTCTCTCTGTATTCTCTTTCCTAGGATATTATTTTAAATTTATGCATAAGTATTATTTAGTGATACCAATTCTTTTCTTTCTTTGCTTTACTCCTCTAGTTTAGGTGTGAAGATCATATTCATAAAAAGTGTTTGATGCTGTATTTTCTTTATAAATTTACATCTTGTAAATATTCATTGCTCTCTAAACATTTGATAAAATTTTCCACAATCTTTCTAGATCAAGGATTTTTCTTTCTTAATTCCTTTTGAAATATTTAATTTTACTGTTGGAATTTTGGTTGCTTAAGATTTCTTTTTCATTTTATTTTAATTTGAGTGTTTATATTTTGTAGATAATTTTTTTACTCTAAATTCTTTTTTTTATTAATTTTTGTTTATTTTTAGTTTATATCATTCATTTCCATGAGATTTTGAGTTACAGATTTTCTCCCCATCTTTCACCTAACTACCCCTCCAAAACAGCGATCCCACTGTATATCCCCTCCCCCAGTCTGCTCTCTTCTATGTCCTACCCCATCACCCCCCTGACTTCCCAGTAGGGCAAGATGGATCTCCCTACCCCAGTGCCTGTATATCTTATTCCCCAGTTGCATGTAAATTGTATATATATATATATTTAAAATTTGATTTTAGAACTTTAAATTCTAGATTCTTTCCCTTCCTCCGTCATCACCCATCCCCACTGGAAAGACAAACAATTCAATACAGGCTGTTAAGCAGAACATCTCCACAATGGACATATTGTGAAAGACTGGCTAAATTTCCCTGCTTCCTATCCTACCCCCCACTTGTTCTATTCTCTACTTTTTCCCTGTCCCTTTACAGCAGCGTGTGCTTCTAACAAACAACCTTCCCCCCCAGCCTGCCTTCCCCTCCATCATCCCGCCTGTCATCCCCTTCCCCGCTACTCTCCTGTAGGGCAAGATACATAATTTAGAGTATATGTCATTCCTTCCCTAAGCCAAATTCAACAAGAGTAATGTTCATCCATTCCCTTTGGCCTTCCTGTTCTTCCCCTCCGTTGTAACAGTTACCCCTTGTCTCTTCTATATGAGATGATTAACCCCATTCTGTCTCTCCCTGTCTCCTCTCATTCTATTCCTCTCCCACCTCTCAATTTCACCTTTTAAAATATCATCCCTTCCTATTCAATTGATCCTGTGCCCTCTGTCTATGTACACATATATACACACACTCACATATATATTCATACGCATATATACCCTACTATATAGACATATGTGTATGTATACATTTATATACATTTATATTTTCTTCCCCTGTCCTCATACTGAGAAAAGTTTCATAGGTTACAATTCTCGTTTTTCCATGTTGGCACGTAAATAGTTCAACTTTGATAAGTTCCTTATGAATTCTTTTCCGTGTTAACCTTCTCATGCTTCTTTTATTCGAATGACAAATTTTCTATTCAGTTCTGGTTTTTTCCTCAAGAATACTTGAAAGTCCTTTACCACATCGAATGACCATATTTTCGCCTAGAACATTATTCTCAGTTTTGCTGGGTAGGTGATTCTTGGTTTTAATCCTAGCTCCCTTGATCTCCGGAATATGATATTCCAGGCCCTTTGATCCCTTAATGTAGAAGCTGCTAGATCCTGGGTTATCCTGATTGTGTTTCCACAGTATTCAAATTGTTTCTTCTTGGAGGCTTGTAATATTTTCTCCTTGATCTAGGAACTCCAGAACCTGGCTATAACATTCCTGTGAGTTTCCTTTTGGGGATTTTTTTTCAAGAGGTGATTGGTGAATTCTTTCAAGTTCTCTTTTGTCTCCTGGTTTTGAAATATCAGGGCAGTTTTCCTTGAGAATTTCTTGAAAGATGATTTCTAGGTTCTTTTTTGATCATGGCTTTCAGGTAGTCCAGTAATTTTTAAATTGTCTCTCTTGGATCTATTTTCCAGGTCAGTGGTTTTTCCAATAAGATATTTCACATTGCCTTCTATTTTTCCATTCGTTTGGATCTGTTCAATAGTTTCTCGATTTCTCATAAAATCATCTGCTTCCATTTGCTCCACTCTAAATCTGAAGGAATTATTCTCTTCAGCAGGCTTTTGAGACTTTTTCCATCTGGCAAATTCATCTTCTTAAGGCATTCTTCTCCTCATTGGCTTTTTGGGCCTCTTTTGCTATTTGAATGAATCTATTTTTTAAGGTGTTATTTTCTTCAGTCAGGTTGTTGACTCTCTTATCGTGATTTTCTTGCATCATTCTCATTTCTCTCCCCAATTTTTCCTCCACTTCTCTTATCTTGTTTTCAAAATCCTTCTTAAGCTCCTCTATGGCCTATGTCTAGTTTACATTTTTCTTGGAAGCTTTTGGTGTGGGAGTTCTGACTGTGTTGTCTTCCTCCCATTCCATGCTTTGATCCTTTTTGTCCCTAAAAAAGGAATCTAAAGCTGGATGGTTGTGATCACTTTTCTTGCTTTGCCTACTCATGTTGCCAGTCAGTTACATGACTTTTGGACTCAGTAGAACTCTGCTTTCAGAGGGGAGAGCTTTGTCCTAAATCGCTGGGGTTTTTGCAGCTGCCAGGGCTATTAATGGGCTGCCATCTCAGCAGCTCCTGCCAGCTTTGGCTCACTGGTCATGCACCTCAGGATTACCTCCCAAGACCATGCTCCTGATCCAGGCAAGTTAAGGCAAGAGCACTTAGCCTCTGAATGATCACTTTGCACCCCTGTAATCTGCAGGCTGGGAGCTCTGAAGCAGCCACATGGAGGCGGCTGTAGGGACACCACTTCAGTTGCTTTCTAGTTGTGGGAGTAGACGGCCAGACCCACTTCTTTCCCCCAAATTTAGCCGAGTTCCACTGACCTTTCACTTTGTCCGTGATTCTTATGGGTTGATAATTCTGTAAACTGCCACAGCCGCCAGTGATCCTCTCTCCTGAAAGCTTCAGTAGCAGCTTGTCCTGGCTTCCCTGCAGCTACAGCCTCAGGTTCATGTGGGGCTTGTCTTTGCTCCCAGTGTGCTGCGATGGACCCTTCCCATCAGCCTGCTGGGCTGCCTTCAATATGAGCCTTGTTTCTCTGTCATTTTATGAGTTCTGGAGCTCTAAAATTTGTTTAGGGTCATATTTTTTTGGAATTTGAGGTGGTTATGGGGGGAGCTTCGAGAGTTCTCCTGCTTCTATGCTGCCATCTTCTTTACTCTAAATTCTTAAGTTCTTGTTTTTTATAATTTTATAAAATAAATTCTGAGTTTTCATTCTTTTCTATTTTTTATAACTTCATCTTTTGTAATGAATATGAACTCTTGAGTTTTTAAGGTTATCCAATATTTTAAGTACTCATTTTCATGATTTTTTAAAAAACTCTGATGTTTGTATCTTTTGGTCTTGTAGATTCATCTTTGGTTATTCTATATCCCAGATGTAGTTTCTTTTTCTGAAGTTTTTGGTTTGAGAAAAATAACTATTCCTTCCCTTTCCCAGTTATGTGATCCTTATGCTGGACTAGTTATCTTGTGTCTACCCTTTCCACATTTATTTCACAATAGTGACCTCTGCATTCTGAATTTAATGGTTGAAGTTGAGAGAAAATAACTTCCACTATTTTTTCTATCATATCTTCTATGAATATTTACATTTAAATTTTTTAATTTCAAAACATAATATATCAGGAGAGCTTTTCAGTTACTTCCTTTAGATCCCCTTCAGAATTCTGTTTTCTCATGTGTGTTCACAGTATGTACTCTTTTATTATTCAGCCTTTTTTTGTTTTGTATTATTCAAAATCTTTCTAGATTACTTTATATTCTCATGCTTGACAGTCTTAATTGCATTGTAGTATTCCACTGCATTGTTATACTCCCAGTTTTTAAAATTGTTACCCTTTTGCTGAACATTTTGGTTTCTCCCAGTTTTTTTATACTTACAAATAATGAAAATTATGACTTTTTATTCATAGTTTTATGTATGGTTTCATTGCTTATTTTTTCATAGCGTTTTCAGGACATGTTTCTAGTCATTCAGTTTTGCACTAAAAGAGTATCACTATTTTTTAACTTTTACTGCATATTGACAGACTGGTTTCCAAATAAATCCTAATAAGTTTGCATTTCCTTGATCAGTGTATAAATGTACATATTTCTCCATGACCTAGTAAGTATTCCTTGCTTAAAGTTTTCTTTATTTACATATGTGTTTGAAATGGTAACTTTTTTCAATTACATTGCTTTGTTATTTGTTTGATAGAATATTTTTAATAAAATAATGAAGATGTGTTTTTCATCTTCAGAAAAATTTTCTATTTTTATTCCTTGATCAAATTCAACTATTTTATACTAAAAATGCCTTTTGTAAATTTTCAATAGTTCTATGTACATATAGCATGTCAAGCTTTTATCAGTAATAATTGCCTTAAACATTTCAGATCTGTTGTTTTTCTTTACTGTAATTTTTGTCTTGCAAAATTTTATTTTTGTGTGAGAGTCAGTTATCTTTGCACAGTCAGACCATTGACTAGTCAAGAACTAGAATCATCAGAATTTCATAATTAACAAGAAGAAAGCTAGAAATGAAACAAGATATGGTCTAAAATTAAGAATACTTAACTTTGAATTATTTAAACAAGTTATTGAAAATTATAAATGATAAACGGACAATACCAGTAATATCGACAACTATATTTTTATCCTGAAGTTACAGCAGTGTAAATTGATTACTCTACAAAAAGATCAAAGAGCCCAAGAAGAACCTTCATCAGGAAAATGTCTTACTTGCCAGATCAAAAGAAATGTATGTGAAAGTCAACACAGAGTTAGAGGATTCACTCATTTATAAAATCCTTCAAAGAAAGATGATAGACAGCTTTAAGCAGTATCATCTTATGGGGGGATAAAAGCAGTGGAGTCTAAAGAAAGCTTGTTTAAACTTCCAGCTAAGCATAGTAATCCCAAAAGCAAAGGAAGAAAATGGGAGGAGGACAACAGACAAGAAAAATGAAAAAGATTTGGCAAAATTATTACAACTGTTTAAGGATAGTGGCATCATCAGACTTGGATGCTAACATCAGAATCCCTGAAATGCTTACAGAGGAAGTAAAAATGATGCTTAAAAAGAACAAATATCAGGAAAAGAACCAGATTAGATCAAGTATGTATGTGTATATATAAGTATACATATTCTTCTGCATATTTATATATATGTAAATATATATATGAACGTATTTTTATATATTCTCCCATTCCCATATATATGTATTGTAGTATGAGATCCATGTTGGAGACACTACAATGATATGGGAAAAATCTTGGACTTTATTGATTCCAAAAAATAGATGACCAAGGAATAGCAGCAGAGATGTGTGAACCTATTTCGCTTTATATACATTTATATATTCTTAAGAAGTTGATGTGTGTAAGAAATGGGGGTATCTATGAAGTGTAGGACTTCACATACAACATGCAGCAGTGTAACACATGTTGCCATTACATACATTATTAGTTGATGTCCAAAAATTAAAAATTAAAAAAAAATTATACTTAGTGAAACAAATGATTAAGGGACTCTTTTATGTCAGGTGTCTCCCTATGTCAGTATGTCATTGGTAAAATGATATATCATTATGTCATTCAATACTTTGAATTACTTTCTAGTTAGGACTTTATTTTAGTAGAAGAGATCCTAATTGTTCTTTTTTTCCCCAAAATTTTATTTTAGACTCAAATGCCAAAACACAAATACAGAATAGAGAAAAGAAACAAAAACATATCATAAATTTAAATATTGGAACTTAAATATAAAGTTAGAGGGAAAAAAGTATGTCATGTGCTTAATATAAGAGAGGATTCAAAATATGTAACAATAAATTTTCATTTCAAGAACACCTATGTGAGCTGGAGAGAGCAGTATCATGAAAACCTAAAGAAAAACGAGAGTAGAAGATGGCGGCATAGAAGCAGAAATTCCAGGAGCTCTCCCAACAACCACCTCAAATACCTATAAAATATGACTCTAAACAAATTTTAGAGCTACAGAACCCATAAAGTGACAGAAGCTCCCGCTGAAGGCAGCCTGGCAGGCCTACAGGAAGGCTCCATCACAGTGTGCTGGGAGCAGAGTGCAGTCCACATGAGCCAGGTGGTTTTGGCCTCAGGGCAGCCCTGACCAGCAGCAGCCAGAGCATACTTCAGGAGAGTGAAGCACCAGCAGCTGTGGCGGTTTCCAGACTCCTCAATCCATAAACGCCAAAGAGCAAGTAAAAGGTCAATCAAGAACTCTGTTGGAAATAAAGGGCACAGTCTGGTCCCCATACCCTGCGGTGAGAGGTAGAAGAGATGCTGTGGCTGCAGCTGCTTCCCCATGAGGCTGCTTCTAGAGCTCCTGGCCTGCAGATTGTAGGATGGGCCATGTGAACATTCAGAGGGTAATTGCTCTTACTTTAACCTGCTTGGATCTGGATTGCTGTCTTGGGTGAAGGTCCTGGGGTGTGTGGTGAGTGGGCCAGAACTTTTGGGGACTGCAGAGAGGGTTCCCCCCTAACAGCTCCAGCAGCTACAAAAACCCCAGCGATTTGAGACAAAGCTCTTCTCCCTAGAAACAGAGTTCTACTGTAGCAAAAAGCTTGAAAGTCAAGTAATTGACTGGCAACATGAGCAAGGAAAGGAAGCAAAGCAAGCACAGTAATCAAACCTCATATTCCTTTTGGGCGTGACAAAAAGGATCAAAGCATGGAACAAGAGGAAGACAACAAAGTCAAAACTCCCACTTCAGTAGCTTCCAAGAAAAATATGAACTGGTTTACATGCCATAGAGTAGCTCAAGAAGGATGTTGAAAATCAAGTAAGAGAAGTGGAGGAAAAATTGGGAAGAGAAATGAGAATGATGCAAGAAAATCA
>CM053588.1:205565936-205594305 GCA_028646515.1 Pseudochirops corinnae | reverse complement strand
ACATTTTCTTATCATTTTTCAAGAGCAAGTGACAATTCAAATGTTCAGGTGGTGTTTTACTGCTGTTGCTCTTTCCATCTCCAATGTAGTTAATTTGTATGTTTTTTTTCTTGGTTCTGCTAATTCATCTCTCAATTCTTGAAATTTGTGGTTCCTTTAGATATAACATTCCATTATATTTTACCACAGTTTGTTTAAGGCATTCCTCAAATGCTGTTAATCTACTTTCTAACCATTTTTGGCTAGTATAAAAAAATGACGTTAAGAATATTTTGTTGTTTATGGGATCTTGCATTTTTTGATCAACTTACTACGCAAGCATAGAAGTGGAATCTCTGAGTCAAGTAGTATGGATATTTTTGGTCTATTTCTGAGCATAAATTCAAATTGCTTTCTAGAATGGCTGGATCATAGCTCCAGCAACGAAGTGTTTTGTCCTCTTCGTCAATTTTGTTGGTATGAGATGAATTCCTTGAGTTGTTTTTATTTGCATTTCTTTTATTTTCAATTATTTGGAGAAATATTTCTCCACAGCCACCTATCCATCGGGGAATACCTGCTGGTCTTATACATCTTAGTTCTTTACATGTCTTCATGCTAAACTAGTTTTAAGTTGGATTTCCTGCACACCAATTTAAATGCCATAATAACAAATCATTTAGATATAAAAAGGTTAAATATCATATCTGAGGCTTTCCAGTGAGAGGTTAGCCTGACTTCTCCTTATTCAGGTCTCAAAAGAGATGAAGAACAGCTGGTCATCATCATAACAGCCCATAATATACATGAAGACAACTATTATTAAGTCAATCAGCATACTTTTCTCTAAATTTAATAATCTCAATTTATCTTTTCTTCATAATTCATGAACATCAAAAGTTTCTTTACATATATTACTCTCTTGATAAACCTCTCCCAAGTCTGCTCTTCTTATTCTAGACAACAGAATGAAGGTTTTTAGTACACTGGCAGTTTTTGATCTCTAAAACATACCATGCCCCCTATTTATGGGTCCCAATTTAGGGACGGTGTTTTTTAGCAAAAGGTTTCTGAGGCATGACTTTGTTGGAATCCTGTGTCTATATTCCCAGTTAGAAAAAAAAAAATCTAGATTCTTTGTATAAAGATGAGTCAAAGTAAAGGAAATTATTTAAGAAGGAGGAAAGTAAGGTAGAATGATACTTAGTCACTATACTTTTTTTTACTTCAAGCCCTTCTGACTCTTCTGATTAGTAAAGCTCTAAGTAACTAACAAAAAGGGGAGTACTGAATGTAGCAGGATAATGAGTTTTGACAGGCTTTTAAATGAATCAACCAGTCAACAAATACTTATTAACAATTTAGTGTTCCAGGCAGTATAATGAATATTAGAACACCAAGATTCTCTTTCTATTCCCTTTTCCCAGTATTACCTAGAATGATCAAAGCAGAACACTGAGGAGATAAGATGTTAAAAGAGAATATGTAGAATATACTTAGTTAATCACAAAAGAGAAAAGATACTAAGTTGACAGGCACATATATATCCTTGCTTCTGGTTCCAAGCTTCTAAACTGAGAAATGCATTTATTTCCAACTGTCTCCTGTAAATTACCACTTGGCTTTCCTTACATCACTTCAATTGAAAACAAAACAAAAATTTATTTGCTCCTCTAAACTAGTTCCATTCCCACTTCTCCATTTCTGTCAATTTCTCAGTATGGTATTCTGTACCTGAGGTCTTTTATTGAGTGCTCTCTCTCCTGACAATACCAATGGACTGACATCATCATTCCTTAGGTGACAAAGAGCAAATTCCTTCTCAGAGTTCCATTCTCCTCTGCTTTAGGAAGCTCCTCTTCTTTAACTACCAATATTTAGTTCTTCCTTTCCTCCTCTGTGTGATATTTTTCCACTCTGAAAACTCCTAACACAGATCAGGATTCTCTTTTGCCTGTTAAGATTCTTTTACCTATTTTCACAATGACTTCCTTTTTTTTTTTTTATTTAGAGAACATTTCATTCTCCCATTTCATCTCAAAAATGCAGAGGCATTCCTTGAATATTACTAACTTAATTTTTAAAAAAGAGACTGCTTAAACTCTGTCCACTGGTGAGCTAATGGACCACAACAAAAAGAGAAATATAGTTTGTTATCTAGATTACTATAAAATTCTTCTATTTGATACTTACTGGAAGCATGATTCAAAGCCTTTTCTGATATTTAGAATTTGATGCCTATAACTCCTAAATTACAAGGTTGACTCTACTATCATATTATCTTTGGCTGAATAAGTAAGGTAACAGGAGCAAACTATTTAGAGCAAGAAAAGGTCAAGATAATCAGGGCCAACACCTTCGTATTATTTTTTTAAGTTTTATTTTTATACAACAGACATTTGCTAATGAAAACTACTGTCCACCCCCACCTCAACATTCACTATACAGAGCCTTCCCTTGTGACAAAAGTTTGTAAAACTACCCAAAAAAATGCCCAACAGCACATGCATCATTTGATAGCTGTAGTTCTCTACACTTCTTCCACAAGAAACAAGTGCACAAAATCACCTGTCACATGGGAATAACAACAATAACAATATAATAATGGCTAGCATTTATATAGCACTTAAGGTTTTTAAATGCTTTATATAATTAGCTTATTTTATCTTCACAACAACCCATTTTACAGATGAAGGATTTTAGGCAGACAGGTTAAGTGACTTGTCTAGGATGGCAAAGCTAATAAGTATCTGGAGTTAGATTTGAAATTAGGTCTTGCTGACTCCATACCCAGTTTTCGATCTACTTTACCACCCAGCTACCCCTCATGTTGTCTATGTCTTTGAGTTCATCTGCTTTTTGGTGTTACTTTAACATGATAATCACTGTGCATATTCTTTTCCTGCTTCTGTTTTCTTTCTCTGCATGATTTTATAGAAGCCTTGCCATATTTGTCTGAATTCCTCATATTCACTGTTTCTTACACGAGTATTCTATTACTTTCCTGTGTCAAAACGTGTTGCTGTTCTCCAGTTGGTGGGCGCTCACTTTCCCATCTACTTTTTTGCTACCACAAAAGTGTTGCTCGTAAAATTTTGGTATATGTAGGATTTTTCTTTAGTTGACTTCTTTGTAGTTACATGTGCAATAGTAGGATCAATGAGTTGATTAGATTCTCATTTTATAAATGAAAAAACTGAATCTCAGAGATATTAAATGACTTAATCATCGTCACATAACTACTAAATAGTTTCAAACTCAGATTCTTTGACCTCACTTCCAGTAATATTTCTATTGCACCCTGTTGGTCCATGGTAAAAACTGAACCCTCCCTGATTTAAGACAAGTAGCAAAGATGTGAATTTTGTTATCAAGAGGATAAGGACAATAATTAAAATATGAGCCAAGTATAGGAGTAGTAATGCTCAAAGGACCAGAAGCAGGAGATGGTATCTCAAGTAAAGGCAGCTGAAATCACAAAATGGAAAAACGGCATTAGGGAGAAATGCTACCCAAGACTGAACTTCCAATATACCAGATAAGTAATGTTGTACTGATGTAGACAAGGATGACAAAGAGTCATCTCCATATGTGGTACTTAGTAAATCTGTGGACATGTCCCTGTTTTAATGTTCAGTCAGGTGGTAAACACCCTTCTTATATCCCTTTAGCTACATACCTATCACCATTACTATCTTTCCTTTTTAAAATTAGATTGAATGTTCAGAGATGCAAAAACAAATTAATAATTTTTAAACATAAATTATTACACAAAGATGGAACTTCCAAAAAGTTTCTTACTTTGTATGACAAAAACTGGGTTTATTCAGCATCACTTTTTAATTTAATAAAAATTACAAAATATAATTTGTGCAAAAAAAACTATGTAGAGAAATTATAAGGAAAAGCAGAGATTATTCAAACTTGACAACTTAAAATATGACAAATTAAAATATTTTGTAGGACTTAGTAGGAAATCTATAAGAGGTTATAGAAAAGAGTGAAAAGTCTAACTGGGATGGTAAAGAAATGACATTTATAGATGAAGAGAAAACAGTTCTTGAAAATATCAAGAAGATACTTGATAGAAGAATTCTTACATGGTTGGATTAGTGGGTCCTTAAACAGAAATATATATGTATATCTATATGTGTTTGTGTGCGTAAATGGACATATGAGATAGGGATAATGCCATAGTTGACAAAGAGTTGGCAATGGAGCCAGGAAGATCAGAATCCAAGTTCAATCTGTGACAAATACAGGTTTTTGCAACCCTATGCAACTTACTTAACTTCTTAGTCCTCTAGATAACTTTAAGAAAGTAAATTTTAGAACAGGTGCAATTGGCATTGATAGAGGTAATTTCCTTGACTGGGAATTCCTAACAGCAATAAAATCACAGGTCCAGTCTCTATTTCAGATAGTCAGATAGAAACATCTATCTACCTATATACACATATATGTTTGGGTGTATATGTATATATATGACTATGCATACCCTCTGGTATAAATAGTTCATGAAGACAGTTAATATCATAAAGACTATAACATTTTGCCCAAGATGACAGAAGTTGGATTTTATATAAGAGAAATGATTAGGCCAATATTAGGAAGAAAATATCTCTAAATTAAAATAAATATTTTTTTAAAGTTTTAAAATTAACTTACTATTTATTTAGATTTTTATTTGATTTCAAGTCATTCTTTTATTATGAGATATTTATGAACTTATGTAATACTTCCCCAATTTATACATTCCATTTGCTGCCATATGTTTTAGTCACTACTTTTAACTGTAAAGCCCTCTGGGGGCCAATAAAATAGCAAAATTCCACTGATACTTTGTGATTTACTAAATTAGTAAAAATAATGGCAATGTTATATAAACAAAACATTATTAATATGATTCTTAGGAAATGTTTCATGGTGAAAATCAATGTAAGACCCATCATGAATCATGAAATTGTAATTACAGAATCACGTGGGTGACTGGAGATACTGTATTTGCCATGAAAACGGTACAGGTGGTAGTGATGAGAACTCTCCAGATAGAAGAACTTTAAAAGAAACTGGGGAGTGGGGAGAGCTAGCCACACATGGACAGGCTTAAAAACAGAGATGCATTCATTTATTCATTCATTCAATTATTTAAAATTCTTATTTCCAGTTCTGGATTCTCTCCCTCCCTCTCACCCTTCCCCCAACCACTGAGATGGCAAGAAACACGATACCCATTATACATGTGAAGTCATGCAAAACATTTCCACATTAGCCATGTTGCGGGCGAGGGGGGGGGGAAGAGAGACAGCAAGAAAAATAAAGTGAAAGAAAATATGTTCAATATGCTCTTAGAGTTCATTGGTTCTCTCTCTAAAGAAGGACAGCAATTTTCATGATGAGTCCTTTGGAACTATTGTGGATCACTGTATTGATCAGCGTTAAGTATTTCACAGCTGATTATTGATACAGTATTGCTGTTACTGTGTATAATAGTCTCCTAGTTAAAATGGAAATTGAAAAAAATAAAACAAAACAACAGCATTTTAGCAAGGTATCTAATAATCCATTTGTGGTTTAGATATCAATGTAACTAACAAGAAGTGAAAACTCAAGAAAAAATTCACAGGAGAAAATCCTGGCTCATGATTTTCACTAGCTTCCTACACCTTCCAGCTAACGTGAGGGGCAATATAATAGTATGTCTTTATACAAATTTAACACCATACATAGATATGTATGTATATATATGTATATATGTGTACACATGTACACATACAACTAGGTGGCACAGTGCACCGGGCCTGGAGTCTAGATGACCCGAGTTCAAATGCAGCCTCAGAAACTTACTAGCTGGGTGATTCTAGGCAAGTCACTTAACCCTACTTGCTTCAGTTTTCTCATCTCTAAGATGAGCTGGAGAGAGAAGTGGCAAACCACTCCAGCATCTTTGCCAAGAAAAACTCAAACGGGGTCACAAAAAGCGAGACACAACTAGAGCCGAACGACTTATGTGTGTGTATATGTATAAAAATAAATTCAAGCTACCTCAAAATATGATTCACTATGAAACAGACTTTAGCATACTATAAGTCTACTTCAGCCTTAATCCAATGGGGGAGGGGCAGAGAGTGAAATTACTTTAAAAAATTATTATAAAGCAATCCAACAGCATGCATTAAAAATGTGATGTTATAGCAAAGGTGAAGTCCATCAACAAATACTACTTAACAAATACCCCAAGTTTATCCACAAAAGTGTATTAGGAGCACTTTTTCTTTTTCAATCACTTATCATTTCCTAGATAAATCCAGAAAGCAAAAGGAAAAACTACATTTGTTGTTAATTTGGCATTCTTATATGAATACAGCAAACAGTGACTGAAGACAGTTGTGAGAATCAATGATAGAGTAGAACAATAATTTTTTGAAGTTTTTAAAGTGGTCTTAATCTCTTCAAATATGAAAAACCTACCCACTGAGCACTGAAATTTCCCGGGCATGCTAAACCTCTCCTCATCACAACCTTAACTAACCTTAACATGTGAATAAACCAGATTAGGAATTGTTTGATTTTGTGGAAGAGACAAAATATATTGTAGATCCAGACAATTTCTATTTAAAATAACAATTCACCTGGAATTTAAACCTATACAACGTGGTTCATCTTTTGGCTCACCACTCAAGCATATTACAGAAAATACAGATGTTGGTTTCATATTTAGACAGATGAAAATAAAGTTTATTGGAACTCAGAACTTTTCTCTTGATTTATGTCAAAATTTGTATTTGGTCAGATATGTTAGTGTTTTATTTGAAATAACAAAAATTATATAACTCAGTTTGGAGAAGGTATACCGTCTTCGTGTGATACATTGTCTAATAGTAGAGTGGTCATTAGTCCTTTTATATTTTATTCCATGTATTTTTTAATCTATTATGTTTTAACATGCAGACTCTAATCTTAATCTCAACACACCTACATGTCTGGAGGACAAAGAGGTTTAGTTAACTAAATGGATTTAATTGCTGTTACCAACAAAATTTAATTCACAAAAATTTACCAATTTCCTATGGTATAGAAAGGTATGTTATATACTAAGTATACAAAATGGATGCACATTTTATTCTTCAGAAGCTTATAAAGCTACTGGAACTCTTTGTAGCTTACAAAAGGAGAAAGATTTAAACGCTTTTTAATTGATTAATGTGTACATAGACAATTATGATACAGAAGAGAATATGATACATGCAATGGAGAGATACAGGAAAAATGCTTTAAGAATTCTGAGGATGAGGTAACTATTCTTTAAATGTGCTAAAAGTAATGACAGCATACACATGACTATCTTTATGTCCAAGATTTAACATTAGCACCTGTCTAATATATATATATATATATATATATATATATATATATATATATATAAAATATATATATTATATAACACAAATATAACCCACTTTATGCTATGTCTGTTTTATAATTTTGAATTTAGCACTAAATTTCTGGACAGAATTCTGTCACCTCTCCATATAGATTTCATATTTTATATAGATTCACATATTATTCTATACTAATGGATCAGACTCAGAAGATTCTGTTGGTGAAATTCTTTATTCCCAGGAATTTTTGATTAGCCTTCATTTTTTAAATGTTAATAGTCCTCAAAGTGATCTCTTCCATTCCCTACGATACCTTCTAATGCAAAAGATAATTTAATTACAATACTTCATCCCGCATACTCTATATCCTTCCATGCATTTTAAGGCTTAAAGAACTCATTATCATGTTTGTTTTATTAGCATTACAGTAAACATGTGGAAACTAGGTAGTCCACTATTTTTATATAGGATCATCTTACAGATCACTCAGTAAATATTTTCTTAGCACCTAAGAAATGTCAGTAGCTAAGTTTCTCCTCCTTTCACTCAACTAACAATGGCAAAAGAGCTAGAGAAAAAAGAGGGAGTTAATGAAGAACTTAAATTTCCTACAAAGTCTCATAAAAACCATGCACCCAATGCTGTTTTTTTTTTTTAATTAATGATGAAGGCATATTTTCCAAAAATAACACCACATTAATGGTTTGGAATTGACACTCACAATATAAAAATATTACAGGACTGGGATTCACAAGATCTTTCATGAACTTTTAGGCAAAACCAGAGGTACTTGTCTATAATATGGGGACAATGATCTCTTTCCCTTTATAGTTATATTATTAGATTGCTGTGGGAATAAAGTGAAATAATAGCTGTGAAAGCATTAAAAAATTTAGAAGCATAAGAAAAAAAAAGAATTCAGAATATCTAGAAATTAAGGTCTTTACTAGGTCTTTAGAGCTATGATGCAAAATACTCCGAGAAAGGCAGCTGTAAACACATACAAGTATTCTAAAGCATAGATATTTCAGGCTGAATAAACCATATAATGGTGGAAGATGGCCACTTTTAAGTGCAAAAGTCACCAAGGCTCTGTCTCAGAGATTTTCTCTTTTCTCACAAATTTCTAACTAACATAACAGCTATATAATTGTGTCCCTGGACATGTGTTAGGTAGGTATTTGTATCTGAGATATTCCATACAGATGTAATGGTAATAGGAATTTGAAGATCTTTCCTGCCCCTTGTATTTGCAATCAAACAGGTACTTAGCACCTTGTTTCAAGTTCATGATTGCGTCAAGTATTAAGACCCAGAACTTGAGAATCCCACAGTGGGATGGACTTGTTGATGTAACAGAAAGGGGCAGAACAGCGAGGAGCTAATACTATATGTATAAAAGCCCAAGCTGAGAGAGGCCAGAACTTCTGGGAGCGGCATCTGGAAGCTGGGCTGCTACTGCTGGAGAAAGAGAGAACTGAGGACTGAAAAGAACTGAGAAGAGAAATGAGAACTGAGGACTGAACTGAGAATTGAGAAGAACTCAGAAATGAGAAGAGAGGAGAACTGGGAGGAGGCATGGCTGTGGTATCAGTACTTTGTCTGTCTGTTTTGATGTTACTTTGTCAGATTCATCTTCTGTTAGAGGACAGTGCTGTTGTTACAGAACCCCTGGGACCTTGCTGCTGGTTCAGAAGCCTTGAAAGAGGATATTCTCGTCATATATTTACAGAAATCCTGGAGGAGGGTCTTGCTGACAATTTCAGAGGCCCTGAAACTATACTGATGATTTGTGTTGAGTTCTCATGTAAGGGTCACAAAATAGGTACCAGATTACAAGTGGTGATGTGGAGACAAAGGGAGGAGTGAGGCCTGGGATATAGTTGGGTCATGTGGAAGTCAGAGCATATTGCACCATCCCTGGCCAGGGTATATTGCATTGCTCAAGACTTTCTTACGTGGGATACCCGAGATTTCTGACTGATGTCTCCACACCCTGGGGTCTTCATGCCCTTGTGATTGCAATTCCCCTTTCACAATTTACCTCCCCTCTCTCAATCCTGCTCAGCTGGGCTGTGTCATGTGTGGTGTGTGGATCTGGGGTAGATAAAAGGATCCAAGCCTTGGAGGGGCGGCTTTAGAGTCCTGCTGTAAGGCTTCCCGGGTGTAACACCAATAAACCCTCTTAACATATACCCTCCAGCGTTACTTTCTTTTCAAGAAAAACACCAGCATCTTCTCCTTTGTAAAGGTAAATACCTGCTGCCCTCAGACCTTGTTGGTGCATCTGAGTTGATTTCACAGGCAGAAAGTGAACTGATGAGGATGCCGGCAATGTGCATGAATGTTATTGTGGCTTTGTTAAGCTTTGTCTTCCCAGGAACAAAACTGTGAAGGACTTGAGGTGGACCAGACACTGTGAGCTTCAATATAGAACAGGAACTCCACAAGAAGTTAGACAAAGAGCTGAGGGCTCTTCAGATAGAGCAGTTGGATAAGAGTCAGGCAGGAGCTGGGACCATGGAAGGGGAACCATGGAAGCTGAGAGCCAGCCTTGAGTCAAAATGAAAAGACCTCTCTTTGGGTATTTAATACAAACTGAGAAGATCATGATTTACTAGAGATGGAGAACTTTGACCTTTACATTTAAATGACTGAGTTAAGGATTTACTAATAAAAGATGGTTGGAAACTAATCTCCAATCAAGAAGAAAGAAGACTTTTTGATTGAAGAAATTAAGACAGTAGAACCCAGGAGTGGAGAACTTTTGACTTCTGTACTTTGTGTCAATTAAGGAGGCTTGCCTCCTTAAAAATGATTGAGTTACTAAATGAATGTACTTTGTTTAAAACTATGTGACCACTTTGGTGAAAATTACATGGCCATTTTGGTGATAAGTTGTTATGCCATAACATGGTGAATGCTGTATTTTGATTTTCTGTGAATGTTTTTGTCTTAGTTTGTTACTGAATAAATAGAGAATTCACTATACTGTGTAATCAGAATCTTGAAAGCTGTTCACAGCAGCAGTCCTCTGGAAAGCTGCTTGTGCTTGGCTTTACAAAAGAGATATATAGAAACTTGAGACTCCTCACTCTCACATGAACATTAAACAAGGTAAACAAGTTAATAGCTATCTAGTCTTAATTTCAAAGGTGTGTTTATTAAAAAAAAAAAAAGGTATTGAATATATCTACCTGAGGCAAGATTTACTCTAAAATAAAAAGGTCAGGAAGGCATTAAAAACCTAGCCTTTGTGTGTGTGAAAACACAAACAACTACTGACAACATTTATGAAGAATTTCAAGGTTTACAAATCATTTTCAGCTTTAGGAGGCAAATAGTTGAAATTATTGTTACTGCCATTTCACAGATGAATAAATTGAGTTGCACAGTATGGGTTGGACCCAGCTGTGGCCCCAAGTCCATTACTGTTTCTGTTATACTCTACTACCCTCTCAATATGTACAATATTATGCAAATTAGTAACAGTATTGTGAACTCTTTCTAGCAATAGAGAACAAAGTCCCCGTAACATTTAGTCTTGGTCAGTGCCTCAGAATTAGTGATTTGCCCATAGCAACATACTACTAATTTAAAGGTGGGATTTGAACAAAGCTTTTTTTGACTCAAAGTCTAGCAAGCACTGTCTCACTATCCTATTCCTACCTATTATCTAAAACCCTTTTTTATTACCTACAACATTATCTAAAAACAAGTATATATAAATATAGGTACATATGTGAACTGTTACAAATTACTAAGAAATAAAATAAGTATCACCACTACTCCATTACAGTCATCAAAGAATACATGCCTATCCCAAATCCTTAAAATAATCTGAAAGTACCAGTTAAAATTCCTTTTTTAATATGACTATGGTTACCTGCTAATATGTTAGGTAATAAAGGCTAGGTATCATTATTTTTTTCATGAGAATACTGGACCACAGAGGCTACAAGATCTACTCAAGGTGGGTAGATAAACTAAGACTAATGAGGCTGATGAAGCTAGGCAAAAATAGTTTAAGATACTAAGATACTAAGATACTAAAGATACTACTTTAAGATAGTTTAAGAAAAATAGTTTAAACTGAATTTCTGCTAGTTTATAATAACTACAAAGTTCAAACTATATTAAACGCATTTATTTTTAACAGAAATATGCATGACACATAAAAAGCAAAGTTTTGGCTCTTATAGCAAAATAGTGTTAGAGCAAATGGCATCAAAACCAAATTACAGCGAGGTTAACAAATTTATGCTCATTATATTGTTTACATGATACCCAACAAATAGAAGGCTGTAGCTATATTTTTAAAAATTCTGGTTAGAGGCTGTTATTGCCATGCTTAGTTTATATCTAAAATCATTATAAAGCAGATATTTCTGTTTGTACATACCACCTGATTAGTCCTTTTAAAGTTCTATCAATTAATCAATAAGCATTTATTAATTCTTAAGCACCATAGTAGGTATTAGTCTCTTATCAAGTCTCTTATCTCAAGGAGCTTATATTCTACAGGGGGAAAACAGTATATATAAGTAAATACCAAATGAACATAAGATAAGGTAGGGACTAAAGGCATTAACAACTTGATAGATCATGAAAGAATTCATGTAGGAGGTGGTATTGGAGCTGAACTCTGAAGGCAGCTGCGATTCTAAGAGGTGTAGATGAGTAAGGAGTATATTTCAGGCATGAGAGACTATCTGGACAAAGGCACAGAGATGAGTGTGGAATGGCCTGTTTGAGCAATGCCAAGCACAAGGGGGTTAATGTATAAGTCTAGAAATAGTCTACAAAGGTAGGCTAGACACAAGTGAAGAATCAATCAATAAACAGTTATCAAGTGCCTACTATATGCCAGGCACTGTGCATATTGGACATGGTCAGAGTTGCTCCTTATCACATATTGTTTTGGCACCTACATGGAGAGCAGACTGTAAGGAGGAGATACTTGAGGTACTAAGTGTATTGGAAAATAAATAAGCTATGTTTTATCTTTTTGCTGAAATAAGAATTAAGGAAAACCAGATTTAAAAAATGGGTCAAGATAGAAGTGAATACAATCAGCCAATTATAGAATGAACTTGGTAACAGTTCTATTCTTAATGTAAAACTAATTTCTTTAACTAATGGATGCTATAATAAATTCACATGATAGATCTGACATATTTAGCAAATGAGATAGCAATACGTCAACAGGATCATATTCATCAAAGAATTCTTTTAAAAAAACTCAAACACAAACTTATAGAAACATGGGCTAACACATATAAACTAACATCAGAAATAGCACTTCTAAACGTCTGAGTCACATGATCAAACAGATGGAGGACGAGACATTTACAACAGTACTCTGAAAAAACCTGCAAAAGAGAAATCATGAGCTACGGATACTGCACTTATGGCTATTCCAAAGACCAAGAATGCGAGTAATTTAACAAAGTAAAAGTCTTATGAATCAATGTTGGAGAAAAACAATCCCTAATATGGTCAATATGCTTTTCTGAAGTCTTTTCACTCCAGCAAGGTGCACAAATCAACCCACTGATTTCTACTTTGGGACCCAAAGGCTCTTCCTCCTGATGCAGTCTCTGTTGGCACATGCCATCACTGCCCTTCCCCCAGAATCCTTTTGCAACCAGCGGCAAATGACTAAAGCACCCAGATTATATAAAAAGGAAGAAGATATATAGGAAGAAAGAACTGTAATTCCCTTCTTGTGTGTATGACCTCAAGGTAAGGCAACCCCAACATGGCAGAAAATATGGCTAGTATATTCTCTACATTTTTTCTAAAGTCTGAAAAAAGTGGTAGACACTCAGTTCTGCCAGAAAACTAAGGAACTGAGAAGCACCAAGGGAGACCAAAGTTCTGGGCAACTTTAGGCAACTAAGGAACTGAGAAGCACCAAGGGAGACCAAAGTTCTGGGCAACTTTAGGCATGAAGGAAAGAAACTAGAAATCAGATGGTTTAAGGCTATCTCTAAGCCCCTTCCCTGTACTATTAGAAGTTGTCTAGGGCAGGGAACCAAGACTGGTTAAAAATTAACTCTGAGACAGCTTTGAGGTCCTGCTAGTAAAAGAATCTACTATCCAAAAAGGGGATATAAAAATGAATGATGGAAACAGAAGAAAAAGATTAATTAAAACCACCAAAGACTTCAGGAACAAGAAAACTCCATTAAAAACCTATAACACATGGAATACAGTGAAGATACTGTAAGGGAATATAGCTACCAGGGCATCTGACTGTAACATCTCTAAGTAAATTTTAGAAAACAAAGGAAATTGAATTAATACCTACTGAAACACTGGATCCTATGGCATCCTCAGAAATTGTAGAACTTACAACAGATTGTTTCTGAATGGTACAAGAGAAAAATTAGAATCTTGAAAAAAGTTAAAACTGAATAAATGGCAGAATTCATGACCTTTATAACAAATGATTAGAATAGGAAAACTTGAATCCAAGATAGTGAGTCCAAGTCTATTTAAAAGAAGCAAAAGAGAAAACAACTGATTAAGAATACATATAAACAGGGGCAGCTAGGTGGCGCAAGTGAATAAAGCACTGGCTCTGGAGTCAGGAGGACCTGAGTTCAAAGTAGACCTCAGACACTTAACTCAAAAACTAGCCATGTGACCTTGCGCAAGTCACTTAACTCCAATTGCCCTACCTTCCCCCCTCCAAAAAGCAAAAAAAAAAAAAAAAAAAGAATACAGATAAACTTATATGAAAGACAATCTGGAAGAAAAGAAGCAAAAACCAATCAAATTTAAAAACAACACAATATCTCTATGCAAGCAAAACACACTGATTTATAATTAAAGTTTGTCTAGAGATGATTTAAGGATCATAAGACCTCCCAAAAGAAGATGATAAGCCAAAAAATACCTGATTATCGGAATACAAGAAAAAACATTAAGAAAATTGTCCCAAACTTCTGAATACAAAAAAACAAAACACTGACTGAAAGAATCCAAAGATCACTCTCAGGAGGTAAGAAAGGGGTAAAAAAAAAAAAAACAACAAAAAACAACAACCCAAAACACCTTTGCTGTAAATTACAAGACACATATTGGTTAAATTGAACAAAACTGCAACAGAACAGCAAGAGGATCTAGAGGGAGGGATGTGGCCTTGAGGCCACATGTGACTTTCTAGGTCCTTGGATGTGGCCTTTTGACTAAGTCCAGGTTTTACAGAACAATCCTTTTAAGGGAATTTGTTCTGTGAAGTTTGGATTCAGTCAAAGGGCCACACTTTAGGACCTAGAAGACCACATGTGGCCTCGAGGCTGCAGGTTCCCCACTCCTGGTATATCTTCAAACACAACGGAAATTAGAATGATAGAAGAAACATCCAACAAAAACTGCAGAAGGGAATGTATTAATATGTTCTGAAAAGCAAAAAAGCTCAAGACACAAACCAGAATGAGATACCCTACAAACGTTAGCCTAATCATCAATGAAAAAAGATGACCATTTAATGAAAGAGAAGCATTGCAAACATCCCTGGAAAACAAAAGAAAATTAAAAAATTTTTTTTAGCAGATTATCTGACCTGAAGAATACATCTCTTACCCATGGCTGTGAAAGATAAATGATCTGTTTCTCTTTCTAATTTTTCACAGTATGACTTTATTTTAGTTACATATCAATGTTGAATTTACTACAGAAAATGGTATAAAATATTGGTCAAAGCCTAATTTCATCTAGACTGCTTTCTATGTTTCCCAGAATTTCTTATTCATTAGAGTTTCTTGCCTAAATAATTCGTTTGGAAATTACTGGGTACTGGATTACTGAGTAGCATTATTGCTCATTTTCCTTTGATATGTTTCAGTGATCTATGACATTTCTCAACCATTTACTTACTAACATATTCCCAATCCCTATAGATACTGTTGAGGAGAAAAATCAATGTGGAGAAATCACACCACTACCAATTGTCATAAATATGTAGAAAATCAAAGGAGACTTTGGAATGAGAGCAGTCCTGGTAACATTAGTCCTACTTCCAGACCAGCCCTCATAATTATTATGGAGAATGGCCCAGCATCTGCATTAAACCCCAACCAACTGCCACGTAGAGAGGGCAGGCATGTGCCCAGCAAATTAGGTCACCACCAACACTGTGATCACCTCCCCTCAGAACTTGGTGGTGACAGCCCAAGACCCCAAACTCTTAGAAATGAACACTTCTAGGCAAAATACTCTTAGACCAAACTAAACAGCAACCCCTGTGAAGTTGCAGATTGGCAAGTATTGTGACATATGCAATAACCAAAACTACTGAAGATACACAAAAGGAATTCTGGTCACTAAAGTCTTTGGCACTGTGAAATGATTGGACATTAGAATCTGATAGTATATAACTAGTGGAAATAACATTGAAAAAGAGCCATTATCATATGCTTTGGCACTGCACCTTAAAGATCATAGGACCTTTTCACTGACTTGCAGCTAAAACCTTCCATATATGTTCTCTCTCCCAATAGAATGTTAGCCCTCCTTGAGAACAGGAGCTGTTTTACTTTTCCACTTGCAACAACTGTACAGTACTTTGTATACAGTAAACATTAATAAATGCTTTATTTAATTATTCATTACATTAAAATGATTTTAAAAACTTTATAATATGATAAGTATTTTATATAAATGTTCAACAGGTAAGTATAATTCCTGTGCATAGAACACAAGCAATTCATGTATGATGTTACTCTCAAATGCAAGAACATGATTCACTTCTTCCCAGAAGAAGCAGTGTTATTTTCACAAAATACAAATAAATGACCAAATGCTTCCTTGGGTCCGTAGGGCTACTCCTTGTTGAGTTCAGATCTAAAGGTTAATGAATATGATACCATCCTCTTGACTAAGTATCAAATCACTATGAATGGAGTAGAAAACATTAGAACATCTAATGGTTCTTATCAAAGCTAGAAACACAAGGGACTTAAAGCTTTGCTTGGTCAAATGACAAAAAAGTGAATACCAAGCAAGCTGGAACATGGTTTGTACTGGCTTTATAACCTAATACCCTTGGACACACACTTCTTTACAGGAATGTGAGTTTAAAAAAATTATGTGAATTTGGTGTTTTAAAACTGTATTTTAAGCTATAAATATCAGCAATTTTATAGTATATGTAAATCAGAGCAGGGCTCAGAGTCAGGAAAACCTGGGTTCAAGTGTTGCCTGCTACAGTGAATAAGGGCAAAAACTGATGCTCCAGCAATTCTAAGCCTCAGCTGCAGTTGGTCATGGGGCAGTATGCTATAACAAAGGAATTATAGGCTTAAAAAACAACAAAAAGTAATAACTTAATTTCAGATGTTTTATAAAAAATATAAGCCCTTCTAAAAAAATATTATGAATAGTTAAATATGACTTTTGGTGGAGTTGTGAATTGGTCTAACTATTCTGGAGTGCAATTTGGAACGATGTCCCCCACACTATCCATGCCCTTTGACCTAGTGATACAGATACTAGGTCTTCATCCCAAAGAGAAAAAGAAAGAGGTAGAAGACCCATAGGTACACAAATATTTATAGCAGTTTTTTGTAGTGGCGAAAAAACAGAAACAGAAGATAAAATAGAAACAGGGGATGCCCATCAACTGTAAAATGACTGAACAAGTTATATTACATAAAAGTGATGAAATACTATTGTGCTGTAAGAGATGATGAAAGTGGTTGTTTCAGAAAAACCCGGAAAGATTTATATGAACTGATGCAAAGTGAAGTGAGCAGAACCAGGAGAACACTGTATACAATAGCAATAATTTTAAAATAATCTATTTTGAAAAATTTAGCAACTCTGATCAACAAAATGACAACCACAATTTCAAAGGACTAATGGTGAAATGTATTATCTCAAATCCAGAAAGAGAACTGGACTCAAGATTGCAAACTGAAGCATATGTTTTCTTCTTTTTTTCCCTTATTTTTGGATATGGCTAATAAAGGTATTTATTTATTTTATATTACTATACATATTTGTAATGGGTTTTGTTTTTCTTGCCTTCTCAATAGGTGAGGGAAAAGGGAGAGAGAATTCAAAACTGAAAATAAAATTTAATTTAAAAAAATAAAATAAAAAATTGTTAAAATATGAAAGAATATAACTGCTAAATTTGTAAACAAATCATTAAATTACATTTCCCCTCTTCCTTCCTAAGAAAACTTGTCAGACCAACTACTACCTTACATAAATATAACTATGTAAACAAAACCAATATGATTTACAAATACCATCAAACTAAATAATGCATTTTAGAATGCTATTGGGATGACCAGATACATATAAGACCTCTCTTGCAGAAAATAAAATCCTTCATGGATGTTAGTACAATGATGAAGGAATTACTAATAGCTATTTCCAGTACCCTTTATTCAGAAGTCATGTCTCTGTTGTTACTTCTATATCATCATGATCACAATGCTTTGAAAATTGCAAAATATTTTCACATGTTATTTAATTATAACAAAGTGTTGGCCAATCCACAACCTCAAGTAAATATATATGGCAGGCAGCACTATTTAAAATAAAACAAAACTCTTTCAGATTTAGATAGATAAGGTAGGCTGCTGTCTGAACAACTTAATATGGGGGTTGGGTGGGAATTAACTATATTCTTGGAAGAACAATATATTCTTATGAAACATCATCACTAAAAACTAAAATACATACTGGCAGACAAGTTTTTATTTTTCAAATACTAAGATCATCATATTGTTTGCCCAGCAGACACTCTTTCAGCAAAACTTTTTAAAAGTTGAAATATGAGTAGAATTTGCACAACTAAGACTCAATGAAGCATTTTATCTTGTAGTAGTTACAGAGATAGATGAATGTGTAAAGGGGAGAAATCAGAACTTTGTGATTTAAAAAAAAAATCATTTAGAGCAGTGGTTCTCAATCTTCCTAATGCTGCGACCCTTTAATACAGTTCTTCATGTTGCGGTGACCCCCAACTATAAAATTATTTTCGTTGCTACTTCATAACTGTAATTTTGTAATTGTTATGAATCTATCTGATATGCAGGATGTATTTTCATTGTTACAAATTGAACATAACCCACAGATTGAGAACTGCTGACTTAGAGTGTTATTAAAAGTAGTGAAATGGGAGAAAAGAGACACACTGTATAGCCTGGAAACTGCAAAATATGTTAAGACCTATAAAAGTATTAAGAGGTAAAGAATTTACTTTTTGACTGATAACAATGACAAGCAAAGCTAGACAGAATACTGTAGAAAAAAATGTCCAAACATAACTGCAAAAGGAGGTACATTTCATGACCTAATTTTTTTTTTTTATTAATGAAATGATGAGGTTGGCCATGTGGCAAGTTTTACAGCAAAGAAAAATAAAATACAAATTACTAATATCATATAATTGCTGGCCTTGAAGGGAAAGGAAGAAAAATTTAAATAATAAAATAAAGTTCATGAAAATCACTAGTAAAACTCTATGAAGGTGAAATGGTAATGCCCTTTATAGAAAGGACTTTAAAAAACTCCACACTGGGGGCGGCTAGATGACACAGTGAATACAGCACCGGCCCTGGAGTCAGTAAGACCTGAGTTGAGTGGGGCAAGCCACTTAACTCCTATTGTCCTGCCAATCCCCCCTCCAAAAAGCAAAAACAAACAAACCAAAACTCCACACTGCATCTGATGCTTGGGTTAGCTTCAATACCAGGAAACAAGAAGCTTCCAGGATAAATTTATCACTTCTAAGCTCATCATCATACTTACTCAAGCCTTGACTAACACTACCTCCCTTAGGTTCTCCCAGTGCCTTCCTGTATGGAAGGCAGAAATCAGACTCTCAGCTTACTCTAATTTGCATATACTGCTTTGCCTAGTTTTGACTCCATGGAACAAGATATCCCTTGACGTCCCACACCACCCCTTTTCTAGCCCCTTTTTATATGCTGTCTCTCTCCTTAGATGGCAAGCTCATAGAGGGAAGGAACTATCTTTTTACTAATAGTATGCCCCTGGAACATTAATAATAATTTAATAGTTATTTAATAATTTACTTAATTATTAATTTACTAGATTGGAAAAATGTTCTTCAAAATATACTTCACAGTTGCTGATTATTAAAGTATCCAAAATTGTGAGGAATATCATATCTTTGATATTACCTAGAATTACAAAGGAAAATTATAACCTCGATAAGAATATTTTTTGGATTCAACAGCAGAAATAAATATGTTCTCAAGTGAATTTTTTCAGTAGACATTGTATCTAAAACACAATTTATATTTGTTATCTATTCAATGTGGAGCAGTTAGGTGGAGCAGTAGGTAAAACTCACCTGGCATCAGGAAGACCCAAGTTTAAATTTGAGTTCGGATACTAAATAACCATGTGACCTTGAAAACCACTTACCCTGTGCCCGTATTAATTTCCTGATCTTTAAGATGGAAATAATAATTGTAACTACCTCCCAAAGGCATTGTGAGGATAAAATAAGGTTATTTTAAAGAGCTTTCCAAAGTTTAAAGCACTATTTAAATGCTAGCTATTATTATTGATACTACATTCCTCATCAAATAATATGGATACACTTAGATTCTCAAAAAGGTTTGAGTTAGTTGGTTTCCCTTTACAAATAAAAAAAAAAATTAAAGACTTTATTAAGAAATGGAAGTATTTTCTGATCAGTCAATTTACACACACTGCACATTTCTTGGACACAAGATTGATTCAAAGGCAAAAATATCTGTACTCATTTAACTATTATGTCATTTTACTAGGTTAAAAAATAACCAACAGACATAGAGGATCATAGTGGTTATACTTTAAAACACTTCAAATCATCCTATAATCAAGGATCTGAGCTAGAAACAATGTAATAGTAAGACCTTCATGCAATAACATAGTTTCCAATTTCTCTTCCTTCTTGACTACTTCAGATTTTTCCACCTTTAGCAATATATATCTCTGGATATAGTCATACCAAATCAAGAAATAAACTAACATGTAAAAAGGAAACTTATTTCAATCCAAGGAAAATTTCCAGCTTTCTGTATTCTGAGAAAATACTAAAAACGAAGAAGCAGAAATCGCTGGCAGAAATTGCTCAAAAAATTGTGATTAACCACATATAATTCCAAATTGATAAAGTAAAATGAATAAATTTGGGGGATTTTTACCCTATTTTTCTTCAGGTCCTGCCAACCATTTCTCTTGTTTCCCCCTTCTTCTTCCCCCTCCCCACCAAATAAAAGTACTTGAAACTATAGCAGATCCTCAATTAAGGAATTATAGTAATTTATTTTTTATGTTATGATTTTAAAAAAACAGCAACATCATAATGGTTCCTTCTCTTTCCCAAGTACCATTTGCTTCTCATAAAGCACAAAAAAAGATTCCTATGGATTTAGTAGTTTATAGCACCATTTTAAAAGAATGCAGAAAATATTCAAAGCAAATGATTGCTAAATCTGCAATTATTGTGTGAAGAAATTATATTTTTAAAGTATATCAAATAAGATAATTATATAAGAAGTCAAGTGGCATTTATTAAGCACCTACTATGTTTCTTAGGCACTGTGCTAAGCACTAGAGATACAAAGAAGGGCAAGAAACGGCCCCTACTCTCAAGGAGCTCACAGCGTAATAGGGGAAGCAACATAGAGACAGTTATACACAAACAAGATACATACAGAATGCTAATTAGGAGATAATCTGCAATGGAAAGTACTAAAGGTTTTTGTAGAAGGCGAGACTTTAGCTGAGACTTATAGGAAGACAAGAAACAGATGAGGAGGGAAAGGGAAAGGAGGTATGGGGTACAGTCAATGAAAACTCAAATTAGGAGATGGTCTTGTGAAAGGAAAAACAAACAAGCCAGCAGAACTGGATCACAGAGTACATGGAGGGAAGTAAGGTATAAGAATAGTGGAAATGCAGGAAGGGCCAAGTTTTGAAGGATTTAAAAGCCAAATAGTGGATCTGATATTCGAAACTGGAGGTAACTGGGAACCACTAAAGTTTGTTGAAAAGGGGAGTAGCATTAAACCTGCATTTTAGGAAGATTAATTTGATAGTTGAGTGCTGAAGGATTCAGAGCAGGGAAGGACTTGGGTCAGAGAGACAATCAATAGACTATTGCAAAAGTCAAGGTGTCAGGTGATGGGGAGCTAGGCACCAGGCTGTTGGCAATTTTAGAGATAAGAAGGGGACATATGAGAGAAGTTACAAAGGGAGAAATTACGGGTCTTGACAAATGATTGAATATGGAAAATGAGAGAAAATAAAGAGTTGAGGATGACACCTCAGTTGCTAGAGCAGGTAACTAGGAAGATGGAAGCACCCTTGATAGTAGGATGGAAGTTAAGAAGACTGGAAGGTTTGGGGGAGAAAGATAATGACTTCAGTTTTGGAAATGTTGAATTTAAGAAATCTACAGGACATTTTTGTAAGACTAGAGGTTAGAAAAAAGGCAGAGGTAGGAAAAGTAGATCTGAGAATCTAAATAATAAGCCACGACAGCTGATGAGATAACACCAAGTGAAATATAGAGGGAGAAGAAGGCCTAGGGCAGAGCCTTGAGGGAACCTCAGTTATTAAGTGTGACCTAGAAGAAGACCCTGCAAAGAAGATGGGTTATAGGAGAGAACAATGTCACAAAAAACAAGAAAGAAAAGATTAACAAGGAGAAGAGGTATCAAGGACTGCACAGCAATGAAGAAGGATAAGGAAAGAGAAAAGGCCATCAGCTTTGGAAATTAAGAGATCATTACTAACTTTGGAGAGAGTAGTTTCAGGTGAATGATGAAGTTGGAAGCCAACCTAGAAAGGAAGGACAGGCAACTATTTCAAATGCTTTCTCAAGGAATTTAACCATCCCTACCAAGACAGGAATGATGCGACAATGGTCAGGGGATGGGAGAGTCATGGGTATGTTTGTAGAAAGATTAAATTAAGTGAGAAAGTAAAAATCATAAAGGGTTGCTGGAGCAAACAGGATAGGATGGCATTCTGTGTGAATATAGAGGCATTTGCCTTTGCAATGAAAAGGGGTACCTCTTTATGCGGCACTGGGCTGAAGGAGATTGGAAAAAGGTACCTGAATGGTGAGATAAGGAATCAGGAAAAAGAAGTTTTCTGCAAAAGGACTCAATATTTTCAATAATGTATTAGGGAAGGGAGGTTCTTGGCTGAGAGGGAAAGGGAGGGATGCTTCAGAAGGGATGCAAAGTATGGGAAAGCAACTGTGAAGGTGAAATGAGTTGGAGGGTGAATTGATTAGGGAGATATAAGAGAACTGCTTCATTCCAATTGAAGTTCTGTGACAAACTTGTAGTGGACTGAATCAGCATGATTTCATGACTTTTTCCAACTTCAAACAGCTGAATAGGAATTCAAGGCTAAGGCTTGGAAGAGCAAGATATTCAACAGGGTAATGGGGCAAGAGAAATGAGAGAAGATGACAGTGTAGAGCTGAACTGATTCAAAGCACTCAAGCTTGGTGAGATGAGCAGAGGAAGGAACAATGAAGAAAAAGAACAGGGACTGGAATTGCAAGACAGAGGGAGAAAGAGAATGACAACAGATTATAATCAGACAAAGCAATTTCAGAGTTTATCAACATGGAAGTGATGAATCTGCATGATGGAAAGATCAAGACTATTATTATCTCTGTGTATAGCTTTGGTGGTGTGGAACAATAGGTCAAGGGATGTGAGTAAGTTGAGAATCTGGGAGGTTAGGGCATTTGAGGGGATATCAATATATACTAAAGTTCAATGGTATGTGGGCAGGAGTTGAGGAGAAGACAAAGAAAGACTAAACTAGGCACTGAACTCACTGAGGAAGAAAGGATGGTGGTCTTGGTGGTCTGCAGACAACAGCTACTAGAACCTTGATCACAGACTGAATGACCCGCAAAGGAGGAGAGGTTACTGAGTGATTGTGGTAGGTGGAAAACCTGGAAGTAACAAAGAGGAAATTTAACTTCCTCGCCACAACCAATGATTTATAGGATATGAGTGAAAGTGTCATCAGTGCTGGAAAGGGTAACCAAGAAAGCTATCATTAAGTTTTGGAAAGTGCAAGAAGATGGAGAGATCAGGAAAAGGTTTAAGATGAAATTCAGTTTGTTATCTCTGGAACAGGCATTCCAGAGATCATAGAAGAAGGGTTAGGTAGCTTTAGATAAGGAAGAAGATGAGACTTGAACAGTGGCAACTGGGGAGTTTGAATTACTGGGATGAGACTGTCATGGTGGGGCAGAAGTATGTTAATCACAGAGGAATGTGTTCAGATAGAGTTGGCTGAGGGTGTCAGACAGCTGTGTATGGCTGGAAAAACATGGTGGTGGAAACAGAGGGTGCCCAGGCAGGGACAAGGCAAGCCCTGTGGAGCTGCATGCAGCTGCAGCTGGATCACAACTTAAGGGCTCAGACAAGGTAGGCCTTTAGGGGCTGTAGGTGACACATGGTGCCTGCTCAGAGCACAAGCAAAATATATGGTACATAAATACATTTCTGTTTGTAAATGATGAAAAGGGCTAGATCTGTAAGGAAAACTTTAAAAATGTCGTATAACTCAATTATGTCAAAATTATTTTAAAAGTATCTATAAATTTTACAAACATAAAGTAAGGTCCTCTGCCTTCTTGGCTATCCAGATTTCTTCCATTCAATACCCCAACCCTATCCTCTATGCAAGATTAGCTAATATTCCCCAAACTTTGGAAATTGAAGCTATCTTTAAATAAGGAATAACAGGGAATAATGATGCTCTAAAGCCAGTGAAAATGGTCAAGTAAACCTTTTTTTTTTTTTTACCATAGGTTTTAGTTAGATTTCTTAATTTCTTATAATCACTGATGCTTATTCTAAGGATTTTACAATCACCTGTGAACTACAAATCTAACATGGGCTTCTTCAATTGCTGCATTCAGTCAGTTTTCTACGTCTTAAATGAATAATTATCTATCACACGACTATTACAAATAGGATCCTAATTAATTAATTTGCTCATTGCTAATCTATGTTAACAGTCTGACTGTGACCAAACTCTATATAATAACCAGTATTCTCCTTTCACCCTCTATCCTTCTAATCAAAATGTGGAAAAGCTGAAAAGAAGAATCTCAATATGTGAAGATGCATCTAGGAATAATCCTGATACCACCTAAAAGGCAGAATATTACTTAAAACCTAAGGTAAAAAGAATTCTCTTAACTAGAGAACAGTGAAAGAAAAGGTTAATGAAAAATGAATGACTAGAAAGGTACTTTGCCTCATTTCAAGTAGAGGAGTCAATGGTTACATAAACCCTCAAATTAGATCTTTAAAATAACATTTTAAAAACACTATTTTCCAAATTCAGCTAGTTAATTAATGTTATTTTCTACATGCAAAAGATGTATTATGCTAAACGAATACCTCAAAAGTACACAGAATACACTGTAACTTTCATATGATGAAGCAGTTCTGTCTAAGATCAACATTGTTTTTGGCTCATTTAAGTGAAAAATACTTTTTTATTCAGCAGTGTTTTTTCTATGCTGTTGTCTATGAGTACTCCCTGAGTTGCTTCCATAGTGTTTTCTTTTCCGCTGAACATCAATTACACATAACTGTCATTTGTGACTGAGCTAATTCTAGATTATTTTTGTTAACTGCAGGAATTACTGAAGAGAAAGTGAATTCACAGGTAATTCAAAACCTCAGTACTGTATAAATTCCAGGTAATAAGCAAATTTACTGATCTCTTTTTCATAGTTGTCCACTCTTGTGATATGCCCAGTGTACAGAAATGTGATAAAAAGAAAGGTAGCTTAGTAAAAAAGGCTAAAGGTTAAAAAGCATGAATTGTTCTATTTCTTAGGCCTAAACTTCTTCAACCCCAGATATAAGGGTAAGAAATGAGAATTATTCATGTATACTTAGGAGATCAATGGATGGTTTTCTCTAATGCTATCTGGTACTGGAAATATCAAGTAAAGTTTGCTGTCAAAAGTTAATAACAAATTAAATGCAGAATGGTGTAGGAGAAAAAAAAACCAAACAAATAGTACTTGCAGTAAGAAGACATTTACTAGCTGTATGACCTTGTGAAAGTCACTTAAAGTCTGTGAGCTTTAGTTTTGATACAACTATACAATAGGATTTACGTCCTTATAGGGTTGTTGTGCGAATCAAGTGAGAAAATGGTAAAGAAAGTAATTTGTAAACTTTGAAACATTATACAGATAATAATAACTATTATTATAATTAATCCACAAGGTCAAATTTTTCTGGAGGGTTCACCAAGTTGATGCTGATCTTTTTTTTCCCTGAGAATAATGCTTTCTTTGAAATGTGAGCCTTGTCCTTAAAAAAAAATCTTTGTAAAGTAGTAATACTTCAGAAATGATGGATCATCTGTTTCTACAACCTACTGGGGAAAATATAGAGTGTGACAGAACCTTTTGATGAGGTGTTCTGAGGGAACTGGCTAGTTGATAGTCTTAGGAAACAGAATGGATCTCTATCATGTTGCTTCAAGATACACCTTCCTCACAAATTTGAGTTGGGAGATTTTTCTGGTATGTTTTTGGGGCTTGAGAAAGGGCACTTCATAGAATCTTCAAAATCCAAGACTCGTGACACTACCTCAGTTTAAATAAGATAAAGTTTGTAAAACACTTAGAAAAGTGCCTGACATGTAGTAGTCCTTAAATAAATGCATATTACCTTCCCCTTCTCCTAACCCTACCTGCACTGCCATGACCCCCACTCCACTGGCATAACATATAGTGCCTACGACACTTAAAAGTACTGTTTCTAAATATTCTACTGTCTGGTTTCAGTTCTGGCTTACAAACAATGTTAATATATCATTAATAGCATTCTGTTTTCCTTTTCTTTGGGGATGCCCCACAGTACCTCCACCCAATGTTCTGATGCTGTTCTAAAAATTTCCAAGTCTTGTCAGTAACACATGGCATGCCAGTCCTGCCCAGTGTGCCAAATATTCTCTCCTCCCTACCACTGTTGCCAAATCTTACTAATTTTATCTCCTCAAGATTTCTCTCATCCTTTTCCTTTTCTCTAGTCTCACCATCTCTACCCTAGTTCAGGCTCTCATTACTTCATTTCTAGGGAATCACAATACCCCTCTAATTGGTCCTCTTGACTCCAATCTCTGCCCTTTACAATTCTTCTTTCATACAGCTGCTAAACTGGTATTTCTAATGCACAGGCCTAATATGTTATTTGCCTATTCAAGAAGCTTTAGTAACTGCCCACTGCCCCTACAATAAAACAGAAATTCTTCTCCTTGGCATTTAATCTAGCTTGAGTATATCTTCCTATACTTATTAGATGCTATTCCCTGTCACTTTATACTATGGACCAACTGGCCTCCTTTTTATTCCCTGTACATAACAATCTGTCTCTTTCCTTTCTTTTTCTGTATAGAGTGTTCCCCATGGCTGGAATGCTTGCCCTTCTTCCTTTCCCCAAGCACTGAGAACTCTTAGGTCTCTTCAAGGCTCAAGAGCCATTCATTTAAGAGTCCTTTTCTGATTCTCTTTAGTTTCAGCATCTTTCCAAATCACTTAAAAAAATTTTTTTGTATATAGCCTTTATTCACTTATTTGTCAACATACTGAACGTGTAGTAGAATAAGGCAACTGTACTAAAGAGCAAAGATTTTAGACACTGTACAAGGGGAGGTAGTTTGTGTAAAAACTAATTTTAATAATTCAATGAACAAACTGCACACCAACAATAAGGTTAAGGTGTTACATATCTGAGGTTAACACACTGGAATTGTAACCAGCTCTCTAGAGATAATGCTATAATCAAAAACAGTAACTCTAATAGTGGGGATTCCAGCTATTAGTGGACTTAAGAGTGGGGAAAAAATAGAGTTAATGCGCCACCATGTTGGCTTCTGCTTCCCTCGGTGTAGGTCCTGTGTTTGCAATCCATCAAGGAGTTTTAATAAGTGTATCTTCTTCCTCAATTCTAGCATCCCTATATTTGTGAAGTATAGAACAAAAAAAAAAAAAAAAAAGGAAAGATTTCATCACCCTTTCGTCCCTTTTCACATTTACAATTATACATTTCATGGCCTTTATAATGCAAGCTGCTTTCAAGGCAAGGACAGTCCTGTTCTTCATGCTAACAATGGCACATAACACATTAGCAATTAAGCTGATTTTCTGAAATTGCATGATACATATGAACTTTTATACTGTGAAGATAATTATATTTAACTTTTTTAGCACTGGACTGAAGATATGGGGGAAACAAAGTGAGAGTGATTGGTGGGAGGTTAAAGGGAGTAAAGAGGAACTCTGGAGTCCATATGTAATTTTCACTGACTGGATATATGAAGCTAGGTAAAATTAGTTAAGTGGACTAGATGATCTCAAGGCTAAATGCAGAGATTTTAAAGTTGGAAGGGATTTAAGGATAGTAGTGCTAAGATCCAAACTCAGTTCACCTGACTCCAAATTCAGAACTATTTCAGTCTGATTCTTGGCAAGATACTAAGAAGAGATTGGAAAGTAACTTTCCACCTATACATATCTATCAGCACTTAGCTCAACTTCTACAATTTTCTATTCTTCCTGGTCCATAATAACCACTCTTTAATTATACTCTGAAAGCACTTACAAGTATCTACTATGTGCCAGGTGCTGTGCTAAGCACTAGGGATACAAAGAGAGGTCAAATAAAAAAAATTAGTCACTGCCCTCAAGGAGCTTACAATTTATAGTTATTTTGGCAGGTTTGTATTATTTAGCTGTCTGGTGCGTTTGTCATGTTTCAACTAGAATGACAACTTCTTGTGGATAGGAACTATATCTTATATTTTCTGCCCTGTATTTCCTATAGGATCTGGCACTATGCTACATACATACTATATTAGTATTAATATGGAATACACTTCTCCCAAAATACAACATATCAAAAACCCAAATAAAGTTCAAGATGATCCTATTAGTATTGGATAAAGTATTTCAATGT
>CM053588.1:205546596-205565436 GCA_028646515.1 Pseudochirops corinnae | reverse complement strand
ATATATATATATATATAATATGTTTATTTTTTCCCTAGTGTATACCTATACAGTTTTCATCATTAAAAAAAATCATTCTCGTCAAAAAAGACCCAATTTCAGGGATGTGGACTGTATTAATAGGACAATTGATTGCTATCTACCAGCATTTCCCAAACTAATTTGGCCATAAAGCACTGCTAGAGTTGATATAAATAGAGAGAATCCTTAACTTTGGGACTACATATCTGGCATGGCTATAGGAGCCTGGGTCAAAGTTAGGGCATATATAGAAAGCCAGAGGATAAATATTTGAAATCCCAAATAAACAGAAGTCAGGGCAGAAATTTTCCTCTTAATTATCTTTACATTTTTCTTTCAAGGTGAGGGGATGTGTGGAGGAATACAGGACACAGGAAGGGAGAAAGGGGGGAGGTGGAATTAATGACTTCCAGATTAGTAAAACAGTGGAGAATAGTGAAGTAGGGATTGTTTCTTTCCCCAAACTATGCTAACTTCTGCATACCTGGATTGACTGTTGGCTAGGGAAGGAAAGGTAGCACAAAGTCTGGAACAACACCCTCAGGACCTGATCTCCACTACTTTGTGTGGTGGTGGGTGGTGGGGGTGGTGGAGTGTGTGAGTGTATGTGAGTGTGTGTGTGTGTCTGTCTGTCTGTCTGTCTGGGGATTTCTGTATGATTCACTGGCACCAAAATTTTCATAGTACCTCCATTTATATTACAGAAAATGGCTGGGTTCTACACAACATAATTCAGAACCACTATAACCTATCATTCAGTGCAGGTTATTGTGTTTTTACACCAATAAGCAACACATTTCCTGAGTGGATATTTTTAGGCCAAGCTCTTTTTCAGTTACTACAAATCTCATTTAGAGTGTTTTGCAGTGTTGCATGGCTTGATGCAATTAGTAAAATGTCATCAGCAAACAAGTTAATCTGAAGAAGATTACCATTTATTCCTCTTCAACTTGGACTATGCTCTGAAACTCCTCTGACAGGAAAACACCTGTGGCAAGCATACATTTGATTTTATGCCTCGCTTTTATCCTAACAATCAGAGGAGTGAGCAAGTTATCTCTATTATATCTTTCAATGTATCATGCATGATTTTAAAGTATCTGAAAGACAACTTTTCTGAAGGAGAAACTTTGAGGCAGCTTTTTGCCCTACCAAATCAAACAATTTTTTTCATAGTCAAAAATAAGTATAGTAGGATCCAGTATGCTTTATATTATCAGCAAATTGCGTGATTGTAAAAATGTAATGTATTGCAGAATATTCCTTGTGATATAAACTATGTATGATTCCAAGAGCTACAATGAGGATTCTTTTGATAAGTGTGCCGATCATTCACATAAAAATTTTCTATATGGGAAAGTGAATGAGGAAAGCCTACTATCCATTCTATGATAGGCAATCAAACAAAGAGAACTGTAGTACTTGTCCATATCTATTAGAAATACTTCAAATGACTATTGATACGAATTTATTACTAAAAAGAAAGTTATCACTAAAACCAGTCAGTGTGTCTGGGAAAATACAAAGTTCTTTCAATAACTACGATGACTTACAGTGACTACAAGGTCCCTGAAACAAGGTTTGCCCTTTTTAACACTAGCATTTCCCCCCTAATATTGCATGGCTATAGTCTCCAAAGAAGTGAAATTGGGACTCACTTACAGGCACATGGTAGGTATGACCAGCCTGTAAGACTACAAATTATGGAATTATGCAGAAGTGGTATAAAGGACATACCATCAAAGAAACAAGGAAAAAAAAAACCTTCCAAAACAATAACAAAACAAAACTACACAGGTCAGTTATATAGTTTGAAAGAGGGACAACCAAAAGTCAGTCTTTGTAAGCCATTAGTATCCACCCTAATGTGACTAGACTATAAAGGGTCCCAAGCATACTGGATGGATCCTGCTATAACGAATTGTAGGACACAGGATGGAGAGGTCTAGATGGGCTGTGAGCTGCATCTCTGAAAGGCATAACCATATAGATGAGATCACAGATCCACTGCAGTAGAAACAGTAAGTTATTAAATATGAAATGTCTTTTTCCGAACAAAAAACAAATTCCAATTTAAAAGATAAGTAATGGTTAAAAGAAGGGGTTAAGGTAACAAAAATAAGTTTTTCCTTTTACTTGTAGTATAGAATAGTCAATTCCAAAAGAATTTTTCCATTAACAAAAGAGGAAACATGTATTTTTTACATTTTTTGGCTGGACAACTGACAGGGAGAACAGCAAGAAACCCTGAACATTCTGCCTTCTTTTTTGTCCTCACAGGAATTTTCCCAGTCCACTTGGTAGAAATGAAGCTCAACACTTTATTTAACTACCAATAGCATGCAATTCTCCCTCTTCTGAAAATCATTCCAAAATGTTACCAAGGAATTTGCTAACTGATTCAATGCCAAATATTGAAGGGAGACATCAATTTAAATCAACTATACTTATAAAATTTTCACTTTATATTAAAATCAATTTAAAAGAAGGCCATTTTCTCCCAAGCCAGATAATTACACTTCTAAATGTAATGTAACTCCTATACAATCAATATAAAAATAATAAAATGTAGTCAACTAGACTTAAGTAACCTGAGAAAAGTAAAAATTAAAAGGAAATAAACCAAATTCAACAATCAAAAAGTATTACCTTTAAGCAAAAATGATTTTCCTTTTAGAAATAAAGTGATCAGTTATTAAATTAAAATCTCTTGCATAAAGACTATATTAAAAAGACCTTTTATTTATCTGAAGTAAACTGATAATCACAGGAAGCATGAGAATTTTTTTGCGTTTTATTTTACTGACTTTATTGAACCCAGTAGATTTTATACAACTTTTTACTGTACTAATTTTAATTCACTTGCAAGAAAGATTGGATAGTGGTATGTCATTTAAAAATTAATTTATGCCAAAGACTAATATAGTAATAATATTTTAGCTTAGGAAAATGACTTTTTAAGGCCTTAGCCTACAAGAGCATAGATTTTAAGTAGTTTTAATAGTAGCAGTAAATTTGCATTTAACTATGCATACTACCCTTTTTGACTTTTGAACACATGCATTTGTGAAATGACTAACTTTGCTGCCAATAATGAGAATATTTTCTGTGGAAAACCACCTGGCTTCTTACAATGTTTGGACTTAACAACTCTGACTTCAAAAGAACTAGCAAACTAACATATGTATATGGTAATCATAAGTACAATAATACTTCACATTCACATATTGTTTTAAGATCTACAAACTGCATTCTTCACATCAATCCTGTGAGGTAGGTAATGCAAGCATAATTATCCCCATATTACAGATGGGAAAACAGGTTCAGAGAGGTTAAATGAATCATCCACAGCCACACAGCTAGTAAGTATTAAACATGGACCTTGAACCCATGTCTCTCAACATCAAGTCTTGTCCTCCCCTACATCACAATGCTGGAAAGCAAAATCTCATTAATTCAAATGCCAATAATTTGGAATTTGAAATATTTTGAACTAAGTGTGAAGTGAAGGTTATAGCTGAAGTACATCTGTAAAAAAGGGCAAGCTAAACAAATGAATATGATCAACAAGACTGGAGAAGTCATGTTTAAGCTAGACAAAATTATTTTATCTAAATCTTTAAGCAGTTTTGACTTTACATAATACCATTTAATGTATTCCTTAGATATGATTTTTGTATATAATTCACTAAAGTTTATCACACAAAATTATAGATTTTCAGAGTTGTGTGGCACCTCAGTAACTATGTAAGATACAAACACACACAAAAATACATACATGTGAAAACACTTGAAAGTCACAGAATTTTAGAGCTAAAGGGAACACGGTGAACCATCCCGGCACTATTATTTTATATACAAAGAAACTTAGGCCCAGCGAAGTTAAATCACACATTCACTTGGTAGCCAAGAGCTAGAGCCTGGGCAGTTTTCTGACTCTCAGTTCATTTGTGTGTTTAAATACTAAAGAGAAATATTACTTTAAAAAAAATTCCATTAAATCATACTTTACCAATCAGACTGAATATACCTCCAACTATTTAGGCACTATTCTCTATTGTTTTATTTACAATTTCTAAACCAATTCCTAGGATGCTTAATCATAAAAAATACTGTCAAAAATGGGCAACATTTTTAGAATAAGTATATTTTTATTAAAGAATAGTAGCTTGAATTTATCCTTTCTTACAAATTAGGTACAGTCACAGGATACAAAAATTTTATTTCGTAGTAACTTGATGGCTTTTTTAAAAAAAAATAAAGATGACATGCCATTTCACTAAAATAGTCCTCAGATAGCCTATTTTCATGGAAGTGACTCTGGGTTCTCAATGACTATGCCTAGGCAGATTCTATCAAGGAGTAAAGGCTTGGAATAGAGGTAGCCATTGCTATATCACTGTAATAGTAATTAATAGGAATCTGAAGACCTTCCCTGCTTTGAAAATAAACTCTGCCCCCAAATAGGCTGAATGTAGTCACATGGAGTTTGTGATAAAAGGAGCTTGCTGAAGGGTAAAGCAGAGCCCACAGGAAGCTGGGAGTTGGAGTCAGAGCCAGAGAAATGGTGAGAGAGAGAGGATGCTCAGGAAAGGAGTTAGGCATGTTTGTGAGTAAATGCTGATCTCATATTGCTTTGTGGTAAGGTTAAAGGATGCTACGGCTCTCTGTATTGTTATGGCTTATTGACTTCTTTGCTACTATGATAGGATCGGCTTACTGGTTTTGGATTTTGGTTTTCTGGTGTCAGAATAAATGTTTCACTTCTGTTTTCTATATGGAGAGTCTGCTATATTTTGTGATTGAGGAACATGCAGGAATATTTATACACATGGTTGGTATACTTATCATGATCCTGGGTGCCGTAAATATTGCATTAGCGCTACAATCATATATCTACCATCTGAAGGCCACCCCAGAAAAGCTTAGAGAAGCTAATTATTGAAAGGTTAGCCACTGTGATTAAGGTTTTTTTAAACATAAAAACTCATGAATTCTGTATAATATGGTATTGAAATAAGACAATGAACTCAGATTCTGATTTCCTGAACATTGAAGGCATTACTGCTGACAGAATTTCAATGGATTAAGGAAAGAACAAGTTAATATTTGCAGACTTGTAAAAATTTCATAGGTGACATATTTGGAACTTATCTTTGAAGAAGATTTACCTGATGATGATACAGTGTTCTCTTCTTCATTTAGCCTTATGGCCTCAACATAGTCTTTACCATTATCAAACGCTGACAAAGATACTTCAATATTACTGTTGCATTTCCAAAAGATTTAATAGCCAGGGGTTTTTCTCATTCCCTGCACTTGAATATGGTAATTTTAAGACTAATTTTTCTCATGTTGAAATTTGGAAGGATTATTTATAAAAAAAAAAAAAAATCCTGTTTTGATTGCTTCTCTTAAATCATTTAATTTAAAGGGGAGAAAAAGTCCTTGTCCTAAAAAAGATGTTTTAAATAGGGCTGAGTATCTGAGCACGCTTGCTAAAAAAAAAAAAAAAGATTGTTTGGCCTCTTGTATGTAAGTCTCCTGAAGCATAAAAAGGACTGGAATGTTTTTTCAATGAACAGTAAACAACTTTTCCCTCACATATAGTCATGGGCTTCTCATCAGTCATTTAAGGGGCATGCAATTCCAAAATAACACAGCTGCCTTATAAAGCACAGTAGGGAAAATCACCTACAGAGGGCAGGATAGTTGTAATCAGTGAAGCCAAGGATTAGAAGTTCTTTGAACACCAACAGATACGGTGTTTGTTTATGACTATTTTGAAGTTTATAAAATTAAATAAAGTAAAAAAAAAACATGCACACTTCCCTTACTACAGCAAACAACTTCCAAATAGTACAGAAAAATATACCAATACCTATTACTTCTAAAAGAGATAATTGATTCTTTCAAGGAAGAACATTTATGGTTTTGCCTTCAGACTTAAAAGGGAAAAATAATTGTTCATTATCATTAAAAGAAATTTAATTCTTTATACTTGTATCTCACATAGCAGCATTTCTAATTGGTGAAATCACACAAAGCTTTGCAGAACACAGAGTTTGTGTACATCCAATTTATCTAGCACAGCTGAATGTAAACAGAACTGGCTCTTGGGTTCTGTCCTAGGCCCTCCTCTCATCTCCTATACTGTTTCACTTGGTGATCTCATCAGTACTCATGGATTTAATTACCATCTCTAAGCTGATGATTCTCATATTTACCTCTTCAGTCTTAATCTCTGCTGACCTCCAATCTCACATCTCTGTTTTTCAGACATCTCATGTCATGTCATGTCACTTCTCTACTCAATAAAGTTAGTGGTTCCCTATTACATACAGGTTCAAATACAAAATGCTCTGACATCTAAAATCCTTCATAATCTATTCCCCTCCTACTTTTCCAGTCTAATATCCACCACACACTCTTGTCTGTATATTTGTCTGCATACCTCTTTCCCTCCCTTATTAGACTATAAACTCCTTGAGAGCAAGGACTGTCATTTGGCTCTTTTTGTATCCTCAGGGCTTAACACAGTCCCTGGCACATAAGTGACTCTTAATTAATGTTTACTGATTGACTAAAATTTGTGTAATTAAAATTAATCTTCAGGAGCCTCAGCATCTTTCTTTCTGATTCTTTCAAGTTCCCATTGACTTCCTGTCCTCTAAGACCATCCCCTCTTTGAAAAACAGGAAAGGATGTGTCAGTCATTTATACCTGTTGATTTAGTCTGAAATACTCACAGTTAAGGGACTGTAAAAATCATTTATCCAATCCTCTTATCTTACAGAGGAGAAAAAATTCTCAACCAGTTCAAAACATTTCCATTTTAAGCCATTAGACATAAAATTATGGAAGAATAAATGATGTACTTTTATGGAATTTCAGGTATTAGAAAACAGAAGGGGAGTTTTGTTGGAAGTCTAGAGTTAGACTATCTCCTGCCTCGAAAATCTATGATTACTTATATGGCTAGCTATGAAACTAAATCTAATTTAGGCAGCATTCAGATTCAGGGGGTTGGGTTCTGGGGGGTGAGTGGGATAGAAGAATTAAAGGAAAATTAGAAGGTATAATTTATAGTACTCATACCCCAATTCCCTACTCCCAAGAAGGATGAGCCAAAGAATTCTAGCTATAAATATCCAAGTCCAGTTCCTAGGACTTGCTAGGAAAAGAGAGGCATGGACTCTGTTTTCAGGAGCTCACCTTTTTATTCCTCTTTACCAGTTAAACGATGCTAGAAGATTTCAGGCCAGTTACTCACTGTGACCCCTTTGGTCTCATCATTCCAGGCCATCCCACAGAGAAGAGAACAAGCATTTATTAAGCATTTACTATGTGCCAGGTACAATTGTAAGCATTTTGCAAACAACATTTTATCCTTACAACAACCGTGTGAGGTAGTCCTTATGAACTTCATTTTACAAATGAAGAAACTGAAGAAACCCATCTGGGGTAAGCAATGTGCCCATGGTCACAAAGCTGAGTATCTATGCCTAGATTTTAGTTCAGGTCTAACTCCAGATCCAGAACTTATTCCACTGTGGCAACTGGTTGCCCACAGGGCCTCTGGGCATAATTTCCTAGATCTGTAATACTAGATCATTTGTGAAAAGGAAAGAAGAAATGAGAGAAAAACTGTAATTTCTACTGAGGGTAGGGAATATTGGGACAAAGGGAGCACTGGATATTGGGGGCATTAGATTTAGGATAATCTTCTTTTATTGTATATGTGTGATAATGATGAAAAACTTTGTATTACTAGGGAAAATACTTAACATTGAGGCACACTGCAGTTACTTGAAAGACTAAGAGCCAAGAAAAGCTATATAAAAATTTGGTTTTGTAGTACAAAAGTAATAATAAATCATTTCCCTCAACTGCTTATCACATTGAATTACAATGCAACATAAGAATATTATGCAAATTACTGATACAAATAGAATGATAGAAATATTTTATGTGATTACAGGATTAAACTCTGCTCACGTATTCTCAATCTTCATAGTTTCGTGCTTTTGTACTACAGGTTGCCTTTTCACTTAACTTCTATGGAACCTTATCATTATGATGGGCACTTACTCTACCAATACATACTGCAAACTCTCCATGATTTTTCATTCCATAAATTCTATATATCTGCTCACTCCCCTTAAGATAGTCTTTTGAGGGTTTTTTGGATACAAGGGCAATATTCTAGATATCCACTGGTTACAGCTCACTCTTCCTATATGACATGTCTGCCTTCTGGTCACAGGTATGGTAAGCTTACTGAGTTTTATGTCACTTCTCATGTCCAGGTTATCATTGGTAACTTGATACATACGATGAACACTCACTAAATGATCTCTGTGTTACCTGCGACTGAAAGTTATAGGGACTACAAAATGTAGCTATGCTGATTATTTAATTATAAAAATCATTTTGTACAGCAAAAATGTGGCTCCCTTCCAACAATGAGTCTCCCCTGCATATATTGTCATCATATGATTTCTTTCTGGGTTGTTAAATAATTTCATTTTATTCAAGTACTTGCTGAATATAAGCATCAAATGAGGAACACATATGCTTACCAATCAGTTTCTGCAATTTCATAGAAGACATTCTGTACAAAGCCAAAATGAATGAACGAATAAATGAAAAAGCATTTAAGTGCTTACAATATGCTAAACACTGGGAACAGAAACAGAAAAAAGTGACAGTCCTTGATTTCAAAGAGTTCACTTTCTAATTAGAGAGGGACTCCCTATAAATGGCGAGGTTCTCTAAATGCTTAATTTTAAAGATGACATTGTATTGATTATCAAGCTTGAAAATTATAGGGCTTCCTCAATGAGATTTATAGCTACTCAAAAAAGAACTGTCTAGCAATTCACAGGGGACGAACCAAGCAGATAGACTCTCTTTGATCCAGATTCTAACAAAGAGTTAGCATGAATTCATAAATGTACATAAAGTGGACAGAAAGACAATGAGCAGCGCTCAGAATTTAATCGGAAAGCTAGCTGGATTTATATATAGGAAATCATATAGAACTTTAAGGAATATAAAATCGGTATTATCTTCAGTATTATTTTTTTCTAAAATATACATATTAGTGAAATCACGTGAATACCTGGGCCCACATGGCTTCACTGCATCTGGAATCACAGAGAAGACTCTCAACGATCTTTTCATTAATCAATTTTAAGCAGATGGAGCACATTCCAATTCTATGTATTTCATGCCAATTCAAACACTAAAATTGCTCAAAAATGCTTAAGTGGACATATGCAGAGAGTAATATTTAATTCCTTGATCCCCATCAATTGTTACTATGGAAGCCCTAAAAAGGAAGAATGATTCCTTAAGACACATCAAAAATGAGGCTTTTAATATACAAAAAAAGGGAAAGTTGATAAACAATCATAAGAGCTGCCACATTACCACTCCAATCTGGATGCCAACCTGGAGAAGGATAGTAACATCCCTTTTCTCTAGCCCTCCTGAGGTTTCAGTTGGTTCTACAGAATATCTTTTGATAAATCTCATTTGAAAATGTTTGGGAAAAAAATCATTTGAACAGTTTTCTAATCTAGATGTGTATCGAAATCTGACAATGTTTCATCTACTTTGTTTTTCAAGTATGGATGGTTAGTTCATTCTCTTTTACTTTACCATGGATATAGGAAACTATATAGTTAGTGTTCCAGTGCAATTAATACACTATTATTTGCATTGAAAGTGTTCTAAAAAGTTTGTGTGAATCATATTTCTATTAACTTAATTATCAATTTGGAGCACTTTTATCCTTGTTATTGATCAATCTTAAATTAGCAGTACCTAACACTTTAGCTACAATTTTCTTTAACTTTGCTATTCTTTTGAGGGAAAGTAATGGTCTTAGAAACATTTAAAAAGATCAAGAAGTTTTTAGCTTGCTTTTTAGAGAAAGGCCTTTACAGAATAATCCTGTAAATAGTAATTCAATTCAAAGGGCTAAAATTCAATTTAAACATTTTCTTAAGTACCTACCTATCCTTAAATGTGGGCAGGTCTATGTTCAATTACTGGGGTAATATGATGAAATAATGGCACCTTAGCATGATGCAGTGGCAATGACACTGGATTAGAAACCAGAGAGCATGGCTTTGAATCCCACCTCTGTCACTGTGAAGCCTTGAACCTAGTCTTTCTTGGTCTCTGTTTCTTCATCTGTGAAATGAGGAGGCTAGGCAAGATGGCATCTAAGGGCTGTCCCTGCTCTAAATCTATACTCTTAAAATCCCTGCCCTCCAGCTAAGGGATATCACATAGACAAATACTAAATGAAAATTCTATTACATTACATCTATAGAAAATGCTGAAAAGAGATGGATGAGAGATTCTGGGAGAGTGGTATCACATGGAGCTGAAGGTTTCAGATTATTCTTCACAGAAGAGATGGCGCCTAAGCTGAGCCTAAAAAAAGGATATCAATAGACTGAGAGGTGAAACAAGTTCATTCCAGATTATCGGGGACATCATGTGAAAATACAAAGGCAAGCAAATAAAAGACAAGAAAGGCAAACAAACAAAGACAAGATAATAGTTCAGTTTAGCTGGGACACAGAGTACCTAAAGGAAATCAGTGTGAAATATAGCTAAAAAGCAAGGTTGGAGACATTGCAGAAGGCTTTGAATATCAGGATAAGGAGTTTATATTTTATCTTGTAGCCAGGAAGTATTTTGGGGAAGAGAAATGACTTGATCAGACCTGTCCATCTGAAAGACTAATTCCTAATTTCTGCAAAAGAGATCAGAGAATTCCTTAGTACTGTCAATTCTACCTCCACAGCCACATTCTACACAACTAGCTCCCACCTTTATCACTCCTTTAATGTCTTCTTCTAATCCATCTCTATATTGTGTTATCAAACTGATTATTTCTCAAGTGAAGGTCTGACCATGTTACTGTTTAAGAAGCTTCAACGATTCTCTAAAGCTTCTAGGAGCAAATAAACTGCTCTATGTGACATGTAAAACCCATTAAAAGTGCCTCCAATCTGTCTTTTGATGACACATTATTCATTATCCTTCTGTAATCTATGTTTCCAGCGAGACTGGCCTATTATTGCTTTCTATATACAATTCAATCTCCTACCACCAGGCTTTGCATAGACTGTATCCTATGGCTGAGATGCTCTCTGCTTTTTGGAAACTCTAGCTCCTTTCAAAAGTCAGTTGCATTTAATTCAGTTCAATAAGCATTTATGAGAAATCTTCTAATTCTTTAAGAAATTGGTTTGTCTTTTTTTATATTAAATTCTGTCTGCATTGTGTACTGACTTATTACTGTTCATGCTATTTCTCTTGAACAGAACATGAGTTCCTTAAAGTCAAGGATTATGTCATCTTTTGTCTATGTATGTTTGGCTTAGTGCCTTGCACATACTTTGGGCTTAATAAATATACTTGCAGAATAAATGAATCTGCAAAGAAGTGATAACTGAAATAAAAAGAGTACTGAGATTGTCTGGAGAAAGTACACAAAGAAAAGAAGTTATAGGAGAGAACTTTAAGGAACACCTCCAATCTGGGAGTGGGAGGAGAAAGAAGAATTTAGGAAGAAGACAAGGAAAAGAAATCATAGAAAATGAAGATGATCTAAGAGACAACAATGTCATAAAAGGCAAAGGAATACAAAATATTAATAAGGGGAAAGTTTTAAATAATGGATAAAGGAAGAATGAATAGTGAGAAAAAAATGTTGGATTTGAAAATTCAGAATTCACTAGTAACTTTGGAAAGAGCAGTTACAATAGAATAGTGGAGATGAAAATCAGATTACAAGGCAATGAGAAATACAAATGTGTGGTCAGGAAGTAGAAGCAGCGTGTACAGAATTTTCTAGAAATCTGGCACTAAAGGGGAAGAGAGAACATGACAGTAAGCACTTAAATGTTTGCTGAATCAAATGATAGAATCAAACAGTCAACGAAAAATTTGTGTGTTTTTAAGATTTGAGGTTATGATCAGATTTGTAGGCAGAAGGGAATGGGTCAATATATTAAGATATAAAAGAGTAGGGATGATCAATATAAGAGTTGGCTTTGGCAATGAGGATAATAACACAGCATGTGAAATAAAGAACAGATGAAAGGTCAGGCTGAGAGTTTCTGATATATTGATCTCAGACTGATATCGTTCTGAGATCCCACCAGGAAAAGTGGACCTTTTGTCCATATGCTAAAGTTTCCTTCATATATGCTGCATATTTCCTGTATGTATCTAGAGATTTACATGTCTCCTTCCTTAGAATGTGACAGAGAGCAGGGATTAATTTTTTTGTCTTTCTCTATATCCTGAGAATTTACCATAGTTTCACCATAAAACGTACTTAATATATGCTTGTTGTCTAACTGATTAAACAAAGATCACTAAATCCAAGGTTTCCTGAGAAGGAGGCTTGGTATATATTTAGGGCATTAAGTTTCTCTCTCTAAGAAAGTTTCAAAAAACCCCCATACAGAGTGACAGTAACTTAATGACTGATGATTTAAAGGATTATCATTCATCTAAGAAAATTCACTCAAGGTTTTAAATGTTCATATTTTCACATATCTACTAGTATTAAGGTTGGAACAATTATAAGATGGAAATAAGTTAAGTCTGCATCAGAAACAAAAACACAAATAAATCCCATATTAACTTTTTTTAAAACCAAATTAAATACAATTGAAAAATTCTTATATGAACAAAATACAAAACAAACAATTGGGGGAAATCTTTTTTGGGTAAATATCTCTGATAAAAGTTCAATATCCAATGTATATTAGAGAACTGACAAAAATATATAAAAATAAGAGCAATTCCTCCATAGATAAGTGGAGAATGAATATTAGGAAACAGTTTTCAAAAGAAATGCAAGCTAACAGACCACAACATGAAAGGATGTCCTAAATCTCTAATAAGAGAAATGCATATAACTTTCAATGTGAAGTGCAACAATGTTCCCTTTGATCTCATTTGTGCCTATTCCCTTGAGGGAAGAAGAGAAAAAGGAGGTGGGGAGTGGGACCTTCCATCACCAGCTTCAAAGTTTCCTGCCTAATCTTCATTCTTGGAAAGGATGAAGAGTTGTTAAATGAGGCTTTCCCTCTAACTGACTCTGTCTCCTTTGGGAAGAAGAGTAGCATCTTTCACTCAAAGATGAACATTTTCACAATGTGGTACCACCCTATGTATCCTAGTGAATGCATCTGGTATGTCATCATCCAAACCCCATTCCCTATCCCCTGCTACCCACTGTTATTTCCATCTTTCTCAACCCTCCAACCCCTAAGTTCCAGCCAAACACCACCTTCCCCCCTTCCATCTTAACCTCTGGAATGCCTGTTCCATTGGCAACAAACTTCCTTTCACCCTAAATCATTTCCTCTTCCCCTCCTTCTCTTTTAACTATCAGACAAACCTGGTTTCCCACTGATGACAAAGCCTCCATGGCCACCCATTTCAGGGCGAATAAGCTGCATCTTCACTCATTCCCCTTGGCTTACTGTTTGAGGGAAGTTGCAATACTCCTTGTTCTTCATTGTTACTTTCAGGTTCTCTTCCTACTACCTTCACTCAGTAATCTCTCTTCTTTTGAAGGTTAGGCTATTCATTGCTACCACTCAACCAAAATCTTGGTAGCTGCTATCTACACACCTCAAGGTCACTGCTCTCCCCTCTCAATGGATTTGGCAAATGGCTCAAAGTCTTTTTCTGATCCCCAATTCCTACCCTCATACTGGGGGACATCAATATACATACTGACTTTACATCAAAAACCTTAACCCCTCAGTTTCTCAATATTCGCATCCCATCAGCTACTCTTCTACTTTACCTCAGCCACACAAAAAGATGGTCATATAACTGTTCTTACCATTACCCACAAATGCACTGCCTCCATGTTCAAAAATTACAAATCCTCTTTACTACTTCCCTTGGTGATCTCATCCGCTCCCATGTATTAAATTACCATCTCTATGCTGATGATTCTCCAATCTACCAATCTTGCCCCAATCTTTCTGCTGACCTCAAATCCCCTATCACCAGTTACTTTTCAGACATTTCAAATTGGATATCCAGTAGACATCTTAAATTCAACATGTCCAAAACAGAACTTGTGATCTTTCCCCATAAACCCTACCCACTCCTAAACTTCCCATTACTGTAGAAGACAACACCATCTTCCCTCAGGCTCTTAAAGTAGGAGGCATCCTTGGATTCCTTACCATCTCTTACCCTTCATATCCAATCTGCTGCCAAGGTCTGTCTGATCCAGTTCAGCCAACACCCCCCCAATCTCTCCCTCACAAGAAGTGGAACTTCCTATCTCCCTTTTCCCTCTGTTCACCAGACCCCCCCACATTCCCCTAGAAATGTGGGAGACAGTTGAGCCAATTGTCTGGGACTAGGGAATTTCTGGGAGAGCTCCTCATGCCACCCCATTTATTGTTCAACTCTGAATGTGTTCCCCCATCACAGTCCATAACCAGTTAAGCCCAAGGCCTAGGAAGGACTACAACCATTAATTGGAAAATTCCTAAAATATAAAATCCTTGTCCCTTGTCAATCTCCATGTAACACCCCTATCTTTCCTGTAAAAAAGTCTAACGGAGAATACCAAATGGTTCAAGATCTCAGGGCTGTTAACAAGTCATTTCTATACATCCCATAGTCCCCAACCCATAAACAACACTCACTCAGATTCCTGGGAGTACCCAATGGTTTTCCACCCTAGAACTCAAAGATGCCTTTTTTTGTATACCTCTGCACACAGACTGGCAATTTATTTTTCAGTTTGAATGGATACTTCCTGGGGAAACAAGCCCATGTCAGCTAACATGGACAGTCTTGCCCCGAGGGTTTCGGGATAGCCCTCATTTATTTGGCCAAGCTTTGGGAAGGGATTTAAGGGACCTGAAATTAACTGATAGTACCTTAATCCAGTATGTAGACTATATCTTTATGTGTAGCCACACCTGGGAGGCATCTTTGGCTGCTACTGCAGAAGCCCTTAATTTCTTGGGTAGTAGAGGCTATAGGGTCTCTTTGAACAAAGTCCAGATAGCAAGACAGTCTGTAGAGTATCTGGGTCATGAATTAACTCCTACCTCTCACTCCATAATCTCTGAGAGGAAAAGGACAATCTTGTCTATCCCTATTCAGTCACTAAGAAACAACTTCAAACTTTTCTTGGTATGGCTGGGTTTTGTAGACTCTGGGTCCCAAATTTTAGTCTTATTGCTAAGCCTCTCTATGACTCTACTCAAGGCCCTCACTCACTCCCTCTAGAGTGGGGCCCCGAACAGACTAAAGCTTTCGAGATTCTGAAAGCTAAATTGGCCACGAATCCAGAATTAGCTTTACCCAATCAAGAAAAACCTTTAATTCTCTGTTGATGAAAGAAGAGGAAAGGCTTTGGGTGTCTTAATGCATTCCTTAGGAACTGACTCCAGGCCAGTTACCTGTTTTTGAAAACAATTAGACTCTGTGGTTGCTATTGCTTTCCATGTGCTATATATCTATGGAGCAATTTGGAAAAGAAGGGGATATCTGACAGCAGAAAAACCTCCCCTATCAAAATACCCTTTTATGTTTTGGCCTTGCCATAATCATCTTTAATTCCAAACAGGAAAATTGTCTTTTATTTCAAGGAAATTGTCCTTTCTCTATATTTTTTTGTGCCTGTTTGGTCTTTGTTTGCTTAACCTCCTTGCCAGCTAGCTTTGTCTTCTCCAGGGTTCAAGACATCAAGATGACCACTCAGGCTATATCAACCTCTGACTGAATCCAAGGTCTCCAGCCCACTGAACCTAGCATCAGCCATGTCCTGGAGTCTGACCTCTTGAATGTGAAGTTTGACCCCTTGAACGAGATCCAGAGAGGCAGGGACAGCTCTATGACCCTTGCGAGAAGGAAGCACTTTCAGAAGCTGAGACCTTCACCTTTTATCCCAAAGGAATTTGGGTCCCATTTGTTTGAGGGGGGAATGATGGAGTACAGACTCTGGGAAACCCCTTGAACTCTGGCTGAATCCTCCCACTTGCTGAGGCATTTGCCTGAGGACATAAACCTTTCATTATAGGTAGGCCCAAATCACTATATCTTACTAGCAAGTCCCAAACTCCTCCTCTAGACCACCCATAGATCCCTCTCACAATCTTTCTGTATATAAGATGCATCTTGTTTCCATAAAGGGGCTAAGAATTCTCCAGAGCAGACTCACTCTGTGTTTTTTTCTTAAGGACCTTAACTTAAACCCAAGTCACACTGGTTCCCATTAACTAGCCAACAATGGGTCCCAGGCCAAGTGCCACTAGGTCTTTGTTTGGGCCCTGATTAGCTCAGAGTGAATGTCAATAACAATTGTTTCTGTTTTGGCCAGAAACTCGGAGGGTCTTCCCCTCCCAGACTTTTTTTGGGGGGGTAGGGGGAGGGAGAACACTAGGCCCAAAAGGCCATTCTCTGTCTTATTTCTTACCTTGTCTTAATCACTGAATGAGTCATTGCCTCAGTCAAACTGAGACCTGTTAAAGACCTTAGCTTAAGAAGGCCAAGGTCTACCACTACATCCAGGGCTATCTCCAATTGTCCTGATCTACAGCTTGTCACTAGACCCAAATGACTCTAGGGAAGCGAGACTGGTGACTTTGCACAGCCCTTCCTCATTTAAATCTAATTCATCTGCATGTTACAGCATCACCTTACTAATGTCATGGTCCTCTTAGAGAATGAAAGACAAACAACAACTCTGAAGTTCCCCACTCAGTGATCCCAGTGACATTGGCCTCCTGACTGCTCCATAAACAAGACAGTCCATCTCTCAGGTCTAGGTATTTTCTCTGGCTGTCTCTCATGCCTGAAATACTCTTTCCCCTTCCTCTCCAGCTATGGGATTCTTTGGCTTTCTTTAAGTTCAAGCTAAAAGTCCACATTCTACAGGAAACCTTTCCCAATCTTTCCTAATTCTAGTGCCTCACTCTACTAATTATTTCATATTTGTGTGGTATAGAACTTGTTTGTACATATTTCTTTGCTTGTTGTCTCCCCCATTATTATACTAAGTTCCTTGGGGAAAGGGATTGTCTTTTCTTATTTTTATATCCCCAGAGCTTAGAATAGTGCCTGGCACTTAGTAGGCACTTTATAAAAGTTTACTGACTGATTAACATAACCTAAGGAGGACACAAAGACAGAGGCGATAGTTTCATATACATAAAAATATTTATAATAGCAAAGAACTAGAAAGAATGTTGTCCATAAACTGGGAAAGGGTTGAAGATCTTGTAATGTGTGAATGTAGTATTATTGCACTGTAAGAAAAGATGGCGATGGACACAAATTCACATAAATTTGGGAAGACACATATGAACCAATGCCCAAGAGAATAAAGAGGCATGGTAACCACGATAATGCAAAAGAAATAGGACTCCCATTTCTCTGTATAAAAGTAGTGAACTAAAGATATAGGATGACGTACATATTTTCAGAAATAATAAATGTTGTAACAGGAGATATTATGGCATCAAGTTTTGTTTCCACAAAAGTTACTGGGACATAATCAATAACTGTGGGGAAACTTGCTTATCTTATTTTACTAGGACAAAGACCATCCTGGCCCCAGGGGAACTAGAAAGGTGGAGTCCAGACAAATAGCTTGGATCCTAGAGGTCACACCCTGCTCACAAGTATCCTCAATAGGATGCCTATGTAATCTGCATAAAGGGGGAATGTAGGGAAATAAAGCAAGGAATCTGAGGAATCTGAACTAACCCTAACTCTACCAGGAAGGACAGAACTATATAACCTCACTCGGGCTTCTGTATCAATGTGGGTGTTCCTAGTGACCACCACACCCGTTTCCTTAGGCCTTCCTCTGTCCACTCTATTTCTGAGTTCTTTCAGTGAGAAGGGGTTTGCCTTGTTAAGGGGTATATCATGTGTATCTTCCTAAGGGCATCCAGGGAAAGAGTGGACAGCAGAAGCTTGTCCAGGCTAACTCTCTAACCCTGCCTGGGAAGTCTTCTGATTCCCCACAAGCGTGTTTCTCATAATGTGCTAACTTTTTTTTCATTATGTTTGTTTAAAGGAAAGGTTTTGCTGAGGAGCAGGGTGTATGAGCAAGACGAAATGGTCAGGAACTACAATACTAAAAAAAAATAGATAAGCATAAAAACAAAATCAAATACTGAATGTTGAAAAATACAAAAATACATTAAAAAATATTCTAAGGACTTTTAAATATCTTCATTCTCTGGGCTTTACTGAAGATTTCCTACATCTTAACACTTTTTAGTCATAAATCTGTTTCACTTATTTCTTGATTTTCAAAAATACTATCCTTTATACGGTCTAAATTATCTCCTTACTTATTTCAGTAATAACTACTCTTCCACTCACACTAAAAAAATTTGCTCCTTACTTAAGTATAAGATCCTCTAAAATTCTGTACTTATAGTGCTATCATTTAAATAAAATTATATATTCTGTGTTTGAAGGGTCTGATAAATAGGGGAAAAGTAATAATGCTAATCTCTCTTCCATGTGACATTCAGCTAACAAAGCTAACATGTACTTAGCATCATTAGGCATAATTCTGTTTCATATGTTTTACTTCCAATGTGCACTGTTCTTAAAGCTATATTTTTTTTTCTTTGACTCATTTCTCAAATTTCTCCCAGTTCTTGATATTTATTCTCTACCCTCATTTTAAGTTTTATATCAATAGAAGTTTAATACTAGGGAATATTTTTCTGTATCATTAACAAAAGTAAAAGTCCTTTGTGACAAAAATTAAATCAA
>CM053588.1:205531249-205546496 GCA_028646515.1 Pseudochirops corinnae | reverse complement strand
CCCCCCCCCCCCCCCCCCTTGCAGTCATCAGCATTAGGCCCTTTCAGGAGTTTTAGATCTCCACCCTTGTATACCACACCCTTAAAAGCATTAGGCCCCTTTTCAGGAATTTTTTACCTCCACCCTTGCTTGTGACCGTTTTCCCTCCCTTGCTTTGGTGTTTACCAAATAAGGACATGGATAATACCTTGGCTCCCTGTCCCACCTCCCTGCCAATAGGAGAATAGTGGTGGGTTCTTTGTTATCCGCCATTGGGCTAGATTTCGCGCCAATACTGAGAGCCTACCTCCCAGCCAATGGGAGAAGGGACAGCCAGGGGAAGGGGGCTTGACTGCATTAGGGTATAAATTCTTGTTTTGTCTTTTGTAACTCCTATTCTCCTTGATCCCTGCCATGAAGAAGACTGTCCTTTTCCTGGGGGGGGGGGGGGGGAGAGGGAAGGGCAGGCGAGAATAAAACTTCCTCTCCTTCCTCAAGATACCTCTGATTTTTATTTTTCCTGGGTAGGGGATTTTTGGGGTCCCTGTATTCCATACACAGGTAACGAGGAAGAGTACACACACACCCTAGTGTGTGAGAAGTATCTAGGAGAGCAAAGCTATAATGATTTGACCGCTATAAATTCTTTAATGATTCCCCTGAAACTATTTTTAGCTAGAGAATAGTCTAATCATGGCTGACTTCTTTTCCCAGTCACCTTAAGAAAAGAAAGATGACTGCTGTGCTAGCTAGTCCATTCTCAGGGGGCAGAGGGAGCTACTCCAGAAAATGTGGGGCCCTCTTTTTTCTGTACCAGTAACAAGCTGTAAAGGGAAGACTAATGCAATATTCAGTAAAAATCCATAAAACTTAGAATGTAGGTCAAAGGATTAAGATTTATTTATTTACTATAGGATTTTAAAAATACATTTACTTTATTGGAATCTACATTGAGAAAAACAACATACTTTATTACAATGCATTTTAAAATGCATCCTATTAAATTTAATTTGCAGTATACCTGCATGAGTGTAATTTAATCTGAAATAATTCAGAAGTGTCTCAACAAAACTAAAAATAGGAAACCGCATATGTGTTCAAACAAATCATTTAACACAGAATGGTCTACTGTCAAACTTTTCACTAAATGAAAAATATTTACCCCCAACAATACTAATTAATAACTATAGTAATATAGAACATAATTTTGAAAATTTAATACTGACAATTTACATTTATATAGTTTTAGTACTAGATTTCCCCACTGATAGCAGCAGGCAAAGTTTAAAATAACAATAAAAAATGTTGATAGTCTTTTTTCAAGAGAAGACTTTTTAGAAAGGGTGTTAAATGTATCATTTTAAAGTTAATACAAAAGAAAACTGTCATTTAAATGACAAAGTGGATAAGGTGCACCACCCCAGATGTAAATATCTAGATGGAAAATGCAAGTCATTAATTCATTAAATCAGCAGGTGAGTAAATGCCAAGCCATATAAAACATTCAACTGAGAAACTTATTTTTTTCCACCACATCCAGATGAATTTTTGGAGGGACATGATAAAATATCTACAAATATTATTCTGCTATCTTGCAGGCTGGCTGTTTCAATCCATTTTAGGGGTTGGAGATAGCTTGGCTCAATGTACTGGCACCCAGAGTATTCTGAATTCTAATTTTAGCCTTTTATATGACTCATTGTGCCACCCTTTATAATGCCCTGAACTTTTCTTTATGCCTCAGTTTCTTTATTGGAAAGAACAGGGATATTTATATGGTTTCCCTCTCATAGCACTATTTTAAGGAATAAAGAATCTGAAGCATTTAGCAAAATAGAAAATGTTACAATAAATGATTAATTCAAAATTATTTTATCCAAATTTAAATTCTGTATTCTCCTAACTGAGAAACATTACACTTATACTGCATTCCTTTCCCTTTTCTTTTGCTGAAAGGACAACTACAACTAACATATTTGCAATTAATGGAAATATGTTTTCTGTGTTTCTGCATTATATACTATATTCACCACAAGCAAAGAGGAAAACTCAATAAAATATTCAGTCAATCAACCAACATTATATAACATAGCAGGTACTGTACTAAGTTTTTGGGATACAAAGAAAGGAAAAAAAAAAACCCTGCTGTCCCTGCCCTCAAGGGTATCACACTATTCTTAACCCAACAGATACTTCAACTCTAAGCGCTCCTCTACTCTGGATTCTCTGGTCCCCCTATCATATCCCAACTCTTTGTTGCTCAAACTTTTGATCTGAATTACTCTTGCCATCTGTCACTCCTCCTCTCACATGCTGAAACCAACTGGAGGAAGTAGCAAAATCTTGCTGACTGGGTCCATTACAAATTCATTTTATCTACTCTCAAGTGTGTCCTCACTGCAGCAAGGCAATTATTTTGTACCTCCCCGATTTCCTCTTTCAGTCCCCAGAAAAGTCATTCCAAACCTTCTCTTCTCTTCTCAAGTATCTTTCACCTCTTCCCCCTCCCCTTTAAGTCCCATTCTCAGCGTAGGACCTTGTCTCTATTTGGAATGAGAATACTGATTTTGATATGAGTTTTTTCTTCTCCTAGGGCAGCTCCCTATACTCCTAATCTCTTCAAGTCAAAACCCTTTGCTATTTCTTAACTCTCTCTTCCTTTCCCTCAGAATTTGACAAGGAGTGGGACACTTGATCCCATTCCCTCCGACCTTTCTCAAGCAGACTGCATCTACAATTGTCCCATCCTCTCAAATCTTCGACCTTTCCTGTCTCTAAACAATGACAAGAGTTCCACATCCTTTAAAAATCTTTCATTAGACCCTCCTACCCCCTCAGCCCATCTCCTAATATCTCTCTTCCCTTTCCCAGCAAATCTAGAAAAAGCTACACCTCTGCTAGCTGCCTTTACTTCTTCTCCTTTAATATCAGTCCTAAAACTCTTATAATTAGACATCCAAACACTTCACTCAAGAGAAACAGCACCGTTACCAGTTTCCTCAATTGGTAAACAGTCAAAGGATTTCAGGCAGTTCTCAAAGAAAACTAAGCTCTGGAAAAAATGCTCTAAAATCACTAATTAGGGAAATGTTAATTAAACAACTTTGAGGTTCTTCTTCACAACTTATCAAAGATGACAAAATAGTAAAATAACAAATACTGGATGGACTGTGGGGAAACAGGCACATAAATATGCTATTGGGTGTAACCGACTTGCTTCAGTCGTTCTAGAATACAATTTGGAACAATACCCCGTAAAGTTACTAAACTTTGCATATCCTCTCACCCAGGGATACTGCTACGATGCTTATATTGATGATGGTGATGGTACTGATGATAATGATAATTATAGTCAATATTTATATAGAGTGCTTACTACAGGATAGGCACTGTGCTAAACACTTTACAATTATTATCTCGTTTGATTCTCACAACAACCCTGGGAAGTAGGTGCTATTATTACTCCCATTCTACAGATGAGGAAACTGAGGCAAACAGAGGTTAAGTGACTTTTCCAGGGTGATACAGCTAGTAGGTATCTGAAGTCACATCTGAAGTTGGGTCTTCCTGAATCCAGGTCCAGCATTCTCTATCCACTGTGCAACCTAGAGGAAAAGTATAGACAGATAGACAGACAGACACACACACACACACACACATTTATAGTGGCAAAGATCTGGAAATAAAGAATGTGCCCTTCAACTGTAGAATGGCTGATTAAGTTATAAAAAATGAATATAATGGAATATTATTGTGCCGAGATGAAAAGGAGCTTGAGAGTACCCTTGGAAGACTTGTGGGAACTGATGCTGAGTAAAATGAGAAGAATAAGAAGAAAAAATTGTATAATAACAATATTGTGAAGGGAAACGATTCTGGAAGACTTAACAACTCTGATCAATGCAATAATCAATTACAATTCCAGAGTACCAATCCCCTTTATGGAGAGATGATGGACTCAGTATCAAGAATAACATCTATATTCTTAGATATGGACAATTTGGGAATTTTTTTATTGAATATGCATCTTTGTAAGAATTTTTTGTTTTTCTTTTTTTTGAACTGCCATATGTATGGTCTTTTCTCAGTCTGAATCCTTCTTGACTCCTCTCACTTCTGCACTTCATGCTGTTTGCCATCCTCTACTCCCTGATACTCTCCTCTTCCAGTTTTTATGACACTGTTCTCTCTTGGTTCACCTGTCTGCCTGAATACTATTTTTCAGTCTTTTTTCTAGTTCATGATCTATATCATTCACCTACCCAGGGTAATAGGTTCCCGTAGACCAACGGTTCTCAGCCTGTGGGTCACGACCCCATTGGGGTCAAATGACCCTTTCACAGGGGTTGCCTAAGACCATCAGAAAACACATATTTTCAATGGTCTTAGGAACCAAGACACCGCTCCTCTATCTTTCTCCAGGCAGGTCTGCCCACATGCAGATACGCCCACATATGAGTATTAAAGGTTCATGGCATTAGGAAGGTTGAGAACCACTGCCCTAGACCCTCTTCTCTTTCTTTATTCTCTTTCATGGTAGCTTCATTGATATTGGTAGGTTTAATTATTCTCTATATGTAAATGACCCCTTGATACATTTACCCAGACCTAGTCTCTTCCCTGAACTCACCAACCAATCACTTACTGGATGTCTGAAACTTAGTATTCTAGAGCTATCTTAAAACTCAACATGTCCAAAATTGAACTTGGTATCTTTTACCATAAACTCTGTTGTGGTTGTTCAGTCATGTCTGATTCTTTGTGACTCGGTGGATCATAGCACACTGTCCATGGGATTTTCTTGGCAAATATACTGGTGTAGTTGCCATTTCCATCTGCAGAGGATTAAGGCAAATACAGGTTAAGTGGCTTGCCCAGGTCACAGTTAGTAAATGAGTGAGGCCAGATCTGAACTCAAGTCTTCCCTTCTCCAGGCCCAATGCTCTATCCACTGAACCACCTATATGTCTTACCCTAAATTTTACCTTCCTCTAAACTCTTTCCCATTCTGTCAAAAGCACCTCCATTCTTCTAATCTCATGTTCGTTACTTTGGCACTCTCTGTGACTTCTGATTCTCATTGATTCCTCATCTTCTCATACCCAATCAGTTGCCAAACTTTGACATTTCTAAACTTCCATGACAATCTCTCTTGCATCCAACCCCTCCTTCTCCTACTAAGACAACTACCTTAATGGCTTTAATAATAATGCTGGATGTCCGTACTGAAGAAAAAAAACTACAAATAATATTTCCTCAATTTTTAAAATCTCTCAATAGAAAATTCAAAATAAAAACATTTACTAATTAACATGGTTACACAGAAGAATATCAAGCATGGCTGTTATTAATAATGGCTTGCATCCAACTGATAAAATTGTTATAGTCAATTACTGATCATCTGTGCTCATGAAGACTAGAGAGTCCTATGAAATAAGGACTTCCCCTACTCATTACAGCCAAGAAGAGAGAGGGATGAGTACTCTGCTCCTCATTATCAACTGGAGAAATTCTACAGTCACCCCTCAGTAAGCTTTATTCTTGTTTCATTCAAGCAACCTATTTCTACCACCACTATTTCTATTTCTCCTCTTCAGCCTTTTTTTCTGTCATCCACAGTACTTTTCTCAGTGTATTTAGTACCTGGATCTTAGTGTTTTCATCTTCTACCATTACTCTTGGGGCTTTTAATATTAATTTTTATGGTTTCTCTATCAATCCCAACACTCAGTTCTTCAGCTTCCTCAACTCAAATAACCCCTTAATTTCAATTACATGGTGTGTTTGGTCACACCTTGGACAACAAAAAGTAGCCTTAGGATTGCTACTGACCTTTGGTGATTAGAAAACTGACTCAATATGGTAAAGAGCAGAAGTGGATTGAAAAGAGGAACCCAGGTCCAGATGGCTGGGTCATTTTAAACATAGAGATAAAATAGCAACGAGTCAGCTTCATGAAAATGATTCAGTGTATGTACAGGTCTAAGTGATGAAGCAGTAATTGTAAGGGCTTAAAGAAAGAGGAGAGAGATTGGAGAGAGGATAAAAGTACATATCCCAGGGTGGGGGGAGGGAAGGGATGTGGTTGAAAGGGAGCACAACCACCGCAGGGTGACCTTGTACAATTATAGGTGACTTTTATAGGATATTACCTCCAACCCAGCCTTGACTCCACAGATTCCAACTACTACTTGTTACTAGCTACTACTCCACAGTCTTCTTCCTCTATTCCCAATCTTAGAATAATTATCCCTAGGTAAATTCCACCATCTAACAAAGTACAAAGTATTAACTAGAAAAGTTATGAAAAACAAAGATGTCCCATTTCAGCCCCGTTTCCCTCTGCCAAAGCATGCTGTTTTTGTCCTTGTTCAAGACTCTTCTTCTACCCTTACTGACTCTCCCATCTTATTCTCCGAGCAATTTCTTTTATCCTCTTAAACTCAGTAACAACTATATCTGCTATAATTACCTTATTAATAAACTCATAAATGGCTCCTTAAGATTTGCAAAGTACTTGCCTCACAACAAACTCTATGAAGCAGGTGGTATAAACATGTTTACAGAAGAGGACAACCTACAACTTTTTACTAAAGTAAAATACTGTGTTTAAAATGATGGCCTTTGTTTTCCTCTCTCCCTATTCCCCCAAACTTCTAGTACTATATATCATTATCCACTCCTTCCTCCATCCTTCTGGTCACAGAAGAAGAGGTATCTGTAATTCATTTACAAAAACTAATTTTTCAACCTGTGCCTTGACCCAAAATCCAGTTAATAAGCATTTGTCAAGTTCCCGTTATATTCCATGTTACAGGTACTTGGGGGCACAGAATCACACACAAAAAAACTGCCTATGCCTTCAAGGAGCTTACAGCTTACCAAGGAAAATAATGTATACATACATAGATACAGACACACATACAGAGTACACACAAAGCAATTTTCTCGGGGCAGGAAAGTAAGTAAAAGGACACCAGAGGCTGAGGGGAGATCAGAAGCTCTCCTTAGAGCCTGGTGCTACATTTCATTCTTGATAGAAACAAGTGAAACCAAGTGCTGAGATGGGGAGGGATGGATTCTAGCCTGGGGAGCAGTCATTCCAAAGACTCAAGGACAAGGAAGGAAGATGTGTGAGGAATAAAGAGAGGGAGGCTAGACAAGATGGCAGAGTAGAAGCAAAGAGGATGGTCTGGCTCCTCTTTCCTAGTACTTGACAACTACAACAAAGGCCTAGAAAAAAGCACCAGACCAAATCTTTATCTGAACAGACAAGGAAAAAATTATACTGAATTATTTTTTCAGATTAGTTCATCAATGGGAGACAGACAGAGGTCTGGGAATCTGGTCAAGCCTCAAAAAATACCGCAGCCAATGAATACTGAACAGTGCTCTGGGGCAAAAAAGAGTTCTAGAATCCAGCATGGAGTGATCAGAGGCAGTGGTGGGAATAGGAAGATAAGCCAAGTATTGCTTGTACCCAAGAACTGGATGGGAGAACCAGTATAGACTGAGGAAGAAGCCTGAGTCTAGGGTTGTGAGAGAGGAATACTGGGGCCTGAGGACTGTGAACTACAAAGGAGAAGAAACAGAAGGGAATAGCATCTGTGTGATTCTGACTCTGAATAACTTACAGCTGAATAGCCAAGGAAGAGAGCACAGAATGGGGGCAAAAGAGGTGGGGCTGGGGTAACAGTTCTGTCACTGACTATATAACTTTTAAGTTAGCTGACAACAGGTAGGGCCAGCAACAGTCCCCTGGAGCAAGTCCATAGATGTTGCCCAGACCCAAACTCAGGTCAGGAACTTAAAAAGTTCAAGTCAGGAGGGTGGCAATTAGACTTCATCCTGGATCAAGTACATCTGGGTGCACTGAAAGCTTATAGGTTCCCAGACTGAGATACCCAAGATCCTTCAAGAACATAGCACTCATTACTCTGAAAAAGACAAAGCAGTGCAGAAGGAATACAAAACAGGTCATTTCCCCTAGAATGCTCAGAGCTTGGTCCTAACACAAAGTCTCAATTCAGGAACACTGGATGAATAAGTAAGCACAAAAGCTATTATGGTGACAAGGATGCCCAAGAGACAATCCTAAAAAAGAAAACAACTACAAAACATTTACAATCAAAGCCTCGACAAAACAAAACGAAACAAAAACCCACAGCTTGGACACAAGGTCAACAAGAACTCCTGTAAGAAGTAAAGCAAGAGTTAAAAAAAAAAAAATTGAGAACTTGTATTATAAATGTCTTTTTTTTTTTTTTTTGCTTTTTGGAGGGCAATTGGGGTTAAGTGACTTGCCCAAGGTCACATGGCTAGAAAGTGTGTCAAGTGTCTGAGGCTGGATTTGAACTCAGGTCCTCCTGACTCCAGGGCTGGTGCTTTATTCACTGCACCACCTAGCCGCCCCACTTATATTATAAATGAAAGGAAACTACTGGAGATAAGAACTGGAAAACAATTTGAGAGGTATAGAGAAAAGACTTGGAAGGAAAATTAATAATGTAGCGCTAGGTATATAGAGGTATAAAAAAAGGTATAAAACCTCACCCAAGCAAGTAATACAGCAGCTACATGGCTCTGGCCCCAAGAGCAGAATGGGGTGTCATATCTAGTCCCCAAGTCAAATGAAGCTTTCAGAGGAATAATCAGGACAGTGGTCTCAAAACAAAAGGGAGCCTGTAATCTATGGGAAGAAGAGATGAAGAGAAAGAGATAGACTGAAGGAAGGTAATGAACATTTATTAAGTGCCTACTACATGCCAGGCACTATCCTAAACACTTCGCAAATATTATCTCATTTAATCCTCACAACAACCCTGTAAATTAGGTGCTATTATTATTATTCCCATTTTACAACTGAGAGAACTAAGGCAGATAGAAGTTAGGTGACTTGCCCAAGGCTGAACAACTTCTAAGAATCTGGGGCCCCATCTGAACTCAGGTCTTGTTAACTCCAGGTCTAGTTCTAGCTAGCTGCCTCTGCAGCACTAACCTAGGGCCAGCAGCAGCCTACAGGATCTCCAACCAAGTGCAAGCTCCGCTCGGGAAGGGACTAAGCAGTCTTAGCCTCGGATCAGACCACTTTGGGCCACTGAAAACCTGCAGAGGTCCAGACAGAGCAGTCTTTCACCTTAAAAAAAAAAACAATCAAGAGGAGAGAAACCCAAGCATGTCCCAGACGTTCTTTCCCAAAGTGTTCACTGCCTGGCCCTAATACAATTCCAAGTTGGGAAAGAAATGAGAATTCCACCATAAACAGTAATTATATTGAAAAGGAACCCTAATAAACAAACACAAAGGAAGAGAATGGCTATGAAACACGTAGAGGCAAAGCTTGGGGGTGGGGAGTAGTGGAAGGGAAGAGAACATAGTTTGGACACAAATTTAACTTGAATTCAGAAAAAATGAAACATGAGTTTTAAGAAATATTTCAAAATTATTTTATAAGCAAGATGAGAGACCTAGTGCTCTAGAAGAAAGAACGAGAAAAGAGACAAAAACTATGTTCAGATTGGAAAAAGGACAATAAAATCTTACTCAAGAAAATGGAGTACTTGAAAATTACAAAGGATCAAATAGATGTTAAAAGATTCTATGAGATGGCAACAAAAATAAAAATGCCTAAAAACTGGGGAAAAAAAAGCAAGAAAATTTAAGGTGTCCCAAATAAAAAGCACTTGGCCTACAGAACAGATCAAGGAAAGACACTTTACAGATAACTGATCACCTGAAAAAAAAAGCTTTGAAATCAAATTTCAAGAACTCAAAAAACAACACTGGTCAAATCTCAGAACAAGAGGAAAGAAAAGGAGGGGGAGAGATAAAAGAATCTACCTGTTACCTCCTGTAAGAAATTCTAAAACGAAAAATTTCGGAAACACAACAGTAAGGATGCAAAGCTTCCAGGTTTAAAAAAACAAAAAACCACTACATGTAGCCAGAGAGAAAGAATCCATGCACCAAAGAGCCACAGTCAGGAATACAAAATTTATTAGCAGGCCTCACTACCCAGAAGTGGAAAGCTTGGAATATGATATTCCACAAGGCAAATTACATAGGCTTACAACCAAGAATAACTTACTCAGGAAAAAAAAAAAAGAATAATCTTACAGTAGGCCTGTACATAAAATAAATCTTTAATAAATAAAGACTATTTCCAAGCTTTCTTAATTGAAAGATCAAAAAAGTATAGGAAGTTTGAAATACAAACACAGGAGTCAAACGAAACATGAAAAAGGTAAAAATGAGCAAGCAAATATAAGGGACAAAACAAAGACAAAAATATTTGTGCTCTAAAAGGAAATCAACAAACTCTTATTAAATACTTGATCGAGAATGATCAGAGATAGGATGACCAGGCTACTGTAATATTCTAGATTAAAGTTTTAAGGGCCAGAACTAGGGTTGTTGCTGTGTTAATGGAAGTAATGAACTGATGACAGATAGTATTCAAGGTAGAAATGAGAACATTTGATAAATGATTGGATATGGGGGTAAAAGAGGAGTCCAGAATTATCCAGAGGGTAGCAAACCTGGATTACCTGGAGGATGCTGGTACCATTGAGAATAATTGGGAAGTTTAGAAGAGGAGGTGGTTTGGGTGAATCCCTCTACCTTGATGTGGTAGACATCCTTTCACTCCCATGTATTTTCCACTAGTTGCTGGCTCCATTCCACGGAAGAGAAGAAGGCCAACAAGATTTTTGGTTAGGATCTGCAATTTTATCCATGTTAGTAAACTCCCAATGAGAAAATTCCTTCTACCAATGAAGATCAACAGCTGTTCTACAATTCATAGTACTGGAATTGTCAGAGGCACTGGGACTTTAAGTGACTAACCCGGAATCACATAATCAGCATGTGCCGGAAAGCTCTCTCTGCCTTCAAACCTAGCCGTTTATCCATTAGTCCACATTGCCTTCAATAACCAGTTATACAATGCTTTAAAGTTCTTAAAACACCTTATATACACCTCCCAACCACCTCATAGGATGGACTGGCACAACAGGCATTATACGATTTTATAAATGAGGAAACTAAAGAAAAACAACTAAGGGATCTACTCATGGTCACAAAGATAGCATTTCAACTCTGACTGTAGGATAACATATTTAGAGATACAAAGGCCTTAGAGGCAATAGAATCCAACCCCCTATGAGGAAGCTGAGAAAGCATAAGAGACTGGACCAGATCATGGAGTATTAGTAAGTATCTGAATTAACATTGGAACTCAAGACTTTTTGACTTCAAGTCCAGCACCCTAATAGGTCATGCTCATCTCCCTGAAACTAAAAAACAAACAAACAGCAACAATATCTTCACCTGACAATTAAACTTTATCTATATGCCACCTTATCTTTCTCTGCCCTTTCACTCCTGAAGTTAAACTCCTGGAGAAAGTTGTCTATTTTCAATGTCTTTACGTTCCTCAGTATCTACTCTTGCCTCCATCCCTTCCACTTAGACTTCTGTGGCTAATACAGTGGTACCTTGACTTAAGAGTTTAATCCATTACTGAGCTTGTAACTCAATTTGCTCATATATCAAATCAATTTTCCCCATTGAAATTAATTGAAATGCCATTAATCTGTTCCAGCCCCCAAAATGCCACCCCAGTTTTTAAATAAGAAAAAGTATTTATAAATAACAAATATTGTATAAAAACATAATAAAAGAGAATGTAAAGAAGTATTTATAAGAAAAAGTATTTATAAATAACAAATATTCTATAAAAACATAATAAAAGAGAATGTAAAGAAATAAACTGGTCTTATAAAGTGTATATTTTCCTTGGATATCAGACAACTTGAGCTAACAGAAGATACTGGTGGAGGTGGAGGGTGGAGGAGATAGATGGAGTAGGTTAGAGGAGTTTTTTTTCCTGCTCTTTTGGTCACTTTCATTCACTTACTGGCTATGCTCTTAATGCTACACTTTATTCCTGAACTTAATTGCTACAATATCTTTTTTACTTTCACTTAACTTAATTTTCTTCACTGGTGAGGTAAACAATGTGGACTGAAGGAGTGAGGTGCAGGATGTTGAGTGGGTGTTGAATTGTGGCCTTCGCTGTGCCAACTAGCAGTGGCTTGGACCTCAAATTTTGGCTCTTAATTCAAAGCAAAAAATCGACCATGTGACAGCCTGTATCTCGGAAATCTTGTAAGTTGGTGTATTCGAATGTCAAGGTACCACTATACTTTACTGAAATTATTCTCACACAGATCAATGATACTCTCTTCTTTTGAAGGGGGGAAGGCAAGGCAATTGGAGTTAAGTGACTTGCCCAAGGTCACAAAGCTAGTAAATGTGTCAAGTGCCTGCAGCTGCATTTGAACTCAGATCCTCCTGACTCCAGGGCCAGTGCTCCATTCACTGTGCCACCTAGCTGCCCCTCAATGATACTCTTATTGTCAAGGTGCGTGGAAAGTTTTATTTAGCCCTCGTTCTCTTGGACTTGTGCATTTGACAACATTGATCATCTCTACTTAGATAGGTCTTTCCTCCTTTGTCTTCAGACACATCATTTCTGCTTCCTAGTTTTCTAACACTTCAGTTTTCAATGACTTCTCATCACGCTTTCGATCACTCATGGCAGTTATCTTCCCATTTTATGCAGCAACATTCTCCCATTTTTATCCTGCCCCGAGTGTGTTGCAAACCTCATTTGTAAAAGGATCTTACGTTTACATTTAATTTTTTAAAAAACTAAGGTGTTTTTTTTTTTTACAAATTACAACAAATCTCAACCATACAAAAATAACCTAACTTACATAGATATTTATTTATTGATAAGATCATTTACAATTTCAAATAGCCACCCTTTATAGAGAACTCAAAATCTCAGCCATCTCTTCATTTGCTATCAGCTTCTCTGCTCCCTTCTATGCTGCCACCCCCACCACTGTGTCCTTCATTTCCTTCTCCCCTCATTCCCCCTTAAGTTCTTTACCAAGAAACTCATCATGATGGAAACTGCTTCAGCCTTGAACTAATACCACATCAGTACCTTCAGTTGCTTCTGTCCCTCTGATTGGAGAATAGAACAAAAAACTCCTCGCATAGTCTCTCTATATAAAGGGCTCGAAATGACAGTTATCTTTTCATTTTCCACCAGCTGACCAGTTTGGTTTTGACTCCATCACTATCTCCACCATCACCATCATTCCCCTGTGCTAGGTACCCTCTCTGTCTCTTCCTTTTCAGCTTCCTTTTGTGTATTGTTTTCCCCAACTGGACCACAAACTCCTTAAGGGCAAGAACCGTCTTTTTCTTATTTGCATCCCCAGTACTTAGCAAAGTGCCTGACACATAGCAGGCTCTTAATATTTATTTAAGCATTTTATAGCATGTCTATTTACTTGACTGGGATTGTGATCTCAGCAACCTGAATGTTTTTTTTTTTTAATAATGCAGATTGTCATCCACTCGGATGATATCAATCCAAAAGTTCCTGAAAATGGGTCTAATGTAGAGGATGACAACCTTTATAGATTTCTCAAGACATCACAAGGATGACAGTAGAGAATTTGGACTGTCCATTTGTTATATCTAATCCTTCACCCATTATTAACCTATCTTCTTTGGAAAATACATTTCCCTAGTGACATCCATTACATCTCTTCTTGTTTGAAGTACCTTATTTTTTATGTATTCAATCAATCATTACTCAACAAGGATTTATCAATTAACTGTTTTGTGCCAATCCCTGTTCTCAACATGTTTATATCCTATCAAGGGAGACTATATCTACATGGGTAAGTATATACAAAATAAATACAAGATAAAATTTTTGTCAGAGGAGACCACTGGCATCTGGAGGGAATAGGAATGGCTTAAAAGGTACAGCCTGGGCAATGTTCCCAAAGGATTCTAAAAGGCACAGCTGAAACGAGAGTACATTCCAAGAATGGAAGATAGGCATTAAATAAACTATATTTAATTTTCTGGTCATAAGCTTTTACTTTATGTTTCTATATTTCTAATTCTTCAGCTGTCCCTATGGTCTTTGCCTGTATTAGCTTCAGTTATTTCAAGGATTTTTAACTTCAAACTGGTTATGTATATCTATTATGATATGCTACTTCACTTTTAAAAAAGGCAATAACTAAATATTTAGGCAAATACATTTTAGATTCTATTACTGAAAGTTACAAATGATTATATATATATATATATACATATATATAGCTGTTAGAAAGTTAGTGTAACTTTTTAAAAGTTGAAGTTGCATCCTCTAATTAAACTATTTACAAAAATGATATTGAGAAATAAAATAGATTGTTTTAGTTCAAGTTTACACACTTTATATTAAAATGCATCAAGTTTTAAAATGATGACATAACCCATCTATACTTACTATAGCTTGCAATGATGGTGAAAAAATTTAAAACATGCCCACATGAGAAACTGACATATTCTTATTTGAAATGACTTCACTTGTACACATTAAGTAATCACTTCATTATAAGAAGAAGCTTGCCACTACAGTTTCATCTTTTTTAACTTTGAAAAATGTAGGCATATTATTTTAAGAAGTGCACTTGAAAATGCTTTGCTATCCCCTTACTAATAGGGTTTCCTATTCCATGACAGTCTGTAAAACTCTAGCCCTCTCTACTTTTCTATAGTCTTTCCCTTGACAATCTCATTCACTGCCATTGCACTGAGTATTTCCTTTATGAAAATGACACTGAAATATGTCTCTAGTCCCAAATTCTCTTCTGGGATCTAAACCTATATCTCCAACCACATACAGAACGATTACATGTGTATATTTATATATGGACACATCACCACTATTTCAGAGTAAATATCTAAAAAGCAACTTTATCTGTCTGAAAACCCTCTTTTTGAAGACTGTTTTTATAGGTTGCACCACTATTTGCCCAATTTTAATGTTCAAACTTTGGTTGTTATTTTAAACTCTTCCTTATATCATATATTATCTATTAAGAAGTTCCATCAATCTCACTTTCCCAACATTTCTTTTTTTTTTTAAGGTTTTTTTAAATTTTTTTTTAAATTTTATTATAGTTTGCATCATTCCTTTCCACAAGATTCTGAGTTACATATTTTCTTCCCCTCTTTCCCCCACCCACCACCCCAAAACAGCAATCCCAGTGTGTCCCCCTCCCCCAGTCTATTCTCTCCTATGTCACTTTTCAGTAGGGCAGGATGGATCTCCCAACCGCAGTGCCTGTGTATCTCAAGTTCCCATTGGATGTAGTCAATAATAATAATAATAATAATTGCATATAGA
>CM053588.1:205492256-205530749 GCA_028646515.1 Pseudochirops corinnae | reverse complement strand
TCTGTCCCAAATCGCTGGGGTCCTCCCGTCTGCTGTAGCTCTCAGGAAGATGCTGGGAACTCTTCCTATTTACTTACGGCTGACTGGATAGTGAAGACTCCAGAACCGAGGCCCAAGACAGCTATCTGGATCCAGGCCGCTCAACACGAGAGCTCTTGGCCTGAGAACAATCGCTCAGTCCCCCTGCTGTCTGCAGGCCGCGGGCGGGAAGCTGCAACGCGGAGGCAGGTGCAAAACCTCTGCCTTTTGCTTTTCCACTCTGGAGGCCTTTCGGCCGGACTGCTTATCTCCCCCTTTCGCAATCCCCACTCGCAGCTGCCGCTGCTGCTGATTCGCTCACCTGAGAGGCTCCTCTGCTGTCCCGCCCAGCCGCCCCCGGGGCACAGCTGCGGCTTCAGGCCAGGCTGGTTTCGGTTCGTAGTGCTGATATGGTTCCTCGTAGCCAAGCTGACTTTAGTGGGAAGTATCTTTGTGTGTGTTTTGGAGTTCTAGGATTGGTTTAGAGTCCTATTTTGTGGGTATTTTGGGGGGGCTATGTGAGAGCTGTGATATGTTGCTGCTGCTACGCCACCATCTTGGCTCTGCCCCCCCCCAACATTTCTAATATCTGTGTCTTCCGCTGTTCTAAATAAACTGCCTAAGGACAGGAACTCATTACTCCACACCCAGATTACTACAGTAAACTTCTTTCCATTGCTCATACTACGGCAAGCTTCTTTATATGTAAAATCCAGCTATAACTATTATCTTTTTGAAAACCTTTAGTGCTTCCCTATTACTTAAAAAATAAACCGCAACTTATTTAAAACCAACATTCAAAGCCAACTAGCTCTTACCCTTATTCTCTCCCCTTTATCTTCTATGTTCAGACCAAAATAAACTATACTTTGCTTCCCAAACAGGTTTTGTGCATTTCCTCACCTCTGTCCCTTGGCTCACACTATCCCCACTATTTCTGTCACTTTCTCAGTGCTCCTCTTCATAGGCAGATGCCTATCTATCCCAATTCAAAGATCACTAAAGTCATTCTTGAAGTCCCCTACTAGCAATGTAATTTTTTCCTCAAATCTTATGTAACATTTTGTTTGCATATTCCTAAAACAAACATTAGGCAAGAATGTGTGTTAGACATAGCTATGTTTTGTGTCCGTTCAAGAATTTAGACTTAGAGAGGGCAGGGTTGATAACTTCCCACATTCTTGATCAGCACAGAGATCTAGGAACTTAAAAGTTCAAGAAGGAAGAGAATTAAAGAAAGAAAGGTTAAAACACTCACAAAGTATACACATTTTATATTATAGGACTGCATGCCACTTAAGAAAACTTGCTATGTCAAAATATGAACATAAAATATAATTTATATTACTGGTTTTCATATAGATTTTAAAATGTATTTGGCTGTTTGTCATGATTGCCATCAACTGACACAAGAATTCTGTGGAAGGGTCCTGAAGCTATAACTGAATAACCACTGTCTAGAAAAATTAAGATTACCTCTGAGGTTCCTTCCAATTCAGTGATTCTAAAATGGTTAGAGAGTGACATTTTCAATAGAAGGTTAGTGTTTAAAAGTGTTTCTTTAACTCCAAAATGTATAATTCACTAATCCCATCTCACTTCTGGAATTAAAACACTGGCATTTCTGACATTATTTCTAAATTTCTTGCAAAAATACAAAGAAGTCATACTTTTCTATATTCTACTAACTTGTTCTCTCAGCAGCAAAACAGTCCCAGGCCAAGGATATCGTTTATACTAGAGCTCTCTGACATAATATCTATTCAATAATACCTTCTTTCATCCTAATCAAAATGATGAAAGACCCTATTGCCTCTTCTCTTTCATAGTTCACAGGTGAGACCACGTAAGACAAACTTTTTGTCTTAAGTGTACACACAAAGATTCCTTAATCGTCTCCTCTTCCCCCACTTTTAGAGAATCCATTTACCACAGGAAAATCCCTGCCATATCTTTCACTCTCTTTGTTCCAACAATAAGCCCCCCAAAAGATCTTAATTATTCTTAAGTAGTAGTAATAGTACCTGCATCATGCAAAATTCCAAGTTATAAGTCAAATAAAGAAACAACAACAAAAAAAATCAGGTCCATGATTAAAAGTGAGACATAAAAAATATTTACTGCTCAATTTAATTAAAAATTATTTTTTATCATTAAAAATATTCATTAAGCATTAACCATGTATACTTGCAAACATTATTAAGTTTTTATTTCATTACTAGTACACAAGAGATTTTTCACTACTATACCCTTATATTGTGTACTGGCTAGTCTTTACTGGACTGTCCTAAGAACACCTTTTTAAACATGATTCCCATAGGAACATATATTTCAATCTTCAAACAACAGATATGAAAATGAAATCTTAAAACACAACCCATTTGTATATTGGGGATATTCAGAACTAATATTTTTCCTGTCAGTAATCGAGTAATGTTCATATGTTTAAGTACAATACACCTATTCTCAGCAACAAATTCTTAAGACATTAGCAAAATATGCATAAAGAATTGAGAACTGAAGACCTTTTTTATATGTCAGTAATTAAAAGTCATTGGTGTTTTTGTTGTAAACTCAAAGACACCACACCTTGCACAACTATCTATTAAAATGAATCCTCTTTCATCATTCTTTATTAGCACCCCACCCTATTCCCTGCCCTCCCCCCCAAAAAAGTTCAAGTCTTGGAGAAAAAAAGGTACATATTTAGGATGGTAGCTGATATTTAAACAGTACTTGAAAGTTTGCAAGGTACTTTAAATAGAACTGTCATTTGATGTTCACAACTTTGTAATAGAAATAATACAGGAATTATCTCCATCTTACAGATGAAGAAACTGTATTGCCAGCATCACTCAACTGGTCAGTATCAAAGGCTTCACACAATTCTTTGCCATTTTCTATTCACTTTTCCATGAGGCTTGGATTTAAGAATCAGAAAAACATGGGTTTGAATTCAGTCTCTGACATTTGCTAGCTATGAGACCCTGAATAAGCTACAAATTCTGGGTGTAAGGTAAGTCCCTTTAAGGAAATAAGATTCTTTTAGTGTGCATATATAACTTATATAACACTACAAAATTTGTCTTAATCTCTACAGGAAATCAATTTGGAAAAATAATAAAAACAATCATTTCAAAATAAGTGGACTGTGTTGATTTAAGTATGGTTCCCTTTTCAGAACATAAAATGTAAAATATGTTACCGATCCTCAGTAATAATTCATACTTTGTACTGAGTATTAACTAAAGTTTAAAGGAAAAATGCCACTTTATAATTATTTTCATGGTTTCAATTGGCTAAAAAAGGAGTGATATATGAATGTAATGGAATATTATTGTGCTATAAGAAATGATGAGCAGGTGGACTTGAGAAAAACCTGGAAACATTTATATGAACTGATTCTGAGTGAGGAGAGCAGAACCAAGAGAACATTGTACACACTTAGAGTCACACTGCACAATGACTAACTTTGATAGACTTAGCTCTTCTCAGTAACACAAGGTTCTAAGGCAACTCCAAAAGGCTCATGATGGAAAATGCTATCCACATCCAGAGAAAGAATTATGGAGTCTGAATACAGATCGAAGTATATTATTTTCTTGCTTTCTTTTTTGTTTTGCTTTATTTCTTCTTTCTCATATTTCTTTCCACTGGTTTTAATTCTTCTTTACAACATGACTAATATGAAAATATGTTTAATATGAATGCATTTGTAGAGCCTATATCAGACTGCATGCTGTCTGGGGGAGGGGAAAACATAGGAAGGGGAATACAATTTAAAACTCAAAAGCTTGTGGAACTGAATGTCGTAAACTGAAAATAAATATTTTTTTAAATGGGGGAAAAAGCTTTACAGAACTATTTAGAAAAGAACTTTTTGTTTAAATCTATGTATTTTCCTATTCCTAGGCATTTAAAACTTCATGTTCAAACAGAACTCATCCTTCTCCCCTAATCCCTATAATTTATAAATTTCCTTATTACTGTCCAATGAACCAATATCCTTCCATTTACAAAGGTTTATAACCTCATTGTCATCCACCAGTTCTTCTCACTCATACAACACATCTTAAACTATACTTCAAAATAGTAATCATCAAAATGATTTAGATTTGGTTTTTAAAATAGAGTAGTCTGTCAATGGAAGAGATCAGGTATAACAACAGATAGGAGCAAATGAACATGGAGTCATACTAAGTGATACATGCAAAGACCCTAGCTATAGAGTTAAGACCTTATTTTTAGGTGGGGAGAGAAGTGAAGAGGACTGCTAGGAAAACTGAAAAGCAGTCTGAAAGAAATCAAATAGAAACCAACATCTCATAAAATGAACCCAAAAAAGTTCAACATGGATTGATGACAGGTATAAAACATCAATCACATCATAAACAAATTTGAGGGAACAAGGAAGAAATTACCTTTTCTGATCTTAGTGGAAGAATTTATGACCACATAAGATATAGAGGATCATTTAATAGAAAACAGCAATTTTTACTACATAAAATTAAAAAGTTTTTGCACAAACAAAATCAATGCAGTTAAAATTAGAAGGGAAACAGCTGGGGGGGGGGGTGTACTTCACAGAAGGTGTCTCTGATAAAGGTCTTATTTCTTACTACCATAAGGAAGTGATTCACAATTTTCAAAAACAAGAGTCACTCCTCAATAGATAAACGGTCAAAATACATTAAAGAGAAGTCTTCAAAGGAAAAAATCTAAACTATCAACAGCCATATTTAAAAAAATGCTCCAAATCCCTAATAATTAGAGAAAGGCAAATTAAAGCAATTCTAGAGATACCACTGCACGTCTCTCTCAGACTGGCAAAGATAACTAAAAAAGGGAAAATGACCGTTGCTGGAGGGGCTATGGTAAAACAGTCATACTAATCCACTGTTGGTAGAGCTTTGAATTGATCCAGCCATTCTGGAAAGCAATATGCCTCCAAAGTCACTCAACTGAGATTGACCCAGGTATATACCACTACTAGTCAATACCTCAAAGAGATCAAAGAAAATGGAAAACGACCCATATGTGCAAAAATGTTTACAGCACTTCTTTCTGGGGTGGCAATGAGCTGGAAATGAGGGGGGGTGCCTAATGAATAAACTATTGCTTGAGTATTATTAACAAAACTACAAAGGGTCATTTTCAGAGAAACATGGATAGACAAGAATTGTTCTGCAGTGAAGTGAGCAGAATCATAACAACTTATACAGTAACAGCAATGCTACAAAAACTATCTTTAAAGACTTCAGAATTGTGACCAAGGTAGTGGTCAACCACAACTCTAGAGTTACAATGTAGGAGAGTTACTCATCTCCTTAAAAAAGGGTGATGGACTCAATATACAGAATAAGACACATTTTTGGATATGGTAAATGAAGGGATTTTTTTTATAACTTCATTCTGCATCTACTACTGTCACTTTCAACTCTAAGGAACAAGATGTCCCAACCAGAATAAGCTCATCACCTCTAATCTCATCACCATACTATTAAGTGAAGGCTTGACTGACACCTTCAGCCTCCTTTCCCCTCAGATTGAAGGGGTGAAGGGCAGAACTTCTCTTCCCAATGCCTTCCTTTACAGGGGGCAGATACTGAACTCTCAGTTCACTCCACTGTATCTGTTCTGCCTGATTCCAACTCCATGGAACAAGAAGCTCTGATCTCCCCTCCTTCTTCCATTTTCCTGCCTTCTTTTATGTGTTGTCTTCCTCTATTAGATTCTAAGTTTTTGGGGGGCAGGGACTGTCTTTCTTTTTATTAATTGTATTTCCAGCTCTTAACACAGTGCCTGGTACATAAGCAGGCACTTAATAAACGTTTACTGGATTAGATTGGATCTTCTTGCATATTTGTAATAAAAGTTTTGTTGTTGTTGTTGTTTTTTTCATTTCAAGGGAGGGGAGAAAGTGAGAAGGGCATAGAAATAGGGCCTCCAACAAACCAAGAAATTAAGATACAAGAAAGGTGAAAAGGAATTACAAACTAAACAGTTTTAAAAGTTGCATGCTAAAATTATATACTAAAAAGAAAATCAAGCTATACATAATAAAAGATCCCCAGTTTCATGTATAATTTTCTATTATTTTACAATGGATACAGAAATGCTGTTTTAGTTGGTGTTTGCTACAAACAGGGTAAAAATGGGAAAAATTTTAAGAAATATAATCAAGGCTAGCTTTGGAAAATATGGGACTGTTTGTCAAGGTATAACTAATATTTAATGGGTTTAATGTGATCTCATGATGAAAAATCAAGGAATGCATGTCAGTGAATTCAGTGACAAAGCATGAAAAACAAGGGATCATAGTAAAAGGAGGGCATATCATATGTTAAAAGTTTTTCCAAGATAAAAAAATGTTTAACTTTATAATTCAATATATTTATTTATTTTACTTTACCCAAAGTAATTTACATAGCATGATATAAACAGAAATAACAGTTAATACAGTTAAAAGCTACAAAGGTTGAGAAAAATAAGAGTTAAGAAAACATTAAGACATTGAGCATTTAACCTGTGAGAAATCAGCTCTAGTAGAGAAGTGAGAATGGAAGACATTATAAGTCATTGTGCCAGGAATGGATAATGAGGAACTGGAAGCAGCAAGTGTAGACGATTCTTTCTAAAAGTAAGATATTCAAAGTAAGGGGATGGTATATAAAAATAATAGCTAGAAGATAAGGCAGTGTCAAGTGAAGGTATTCTTTAAGTATAGACTTTAATAGGCAATGGGGAAGTAGCTAGAAGAAAGAGAACCTGAAGATGCAGAAGAATTTTCAGTGGTAAAAGCTCCCAGAGAACATAAGGAATGATGGGATCAGGAGCACAGGTTAGCTCTGGCAGGAAAGGCAGAAGAAGAAAATGGAGAAATGGAGTTACAAGATTTGGAGTAAGAGAAAAGAACTTATGGATTTAGCTACTTTGATCAATACAATGATCCAAGAAAGATCTGAAGGACTCGTGATGAAAAATGCTATCTACCTCCAGAGAGCTGATGAACTCTGAGTGCAAATTGAAGAATGTGTTTTTTCACTTTCTTTGTTTTTCTTCCCCTGTGTTTTGCAACATGGCTAATATGGAAAAATATTTTGCATGATATCACACGTATAACTGATAGATTGCTTGCCTTCTCAATGGAAGGGAGAAGGGCTGGGAGTAGGACAGAAGTGAACTCAATTTAAAAAAAATTAATGTCAAAAATAAATAATAAATTATATATATGCATACACACACATGCTAAAATTTTGTCCAAGATCAAATAAAAGTAACTATTAGTTTGACAACTATACCTTCCTCTCTTTCTTGAAAATTAAGGCATATGCCTGACTCTGGTCCTGTTAAAGCTTAATAAATATTTATTCAATTGAATGGGGGAAAAAAGAAGCAAAGAGCTTATGACAGATGGAATCAATTGTATCAATAAAGTAGGAAATGTGATGATCTATGGGAGAGAGGACTGAGAATAGAATAGTTTTAAGGGTTCAAAGAGAGAGGAAAAGGTCTGAAATAAGTTGCTGCAAGGAACATGATAGTTTATTGGGGAAAAATAAAAGGACTGTCTTACAATTAAGGTCCAGTTAAGATGAGGTCACATAATTTGCAGTGGACCAGGTATGATTTTCTCCAACAATGTTTAGTAGCTTTCAAGTAGAGACAGTCCAAAGCTGATGGGTTAGCAAAACATGGACAACAGAAGGCAAAAGAGGTCAAGGGTGGAGGTCAGTGCGTAGCTGAATTAATATCTGAATTATAAGATCAAGCCTGTGAAGGAAGAAAGTAAACCAGAGAAGAGGCAGAGCTTTGACAGAAAAGGGAAGGTTGGAAGGACTAAAGGGTACTGTAAGGAAAAAGAATAGGTTTAAGAGGAGTGGGGCAAAGGGAAAGGAGCCAAAATACTTAAGTATGATCAGTGAGAGAAATTTCAGACCTCACCATCCTATACTCTGTTTGAGAAGCAGTTTGGGGAAACGACAAAAGTCTAACGTTGAACTCTATGAGTTGCTGCAATGGAATAGATGTGAAGGTCTAGGAGTTGAGGGAGTTGATGCCAGCATATCTGAAGAGACATCAATATGAAACATAAAGGAGGCTAACACCTCAGCAAATGTTAACTCTAATCCACAGAGATTTGGGGAGCAGAAGATAGGAATTTGTTAGTCAGGGAATGGGGTTATTACCAGTTGATTAGAGAAGGGGACAGGAAAGTCAGCGGCGATGGTGGCCCGGACAACTGTAAGCAAAGGCAATTATGCAATGATTACAAACAACACTCATCTCCTCACTAAGATCAGCCCTTTTCTTCTTTGGGTGTGATGTGAGGAGGCAGAAGAATAGATATCAACAGCAATGAATTTTGTAGTAAAGGAGGCTACTAATCCTGACAAGCCCTCTCCATTTGGGAAAGCACCTTCACATTACAGATCTATTTCATGTTACATAACCATTTAGATACTCTACACTTTAGCCAATCTGAACATCTGCTTCGGAAGTGCTCTAGGCTGTTTCATAGTTTGATGCCTTTGCCCACATGTTCTCCATGTCTGGAATTCTTCCCCCACCCCATTTGTTAAGATATAATTCGAAAGGTGCCTCCTGGAAGAAGGTAATACTTCCTGGTCAGTGGTGACCTTTCCCCTCAGATATCATACAGTGCTCTGTACCCTTTAATGCATTTCTTTTTTTTTTTTTTTAGGCTGACCAGTTGTCCATTTTTATTGCATAAGCCAAATAGAAGGGTACTATGTACAGAGGAGATAGGGGAGGATCATTTTTTAGTCTCCTCCTCTTTGGACAAAGTCTTGATGATCTCTTTCTTGGTCTGCAGACGCTCTTCTGGACACTTTTGTGCTTCCTTAGTCTTAGACCTGCAGGCTTCAGCCTTAGTCAGCCAAGAGCTTCTTCCGGGCCTTTTCTGCCTTCAGTTTATGAATGTGCTTCACCAGGATCTGCTTATTCTTGAACACATTTCCCTTTACCTTCAAGTACAGGCTGTGGTACATGTGGCAGTCAATCTTTTTGGATTCACGATATCTTCAGAACAGACAGTGCAGAATCCTCATTTGTCTCATCCAGGTCACCTTCTCAGGCATATGAGCATTGGCAGTACCCTTTCTCTTACCAATACCCATGTGCCTGCCCTTCCGTCGAGCCAGAGTATTTCTTTGGCATCTGGCACGAGAGTGCACAGTAACAGGCTTCTGGACGATAAGCCCATCTTTAATCAGCTTCCGGATCTGCTGACGGGAATTAGCATTGACAATTTCATTGGTCTCATTGGGGTCAAGCCATACCTTCTTCTTCTCACATCGAAGGACACTAGAGGCAAGTTTCTTCTGAAGCCTGAGCATACTCATGGCTGCAGCCACAGCACAGAAAAGGAAAGGAAAGAGCTTTAATGCATTTCTGATTCAGAATTAGACTGTGAACTCCTTGAGAGCAGGGACTATGTCTCTAGTCCTTAGTACCATGCCTGGCACTTACTAAATGCTTATTGACTGACAGCTAACTGACAAGATGGTTTGTCATAGCTATATTTGTGTTGCTTCCCAGCCCTGTCTGGAAGGGAAGTAAAATAATCTTAGCTGAACTTGTCTTCTTAATTGCTAAGCACAAGAATTTGGCACGGGAAGATGGTTAATGCTGATCATATAGTGGATTTTTCAGTAAAGTACATATTTACAAATTTATAACTATGGGTATCTAGGTAGTGCCAGGTATAGCGTACTGGACCTGGAGCCAGAAAGATCAGAATTCAAATCCTGCCTCAGAAATGTACTGCTACTCCAGGCAAGTAATTTAAACTGTTAGCCTCAGTTTCTTCATGTGTAAAATGGGCATAATATAGAGATGAGATATTTGTAAAGCGCTTTGCAAACCTTAAAGCTCTATATAAATTTTAGTTACTATTATTATTATTTCTCTGCTTTGTACCACTTCAGTAAAATATTGATAGAAGGGAGAAAGGAAACCCTGGACTCCTGACACACCAAGGATATTTGCATGGCACAGTAAGTGTCATGATCTACTGGCTAGAACCCAGCAACAACAACAATAACTAGCATTTAAGCAGCTCTTCAAGGTTTTGCAAAGTACTTTACATGTTATCTCATTTGGTCCTCACAATCACCTGATGAGGTGGGTGCCATTACTATCATTTCCATTATACAGATGAGGAAACAGGCTGAGAATGGTGAAGTGAGTTAGCCAGGACTACACAGCTACTAAGTGTCTAAGGCAGAAGTGAATGTAGTTCTTCTTGACTCCAAATCAGCAGCTCTATCCACTATTCCACCTAGCTGACCATTGTGGGTAGTCTTGAAAAGAAACTTCGATAACAGTCATGTCTTTAAATAAAGCGTAACAATGACAGTTAAGTTTAGAATTATGATAAAGAACAAGTAGAAAGCGTGCAAAGGGAGACTAATTTCTTTCCTATTCTCTTTAAATATAATTCTATTACCCATTCTAATGCATAACAATTTTTAAATAAAATTATGCTGTTATCTTGATCTAACCTAAGCTTTCCATATTGTTACTTAAACCTATTTTCTTATAGGTTACCTTGGTGGAGCCTGAAAGCTGGGGCAAATCTCTCTGAGCAAGGGTCTTCCTGCACTTAAAAATTTATTTTCAAAGTCTCTCAAACTAAAGCTGAATAAACCATCACTTTAAACCTTCCCTCTTGGACTCTGTTTCCATACCTTCTCATAATATTTGTGACTCATCTTTATTTGTATCAGCCAGAACTGGATACAGCATTATATTAATGTCTATTACCCCACAGTTAGCTAGCTAGGTAACAGAGTGGCTAGACTGCTGGGGTTGGAGTTAGAAAGACATCAATTCAAATCTGGCTTCATATACTTATTTGCTGTGTGACCCTAGGGAACTTCACCTTTCTCTCAGTCTCTGTTTCCACAGCTATAAAATGGGAACAAAAACAGCATCTATCTCCCAAAGTCATTGTGAAGATCAAGGGAGACAATATATACAAGTGCCTTATAACCATGATATTATATCGATGCTAGCTATTATTTACCGATTTAAATATTTCAAGAAGATATCTCCTGTTTTAAAATAGTGATTCTTTAGTCTAATTCATATTCAGCTTGATTATATTTCAAAGTAAAATTACATACAGTCACTTACTATGTTATATTTTTGCAGGTGGTTTTCTCCCTTCAAGGTTATTGCCCTGAAATAGAACTCTCTAGTCTGTCAAAGACCTTTGGAAAGTGTTAAGTGATAAACAGTATAAGGTAATATCACTGAATATTTGTTTCCTCTCATCTCCTTACTTCCCAAATGTTTCTGAAGTTTACTTCATTTGTTTCAAATTTTTTCTTAAGTGCTATCCCATTCATACGTAAAATTTCCTCTATTTGGATTATCTTTTCTGCCCAACCCTTTTATTTCTACTGCCTAAATTTTGATGAACTCTCATGTTCTCTTAGCTTTCTAGAATTAATTTCATCCAATTTTTTTTTTACTGTTCTCTTGCTCAGTATATTTAAATTCTTATTTTTTATATTAAACACATGTTTATATGTTGCTTTAAAAATGTTATTCATGTATATCTATGCTCTCTCTCCTCAAAGATAGGTAGTGTCAAACTCAAATCTAACTCTTTCTAAAATTTGTTGCACCAATACTCAAAAAACTATTGTAAAATGACTGTTATCACTTATGAACTGAAGATGCTCTAGCTGTTCCTATATTGGTAGAAAACATTGTGGACAATATCATTAGCAAACAGAAACATCTGGAGGACCTCACTATTTATAGTTATTGATATTTTCTTCATTATCTTTTTGGGAGTAATAACTCCCATAATTGTTCTTAACTATTTGCTATCCTCCTCTTTCAAATATTTTGAGAACTGATCTTACCTGCTTAATTAACCCATATCACCTTCAGCACAGTGTACCATGGTTTAGTCTTTTATTTAGTCATTTCTATTTGCTCAAGCAATATGTCAATACATTCCTTAAAAAAAGTCATACCATTTTTTAAACAACAATATTCTACTGGTGAAGCTACATGGCATAGATATGACTCATAGAAGACCAGTCTTTAAACAATTAAAATTCTGGGTAACCCAAAAGGCAATGCAGAGACCCGCAACCGGTTGTAGAAGGATACAACATAATAATAGAGATTCATAACTAGACAATGAGGTGGTCCACTCACAAAGTGAGAGCAAGAGATTGCTGGAGAAAACATGTGCTCCACTGGTATCTGCACAATACCAAGAGGTATTCAGCTTCTCTCCATTCCCTATCAAAATGGCTGGACCTCTGTGGATTTATGTGAAGACATGGATAAGAATCAGACAGATGGACAAGGTGTGTGGACAAGCTGTGATCTACATCATTAAAAGGATTATCGACATTGATGGGACCAGATTCAGTGACATACTGAAAAAGCACTGATTATACACACACCATTAAGGACAATGTGGTCAAGCAGAAAGGGCACTAAAAGCTGGGTCAAGACACATTTGGGCTCTAATACCACCTATAACACATATTATCTCTGTGACAATAACCCAATCCCTCTAAGCTTCTTGCTGCATCCATAATATGGTAATGATACACATAGTACCTATTTAATAGATTTTGTGAAAATAAAATGAGAATAAAAGTATTTTGTAAACCTTAAATCACTATACAAATATAAGTTATTACTATTATATCGCTGTCTCAAATCTAGACTTTCACTTTGTAAGACTGACCCCCTTGATTTCTGATAAAGTCATGCTGATTTTTGGTCAACAACACAGTCTCTTTAAGGTAACAATAGCCATACCTGACATGTATCTAGCACTTCAAGGTTTATATAACGTTCTATATTAGCATGATCTCTCTCTTGATCTTTACAATAGCCCTGTGAGAAAGATAACACAGGTATTATTATACCCATTTTTCAGGCATCTGTTAGGCTACTTTTTCTGGTCTTATTAAGTCAGAGCTGCAATTTCCAAGGTCACTCAATTTTCAAATTTTTCAAGGGTTCTTTTCTAATCTTCAAGTGTCATTGCTATTCTTTCATTTTCCAGTATAATTCTTTATTTTTCAAAAAGGCTGCCAGTGGCACACAGAATATGGATAGTTGTTTCAGTATTCAGTCTTGTAATCTGACTATATACCTCTTGAAAGTATACTTTTGCCAAATCTTCACCTATATTTCAATGAAGTTCCTTATATTTCCCAGAGTATTTTTTGTACTTGGTTGTTGGTTTAAATTTTAACAAAAATCCATATACCATATATCATGTTATTTAGTCATTTTCAGTCATATCTGATTCTTTGTGACCTCTTTTGGAGTTTTCTTGGCAAAGATACTAGAGGGGTTTGCTATTTCCTTCTCCACCAAATTTTATAGATGAGGAAACTGAGGCAGAGTTCGTGATTTTCCAGGCTCACAAAGCTAATAAGTGTCAGAGGCTAGATTTGAACTCAGATCTTCCTAACTCCAGGCCCAGTGCTCCACCCACTATGCTACCTAGACCCTCAATATAGATATGTTGTATACTACCAAATAAGTCACTTTTTAGAAGGTAAGTCAAAATAAATTTTAGTTCATTAAAAAAAAACTGTGACAAATATAATTAATAGTAAATTCACCAATTGGTACTTAAGGAAAAAAACAAACAAACCTTTGACCCGTAACATTCATTTGCTGACTTACAACACAAGCTTCTATGAAGCATAGAACTTGGACATGGCACTGGCTCTACAGTTAGAAGATCTCTATTCAAATCCTATTTCTTATCTTTCTTATCCTCATTACTGGTAAGACCTTGGACAAGTTAATTAACATCCCCAGGTCTCAGTTTCCTTGTCTGTAATGTGGGTAAGTCAGATTATATGGCCTATCAATTCCTTACAGTTCTAGGCCTATGATCTTATAATCAAAAAACAAGCATCAGAATAGAGTTCTGTTCTGGCTTTAAAAATCTTGTGAGCTAATTTACCAACTAAAAAACACAGTAACCACAACATCAGTAGCAGCAGCCCCCCAAAAGCACAGCAAAGATAAATTAAAATCTATTCTTATACAGGGCTAGAAAAACCTGTTTCTCTTTTCATACATACAACATTCCCAAACAGACTAAGATTCTTAAAAGTAACCATTGTGGCTATTCTTTTTTTCTGATAATATTATAGTGTATGTTTCAACCTGTAAATCAAAATCAACAAACAAAAAAAATATACTGTAAGCTTATCAAACTCAAAGCTATTAAGCTGGAATTTCTATTTAAGTAACTAAGACTTAGGTCGTAATACTTTCTGACTAATAAATTCTTATTATTTTAAGAAACTATTAATAATAAGGCAATTCTGCCTATATTTTGGTAGGAAACACGCTTCTGCTTTAGAATTCTCTGAAATGAGTTTGAGCTTAAAGCCTTTTCAAGGTAAAAACAGAATAGGAAAAACATTTGTTAGGGAGTGGCAAGGCAGGGAAAATCCTACATCTATGCAAAAAACAGCCCTATCATTTTTGACAATTATCTGTAGCTTTATGAACATACCGATATATCGTAAACTGAATGCTACAGCTTTAATTGAAGTTTGAACATTATAAACAGTTACATGTCTGGCTCTGGCCTGTATTCTAATACCATCAGCAGAACAGGGATGGGAAGCATAAACAAACCTTTTAACTAGATTACAGTCTCTAAAATGGCTAACAAACCCTTCAGCAAAAACTCCTATTTAACATCTTAAGGAAGGAAAAGTATTCTGAGAATAGTTCTAAAATAATAATTTCTCGAATGACTGTAATATATTTTGATTCTGTGTAGATTTCAATGCCATTTAATATTCTTTGTGATATTCTTTACTTTTAACTTCACAAGTAATAAAAACCTTTATTCTTATATAACTCCCTTATAAATCAGCTTGTCACAACAGGACAGTATTTTTCAAATTATATCTCCTTCTCCCGCCATGTAAAATACTAATTCAACTCTATATAACATGCTTATTTATTAACATTATGCATCTAAGAGATTAAATTCATTGTAGATCAGGAGACTAACCAAGGGAGATACGCTCTACTAACCTTCACTAGATATTTAAGAAAAAATCTTGGAACCAAAAGAGTAAATACAATGGTACTTTTAACACTTTGTTGTTAAGACAAACATATTTTTATAGGTTCCTAATTAAAATGGAAGACCTATTATTATTATTAAGCCAAAATGCTAGGTTAAGAAATAATGTTTCAACATAAGGCCATCTATTAAAATTCCTGATATTGACAGACCATGGTTAGTTAATGCACTGTAGAGGAAAGCAGAGATAGGGATAGATGTACATATTTCTATCAACTAGTCAGTTCATGGGAAGAGAATAATTGGTTTAAAGAATTACTAGAAAGTAAAGGTAATAACAAACCTCTCACAAAATAAAGAGGTTAAGGTTTTCCCTCTGTCACATTCACTTTCTGATTTGTTACATCAATATCACTTACATTTCGATGGAGAAGGTTATCTCAGAAAAATTCTTTAATATTTGTTTTTCTGATTCTTATACTGCTTAATTAGGCCCGGCTTACAAAAAAGGCTAATAAATTACCTCTTGAAGATCTAAGAGACCACAGAATATAAATGATACCTCAAATAACAGCAAGTTCATAGGTGGGGCTATTTGGGCAAATTAATTTCTAGATTAATTCAGGATTAACTACAGAACCTTTTTTTTGTTTCAGCCTACTTTCTCTTTTTTAATAAATGTATTTTCAAAATGACTATAACTATATAGATAAATAAACAACAACAACAAAATCAAACTTAATTTTATAAAGACAAAACTCAGCCCTTAAGGAGAAATGAGAAAATAAATCTTTCTTAGTTCTTGCACTGGTGGTGGACTATGGGAGAAGAATACTGCAAATACTGTCACTTTAGTGATACGTTTTATTTTTTCTGAACTGTGTATTTTCCTCTCTTTTTTTCTTTATTTTTTTGTTATGCTCCCTGTGGTGTGGGAAGGGATATATTTGGAAATAAAAGTACTATAAATACAAAATATAACATTAAAAATTTTAAGATTTAAAATTTTAAAATATAATCTTGTATTTGATAGTATTTATAGAATTTTATAGCTAAGAGTCACCCCAAATACTTTACTATATATCATACTTGGTAAAGTAAAATACAACTCAATTCAACAAATATCTGTTATGAACAACACCGGAATGGGTTCAGGAGAACTGAAAATAAAAACAAAACATTCCCTTCCCTCAAAGAACTTACATTCCACACAGACTATCTTAATAAACACTTTAAGAGTGCTGGCTAGGTGGCGCAGTGAACAGAGCACCAGCCCTGGAGTCAGGAGGACTTGAGTTCAAATATGACCTGAGACAGCACTTACTAACCTTGGGCAAGTCACTTAACCCCAACAGCCCTGCCTTCCACCCTACAAAAAGTAAAAGATAAAAAGAGTAGCAGTTAAAAAAAAAATAAACACTTTAAGAGTGTTAAGCGAGATCTTTGTTTTATAGTTTAAAAGTCTGCAAAGCCATTGTGCCACCACAGTCAAGTATAATAATAATTACACTATTAATAGTATTGTGATAAGAGATTTGGCCCAAGGTTGTTTGGATGTTCATTGTTTGTTTTCTTGTGATTTACATCCCCCACTCCCCTCAAAACAGAGGTGGAAAAGTCCAGTTAGTTAAAAGTTCTAGTTAAATTGGGTTAATATGTGCACTTGATAAATAAATCAAAGATTGCTTTCCAGATATTGTCAACAATTAAATCATTCCAAAATAATAACTCCTTTCCAGTAAAGGAAACATTAGAGGATTTAGAAAGATGCCTTAAAGTTAATCTTATAGATGTAATGGTAATTACCAGGGCATCTAAAAGGAAAACTAGGTGCATACCTACTTAGCACTTACTAGCTATTTTTGGTTAATTTGCTTAGACCACAGCAAAGATTAGTTTGCTACAATAAATAATCTCAAATGCTATGCTTTTTAATGGCAAATATTGAGTCAAACCATAGAATTTCTAAACCATTTATTACCTGAAATTATGGAAAAAGCTCAAAAGTATAAGTGTTGTTAAAGGCCTGGTAATTTCTCTTAAAGCACAGTAAGGATGTCTTCACTTCCATAAAAAGGAAATAAATACAAACCAAGCTGCATTCTATTCTGATATGCTCCATATACTGTCCCCACAAGAAGAAAAAAATGTCCTTTTAAATTAGTATAATACTATAATTTTTATTACTAAACACTACCAATTGCTTATACTTCATTATTAAATTAGTATGCAAACAAGTTTTTCCAAGGGTAGAGAAAAAAGTTTTAATAGTTTTAGAACCGCGCAATATGAATTTGAAAACAGCCACAAGAAAAGAAGCAGATATTTACTTGTCTTCATAAAAGCTCGTAACTTGTGCCTCAGATATTTTTCTCAAATTGGGGTCTTAACCTTTTTCCTATCATGGATCCCTTTGGAAGTCTGATGAACCTATCAAACCTTTCTTAGAGTAATGTTTTTGAACCCATAAAATAAAATACATAAGATTACAAAGGAAATATAGATATCAAAATATTTCAAAAGTAAATTTATGAAACCCAGGAGAATACCCTTGTTCTAAAAGGAATATCACAAAGAGGACTAACATGAGTTCAATCCTTTTGTTACTTAATGAGCAATTCTACCAGAACTATTAATCATGATATGAAATGGTATGATATTCCCTGTTCCTTGCGTTTTCATCTATGGACTTATTATCAAGTAATTTTTTTAGTTACAGAAACACCATCAAACAACCATTTTAAAAGTCCCAACTTATTTAGAACTGAAGTTTAGCTATCAATTTTAGCAGGCATCCAGAATGCTTTAATAAAAATTCCAAAATAGGGTATAGTACTACCTCATTAAATCATACTTAAGAAATGGTATATTGCCAGGTGTTATATAAATAAAATCTGGTTAGGAAAAAACCCAAAAGCAAAAATACATAAGAATTTCCTGAAAAATGAATTTTTAAATGATCATGTGAAACAAACTGCTAAATATGAGTTGATATCAGCAATTTTATTCTTGAGAAAAGTTTTTTACAGCTTACTTTTTCAGATTAAAAAAAGCTCATTTTAAAACATTGGGTTATAGTATTGGTACAGTATTGTATTAACATCATTGTGGTTAGTTTTGGAGAACTAGAAATGGAAACCATAGAGCCTATTTTCATTGTTCAAAGGGAGCAATGGAAATAACCAGAATACTGTATTAAGTGGAAAATTCATTTTAAAATCATACTGCTTTAATAACATACAGTAATACTTGTCTAAACACATGCTTTCCCCAACTAACAGTGTCTATTTTTTTATGTAAAAGATATATTAAACAGAAACATAAAAGCATCATAGTCAACAGATCTGGAATACATAAGAAGTATTTTTTCAGGTAAATATATTATGAAATCTATTTTGCAGTTCTCTGGGGGACTTCAGGTATGTCCCACTGATGATTAGAGGTAGGTGTTTGTGAAGTGCAAAGCTTACAACCCCTTTGGATAAGAACTGCCCACCCCTCCTCAAAAAATCAAACCAAAAACTCTCTAGGGAGAAAAAGGATCTCTAAAATAATTGCTACTTTGCATACCTGAGGCAGGAGGTCTTATTACTCCAATGACCCATCGTTGTATTCATTGCCTTATAAAATTAAAGTCAACTAAATCAGTTTTAAATCAAAATTTGCCAGTAAATTTTTTCCAAGTTGGATCAACAATCATTATCTATTAAAATTTTATCATCTATCAAAAAAATTCTTTAAGGATATTTTCTATGCTTTTATTAAGATGGACAGTAGTCTTTCTTTCCTATGATTAAGAAACAGTATTGTATAATTTATATATATAATCAAATTGTTAAGGAAAGACTGGAAGGAGGGGAGATGAAGACTAGAAAATGAAATTATTTGAATAAAAAGCTAGAGAGGAAGGGGAGAGAGAAGCACACCTAAAACAACAGCCTTCTAATTTTGAGTTTTATTTATTATTGCAAAAAGTCAGCTATGGATCCTTAATATAATAGTGGAAGGAAAATTGGCTGCCTGATTAAAATACTAGGGGAAAAGAGCAAATTTGGAAGGAAACAACCCAGTTCTCACAAGAAAGTGATAAAGCATATGGATGAATTCAATTAATTACGTAGAAAATCGATGCCAAATTACTTAAATTAAGATAGAAATGCATTGTTTATTGTCATAAAACTGTAAGTTTGATTTTACTTTAACCATCTCATAGAAACTGCATGCTTTTCAAAACCTAATTTCTTGGTTCTTCATAAAGACCAACCCCCCAAGAATAATTTTAAAGAGCAATTGAAAAAGTTATAAGAACTGAAATAAGGCAGTGTGATCTTGTGGTAAGGCCATTTGCTGAAAGTAAGGAGCACCCCTAAATTCTAGCCCTGATTTTACTATTGGAAAGCAGTGTGACCTTGGACTGCTTATTTAATCATTCTGGGCCTCAGTGGATAGATTTGTAAAATCGGAGCTGCATAGAGAAATGTGTTAGGGTTAAATTATTTCTAAAATCCTTGTGAGCTAAAACAAAGACAAAAAAAATTTGCTCTTTGACTCAGTAGGGCTGGATTTGAGTCCTGTTATTAGTTACATGACCTTGGTTAAGTAAGTTAGTATCTCTGCATCTCGGTTTCCTCATCAGTAAAATGGGGGTAATAATATTGGTACTCTCTCACAATGTTGTGTGGAAAGTTCTTGGTAAATCTTAAAGCATTACATAAATATGAGTTATCAGTATTATACTCCTATGACACTAACAGCTCAACTATAAACATGATAAAACCACCACCAATAATATTTTCAGATACTAGGTAATCTGCTTCCATTTGGGAAGTTTAGAATAAACAGCCCACAAAGGGTTACTTAAGACAGGAATCTACATAAGGTACTAGGGGAGGTTTTCAGTGGCTAAATTGCACAGAACAAATAAAAGGTATTGTACTCAATACACAAATTTAAGAAGTTTTACTTAGCTGCCCACTGGGCAACTATTTTGAACCACCCCAGTTATCTACATGATTTTCTGCACTTTAAATTGATTTCTTCACTAAAGTGCTCACCCTATGTCTCATAAGTTACAGGTTGCTCTGGTTCTATCTAGAGGATAGAAAATCATAGCTGGACCTGAAATGATATTGATGTTAGGGGAATAAACTTGAATAGGGCACAGGTTTCTGCTTGCATATGAAGCACATCAATATCACCTCAAATAAAAACAAGAGGACTATACCAATCTGTAACAAGAGAACAGGAAACACAATCATATGTTCATTTCAACAGCCTTTTTTTTCTTGCATGTAGATGACTACTCTTGCACAAGTTGTTAATTACAATTTTACAGAGCAAGTTTCTGCACATATGCATGTCATATTAAAACACTAATATAATCTCCTTTGACTTAAAAATCTAAAGGATACAAGATTAAAATTAAAAATTGCTAATTATACTTATTTCTCTAATCACTTATTCATAATATTTATATTACATATCATTCTAAATTTATTTTTCACCCATCCTTTCCAGGCTGATCAAATTGCTGTTTTCATATTGCTAGTCTGATCACAAAATTGCTGCTTTACAGAAGAATATTTTTTGCTGACATAAATTATGGGATCAGAGATACCAATGCATTTACAAAGAAAGGATTTGTGTGTGTATATGTACGTGTATATCCCTCTTCAAATAAAGGATAAAGAACATGCATGTATGAAACTGAATCCCATTTTCTAACTCAAGCCTTACCAAAAGGCCTACATACTAGCGTTCAGAAACATACTTTCCAGCATTTGTAAAATGAAACCACTCCCCCAATTCTAAGGAAAATCAGTGAAGCAAGGTTATTAACAAAAATAGAAAATAGTATTTTTAAATAAAAATAATGGCTGAATAAGCTTTAAGCCTATATACCTTTGCTGTTTTTTGTCTGACACCAAGACTCCTACCACTTTGTGATTTCCTTGACTCTCAAAAGCATCTTTCAAAAATCTTTCTTTTATATGTAATAAGCAAATAGGTTCACTACCCCAAGAGATGAAAAATTCATCGCAATTTACAAGAGTAAATAAATAATTCAGTTAAAACTGAAAGTGATACCCAATCCAGCAAACTACTGATGGAAAAGCCTGGCTTTCTTTGAAATCAAAATAACAAAAGTTTTCAAGTGGGGGTGACTTGTTTCTGCTAACTTAAAAGGAGTGGAATACTCAACTTAATTATACAGCAGTTGTAATTCAAGTCTTACAGAATACAAATTCCTTCAAAAATGAATATGGAAACAGAAAATACAGGTATTATTTAAACTTTGCCTTTTGAGCATTAAACTTTATATAGTGATATATGGAACCAATTAGCTAAAAAGTGAAGAACAGAGGACAAACCATGCCCCACCACTTCTATTAGTAAATATCTTCAATACTTTACAAGAGAAATCTATATCTCTGAGAAACAACTAAAAACTGAAATTTCAACCACAAAACCAAAACTACCAAGAAGCCTATTCCAAAACTGGAGTCAATATCCAAATTAGATACAGGGCAAAAAAGGGGAAAACACTCAAGTCTATAAATGGGCAAAGTAGTTCTAATACAATCCATACTATGACATTTCCCCACTCAGAATCAAACCCAGTGTAGGTTTTACTGGGCAAAGAGAAAAAAAAGGCTCTGCAATTGAATTTCTTTTAAAGTGACAGATCTAAAAAGTCAGTCTCTCTCTCCCTTTCCTCGCCTCCCCCCCCACCAGCCCCACTGCAGGAAGGGGTTTGTTTTTCTGTATTACCCCACTGAGGCAAAGAGACAATAATCTGCCACATGAAGGGAAGAAATCACTTTTGCAAACAACAAATAAAAATAAAAGTGTCCTTTTCCTGGCTAGTAAGAGTGAGATGGGCATCCCATCACACACACATACTTTCTAGTCCATCCCCTTCTTCAGTTTCCCCCCACCTCCCAGCACCACCACCTACGCCCCCCACTTCACCCCTCGATCTCCACTGCGTATGTGGTTTGGTGCTACTGTTGCCCCGAAGTGAAAGTCAGAGCCAGAGGAAGGCAATGAAGCCCCCACAGACACACTTACCTTTCCTGCCCCCCACTTTTGAGTCCCTTCCCTGGAGCTGTGGAGGATGACACAAAGGGTAATAAAGGGGGGGAGTGGAGGAGGAGGAGGAGTAGAGGAGGAGGAGGAGAAGGAGGAGGAGGAGGAGGAGGAGGAGGAGGAGGAGGAGGAGAGCTGGGGGAAGTGGCTGCTCCTGGGTGTAGTGAGATGTCTCCAGCCAGGGCCAAGCAACAGCAGCAGCAGGAGCAGCAATAGCAGCAGCAGCAGCTTTAGCAGCAGCAGCAGCTTTAGCAGCAGCAGCAGCAGCTTTAGCAGCTTTAGCAGCAGCAGCAGCAGAGAAGGGGCTGTGTTGCTAAGAGGCTTTTGGTCTCTTTCTCTCCTCCTCTCACGGCCAAAGAGAGGGGGGTGGAGGGGGTTGAGGAGAGAGAGGAGGGGGGGCAGGAGTGGTAAGGGGGGGTTAGAAGAAGAAGAAGAAACTCTCCTTCTCTCTCAGGCTCAATTCCCCTCTCTGAGCTCAGGGGTGGAGGGTGGGGGAAGGAACTCAATCGCCTCCCCCCTTTCGCAATTCAAGGTTGAAGTGGGGTAAAATTAGTGTCCTGTCCCTTTAAAAATAGAAATAAAAGGTGCCCCCCCTTAGCCTCTGCCTCTCTCTTCATCATCAGCTGCTGCTGCTGCTGGGGTCTCTCTGGTTTGGGGGGGAGGGGGGTTCTGTTAGAAGAGATGGGAGGTTCTCACTGCGCATGTCCCTCCCTGACGGGAGGCTGGTTGGTCGAGGGCAGGAGGAGGGGGAGGGGAGGAAATGAGATGGTTACCCAGAGGGCACTTCGGCACCCGCGACCCGGAAGGTGTTGGAGGGAAGGATGGGGGTGAGGGATAACGGGGGAAGGGGGCGGGGGACAGGGGGGAGGCGAAGAGGAAGAGGAGGAAGAGGAGGAGGAAGAGGAGGAGGAGGAGGAGGAGGAGGAGGAGGAGAAGGAGGAGGAGGAAGTTGAATTCCTCAGCTTCCCCCCTCCCACCTCCAGGAGGGCTGATGAGCGGAAGTGGGCGGGGAAGGAGTAGAGGGGTCACGTGTGATGAGAGAAAGGGGCGGGCTGTGGACTGGGAGGCCCTGGCGCAGAGCGGAGCATGCCGGGATCGATCGCGCTCTGCCGGTGGCAGAAGCAGAGGCTTAGCCGTCAGACTGAATAGCAGCAGGCGCTGCCGCCGCCTCGGGACGCGCTGTCTTCACTCTCTGGTAAGGATCGAGGCAACCTGCGTATTCAGTTAGTCTAGGCCGAAGCAGGTTGCGATGGAGGGAGGGGAGTGAGGCAGGCGCAGATTCCACCGCCCCTCTAGTGATGGGAGACCAGAGGAGGAAGGAAAAAACGAGGAGGGGAACAAGGAAAGCAGGGAGGCTCGCTAGGCCGGACGAACCCAGGCAGGACCAGCCAGCCCCCCGCTCTCATCGCAGAGGCCCCCCGCTAGCTGTGTGATGTGGAGGCTGCCAAGGTCGCGGCCAGACTGGGGCTTATGGTGGAGGAGCGATGCTTTTAGAGGGAGATGATGGCTGCAGGTGAAGGTCCGAAGACGGGCGGTATGACGGACCCCAAGGGTCCATCCTGGGACGGGGGTGGGGGTGGGGAGGTGGAAGGAGGGGGAGCAGCTGTGTTGGAAAGAATGGCTGGGAAACCTGACGCAGACGTGTGCATTTTTCCTGAGGTGCAGTACTCCAGGTATTTATTTTCTGCACCATTCTCTCGTTACCCTTGATCGCCCCCACCTTCTCCATCTGGTCCCCGTTGGGGGAGGGGGCCGGCGCGGACGCCTAGCGGCTCCCCTGGCCTGCTGTTCTCCGAGCCTCCACTCCTACGTCTTCCCTTCAGAAGCCACGGATGAGGTTATGTAGCAGCAATAATGACGGTGAATAATTGGAATTTAGATAGCATTTTAAGGAAACCTAGGGATAGATTAGGAGGACAGGATGCTCTCGATATAGTTTAAAATGTAAGGAAATAGAATATTGGTGTTGAGAATAGGAAAAAAAAATAGTGAGGGAGATTTGTTCTTGGTGATTTGGTTCGATTTCTTTGGATCTTAAACTAAATTTGTTTCCCTACCCAAATGAAATAATGAAAATTTAGGCAGGGAGGGAGGAAGAAGGTTGCTATTAAGTACTTGTTCTAAAGGTCACTTTTAATCTGACTGCTAGAAGCTAATGGGGTTGTATAAGCAGGGAAGTTTACATAAATAAAGCTTTTTGCAAAACTGTATAGTGCTGCTTTTTTCTCCATTTCTAAAAATTATCTGGTGGAGATCTTTATAATCTTTTTTAAGGGCACTTTTTTTAAAAGGTTAACACCAGTGTCTCAAGAGTGATTTCACCTAAACAAAAAATGTAACATGAATTTTTTCTTATGAAACAACATCTTTTACAGTGCATTACAGATACCATTTAGGAGTCCATCTATTGTTACAGAAACTCCTTATTTGCAAAGTTTGATTTCTTCTATTTTTTTAATGCACCAAAACCTTAATTCATTAATACTCAAAGTTTACCCCTTTGTAGAATCTGAATGCAGACTGAGTTATAAAAAAGTTTATTTGATTGAAAATGGCCATTATGTTATAAGATTTATGTCTGAAGCAAACCAACTATAGGTAGAGGACTAGAAAATATTCCTTTCAATGAATTGTTTACATAGCAGAGAGTTTTACTGGGGGAAACAGTAGAATCCTTTTACTTGAAGAATTCTTTTGCTTGAAGATATTTGAAAACACACCTTTGGAAATAGGTGCATACTCAAAATGAATAACTTCTATTAAAAGGATGCTTATTTTTCAAATGTTCTACTTGTATACCCCATTTGGAAAAGGAAACTGGTAAAACTGGTGTCTAGATCTTACCATGTAAAATATCCACACACACCCCTATCCACTATTCAGCAAACATTAAGGACTACCTATCAGCTCCAGAGTAAAATATAAAATCCTCTGGTAATCTAAGTAAGCCCTTTAGAACTTTGTTCTTATTCCCATACTCTGGTCCATTGACCCTGGCCTCCTTGCTGTACCTCCCACAAGGCATTCCCTCTCCCTGATTCTGAGCATTTTTGTAGGCTGTCCTCTCTATTTGGAATTACATCCTTTTTCATCTCAGTCCCTTGTCTCTTCAAATCCCAACTCAAATCTCACCTTCCCAATTGAAGCCCTTCCTGATACTCTCTAATGCTCACGTCTTCCCCTTGTTTGGTTATCTCTAAATTGTCCTGTATGTGTTTTATTTGTTCACAGATAGTGGCCAGTGCCCACGCTTCCCACCCCACCCCTGCCTTAGACTGAGCACTGAGAGCAAAGAATCAATTGTTTAGTTTTTTATTCCTTTCTGTGTATCTCTAGTGCTTACCACCACATTGGTTCATAGTAAACTCTTAATAGATGCTTGTTGAACAACAGATAAAATTTCAGCGCTGACTTATAATAGAAATTATGCATTTTAAATGATGCTGAACTTCATTGTTACGAAATTTTAATGCCAGATCTTTTATTGATGTATTTCACTGTGGTTGGTAGAATGGCAACCTTGAAAGGATCAAAAATTAGGATATGGCTGAGAAAGGAAGGAAAGTTGTATTTAGCAGTTACTATATGGGAGAGGAAGATACCTGGTTTTGAAGTCCAAAAAGTCAGTGCTGAGACTAGAAGGAGAATGAAGGCAAGTTGTTGTGGGCTATTCCACAAAATGAAACCTCCAGAAGGAACTCACCAATGGGAGGAGGTTGAGGAGGTTGGCAGGGGTGGTTCTTTAGGAGACCGGAGGCACCGAGGCAACTTACAAGGTGTGCCATTGGTAGAGAAAGGATGATTATAAAGTCCAGAAGAAAATACAACCTTGGATCCAAAATAGCTTGCTATGTAACCGTGTCACAGTGTTGATTCCTGTTGATTAGATATGAATCTTGGATAAAGTTAGTAAGTGAAGAAATGTTGATGGCCATGAAGCATTTTTTTTTCTTGTTTGTTTACTATTTAGTTCCTTTGTGAAAAACCAGCAGCTCTCATTCTTGTGTTTTTCAGCAGAGCCAGCCCTTTACTTATAAAGGGATATAGTGTTACTCTTTGTGGTATTTGGCAGAGAAGAGACATTCATTTTTAGTTCAGCCATTTGCTTTGTCTAGGTTTATGAAACAATCATTGGATTGCAAAATAATGGCTCTCTAATACCAGTTATCTTATTGCTGGCATTTCACTGTGGATGGTGGAACGAAATAGTCTTGAAAGAATCAAATTCTTCTCTTCACCTCCCAGGATCTTAATTTCCTTGTCTGTAAAATGAGGGAGTTTGATGAGTTGACCATCAGTTGACGAGTAGACCTAGAATCTAGATCTCAATATGGGGTTGAGACCCACAGTTTAAGAAGTGCTGAATGGGTTGTAAATAGGAAAAGTTTAAGAAGCCCTGATCTAGATGACTGGAAAAAGAGATGGGTTGTTCATACCTGGAGAATAAGAAACAATGAGTAAATATTACTAGGTAATATATTGCTGCCCTAATATGTTAAAAGAATTTGAGTAAGTGCACCAGTCCACTGGATGGCTCCTCAATTTAGGATTCTTGAAAAACATGGCCAAAAAAACAGTGTGAGGTACATAGGGACTGTGATCTGTATCTGTAGAATGAAGTGTGCTGTTGAAATCAGGGTTCCATCCAATTAATTATACTGTCAAGTTGGAAGTAACTAGATTTGGAAGGGGCTCTAGAGATCATCTAGTTCAACTTTTTGCCCTCCCACCAATCCATTTCACAGATGAAGAAACCAAGCAGTCAGCACATATTAAAATATCCACTGTGTTCAGGACATTGTTCTAGATCCTAGGGATAAAAATACAATGGATGAAATAATCCTTTATCCAAGGATCTAAGACTCAGAGAAGTTAAGTCATTTATGCCGGGTCATCATACTGCTAATAAGTAACAGAGCCAAGATTTTGACCCAGATTCCCTGACTCAGACAAGATATTCCATCTCTCAGCTCTAGGTGTTCTCTCTGGTTTTGCCCTATCCCTGTAATGTCCTTCCTATCTCTCACCTCTTTTCCAAATACTGACTTCCTTCACGTCCCAACTAAAATCTCTACTTTTACAGGAAGTTTTCCTCAAACCCTCTTAATTCCAACGCTTTCCCTCTGTTAATTGTTTCCTATTTATCCCTTGTATAACTTGCTTTGTGTGTATTTGTTTGCATGTTGTCTGCATCTTTAGACTTTAAGGTCTTTGAAGTCAGGAACTGGTTTTTGCCTCTTTTTGTATCCCCAGTGCTTAGCACAGTACTCCGCATATAGTATAGTAGACACTTGATTGACTGATTGATATTCCACAGAATGTTGTATTCCAGTTGAATGTGAGCTCCTCAAGGGCAAAAACTATTCTTTATTTTCTGTTTGTATCTGCAGCACCTTGGACAGTTCCTTGAACATAGGTGCTTTCTAAGTGTTGTTTGTAATTCATTAATATTATATAATTACAAGTGGCTTATTATATAACACTTTTTAAGTGGCTCATGGAGTTCTTTATAGTTTGCAAAGAATTTTACATATATTATCTCATTTATTCCTCACCGGCCAGTAAGTTTGGTATTACAGATATCCCTGTTTTATAGAAGAGCTTCAGAGCCAAAATTCAGGAAACTTGGTTAATTAGGTTCACAGGGGTAGTTTGCTGCAGAGTACAATGTTCTGCTCCTGTAAGTATCCAGTAAATACAAAGTTCTCATTGAAAGGGCTAAGTTTTTTTTTTGTTTTTAAATAGTAATTACTCAATGATTTTTCTAGACTATGATATCACCCTATGGAGTATGTAATCCACCATTTGTATAAAGTCTGGGAAGACTGCTTGCATCCCTAGATGTAATAGCCAATCATGAGCTTTATCTGTAACCGAACCACACCTACCCTGATGTTGGAACACTCTCCCATTCAGACCCTTCCCCTGGTGAACAAGCTGCAGATGGCACCTATTCTGAGCCAGGTTATCTGGCCCCCTTGGACCATTTAGGATTCAAACTAACAGCTACCTTCAACAGTTGTGCAAGTACCTTTGGAAAAATTCCACAGCAACCCAAATAATGGTTACAGCAGGCAGTCCTTTGGGGCTCTGTGCTCCATGGTAATGACCAGTTTTTTTGCCAGTACAATAAGAGAGCTATGTTGATGTGCCTGTCACACAGTGGCCTTTTTTTTTTTTTTTTGTCTTTACACTGGAATCACAGAAGTGGCTTTAATTTGCATTTCTTTAATAGTAATTTGGAATTTTTTTTCCTTGTAATTGTTCACAACTTGAATTTCTTCCTTTGAAAATTGCTTGTTCAAATCCGTTGACCATTTATCTATTGAGAAATGATTCTTGTTCTTATAATTTTTTAAATCAAATCCTTAATAGTTCTTGGAAATGAGACCTTTATCAGATAAATTGGCTTCAAAAATTCCCCCTCCCTTAACTTTCCCTTCTGTGGCATTGGTTTTGTTTATTAAAAGTTTATTAAATAGTTTTTAATTTTATGTTGACAAAATTGTCTGTTTTCTTTTATATGATCCTATCTATCTCTTGTTTACTCTTCCCCATCCATAAATCTGAAAGGAAATTTCTTTCTTGCTCTAATTTGTTCATAATGTGAACGATATTCTTTAGAGCTTGTCTTTTTGTATTGTGTGAGGTATTACCTTAAATCTAATTGGCAGTTCTTTCAGTTGCCTTAATTCTCATACTCTGATAGTCTTCAGCTCCTCACTTTGCTTTACCTTACAACCTATATATCCAGTCAGTTGCCAAACCCTGTCAGTTCTGTCTCAGTAACTCTTATATCTGTTCCCCTCTCTCATCACACAGCCATCACCAGTTCAGGCCTCAGGATTTTTTGCCTGACCTATTACATTAGCCTCCTTATTGCTGTCCTTTCCTCAAGTCTCTTTCCACCAAGTCTCTGTCCACTACAATTAGTCTTTGAAAAACAACTTGACACTGAACTGTGTCAAGCCCATGCTCAATAAACTCCAGTGGCTCCCTAGGTTCTATAGCTATATCCACTGATCTGTCAGTTTATCTAGGATCAAATAGCATTTCATCTTTATCTCATTCTTTTAAATTACCGTTTTTGTGAATTTCATAATGTACACAATTATTAATACAGTAATGTAACTGAGAAATCTTTAACAAAAGAGGTAAAAATAAAGTAAAATAGATAGTACATTTTAAACATTAATGCAGCATGTGGCCCACAGAGTTCTTGGTTTAGTGGTCTCTGTTTTTGTTTAATACCACTGTCCTAGATCACTGAGGGCTTTGGGGGTAGGGTGGAGTTTAAATGTCTTTATAGGACCACAAAACTAGCATGTCAGAGAAAGGACTTGAGTCCAGCTCTCTATCTGCTATTCCTCATATCCTCTCTATATGTATCTCATTTTTTTGAGAAATTCTCTGATTAAAATCGTAGATGTGTAAAAAAATTTTTTTTAATTGTAGATGTGTGATACTTGTACTAAAATTCTATATGTAATGAATTCTACCTGCTAGTTTATTTTCTTCCTTCAGTCTTCAGTCAAAATGAGACATGTTACCAAATTTAAAATAATGTAAATGTCCATTCAGTTCTTCCTGAAGATGTCATGCTTTAGTACTCATGAGCATTCAATTAATTACTGCTAAATTCTTATATTTTATAGCCCCTTGATATATGCAAAAAGTATATGTTAGAAACAGATCCAATGAAATCATGTATTTGACTTTGTTTAAAAACAATAGTGTCCGAGGAAAAAAAATTAGTACTAATATTGTGCTCTGTTTAAGCTTGTGTCTGCCAGGAACAATTTTATTTAACTTAACATTGATCTTCTATCCAACATTTCTAGTTTGGAGAGAAAAATATTAAAAATGGCACAATCCTCCGTGCTCTTCGACATGACTCTACCCCAAAACAATTTTAGGTAACTTTTAAAGGAATCCCAGAGAAGAAAATCACAGTATTTAAATATACAGTTATGAGTTAATATTCCTAAATGGTTGAGTAACCAGGTCATTGTCTCCTGTCCCTCCTAGACCATTCCCCTCAGGGAATCAGTGGGAGATACAGAGCAAAGATCTTTGCTGAATAGGAGCTGGGACTTCCATGGTGTGTCTAGGGGCCATTGCTTCAAGTGGGTGAGGAAAGCAATGTCCTTTTCTAGATAAGAGCTGTTTGGTTATCATTCTTAATTCAGTTCCCTTAGAAAGGTTTTTTGTTAGAAAGGAGCTTTTCCTAGGTATAAAATTATTTAGGCTAGAAAAATATTATTTATTTATTTTTAAAGACACTAAAGAGGTTTTTAATATTTTTCTGCAGTAGTTAAGGTTTTTTATAAGACTGTTCACATGCACACATACACACTCTCTCATATTCTCATACTCTCTCTCTTCAGTGAAGATTGAATTGGTATTTTAATCTGTTTTGATTTAGGAATCTCTGAGGAAATTTTGTATCCCTAATTTATTTTTTACTGACATTAGGTGATTTTAAAAAATTATTTTGTCTACAATTATGCATATAGCTGAGAGGGATCTAGGAGTGGTGGATAGATTGATGGGCTCCAAGATAGTGAGGTACTGGGTTCAAAACCTACATCTAATACTTAGTAGGCTGTAGACCTTAACATCATATTGCCTTAGGAAACAACCTGTTATTTTTCAAAATGTACTGTGTTTCAAACCTACTATCTTTTCAGCAGTTTCCTACTTAAGCTGAGAGAACCTTAAGAGCTATTTCCCCACAACCTGTAACCAAAGTTTAAAAGCAGATCAATCAATCAACAAATCTTTATTAAACATTTTGCTGTGTGCCTGCCATTGTACTAGGTGCTATGGATAAAAGGAAAAGCCTTGCTTCCCTCAAGGAGTTCAGTTCTATTAGAAGAGACAACGTGCTCGTGCATAAACATATACAAAATAAATGCCAAGTCTTTTGGGGGGTTTCATATGATCGTAGGTCAAGAAAGACCCCATGTAGAAGGTTGCAGAAATTAAGGAGTAGTAAGAGGTGGTGGGCATGTATGTATTCCAAACGTATAAGACAGGCCGTGAAGAGGATAAAATATGTGAAGAACAACCAGAAGGCCAGATTATCTGGAACATAGGGTATATGATAAGTCTGGAAAGGCAGGTTGAATCCAGGTTTTAAAGGCATTTAAATACCAAACAGAGGAGTTTATATTTGGTCCTAGAAATAATAGGAAACCTTTATGAAATAGTAATAATAACTAATATGCGTAGTTTGAATCATTGTCTCATTAGCATATCAGAGAACATTCCCACGTCCATCCTCCCCCCCAAAAAACATTTTCTGCAAGTGGATTTTGTATTTAGTTACACAGAACATATGGCTATAAATGTCAAAATTCAACGAATACCAAATCTTTGAGAGGCAAAGACGTAACCGGTCATAATTTCCTTTTGAAAAAGTCAACCCTTTAAATTACATTAGAAACATGGATGAGTCTTGCAAAAATTTGTTTGAAATTATTTTAATTTTTACCAATGCCTTGCATTTATGTGTATCTGGGGAATGTTTTTTCTACTTTACTTTTTAAAAGGAAGGAATGAAATTTGTTGCATCTTTGTTTTAATTAACAAGGTTTTCTTTATGTTAGTTGCATTTCTGCCTCCTTCAACTTGAGATTTCTGCCACTAAAAATTCCTAAAGACAGGTAGTATTTCAGCTGCATAATTCTAACTTAGATAATGACTTCCTTGAAGAAATACTTTTTCTTTGAAATGGGTGATCACGCCTTAGTTCTTTTTGAAGAATGGGAATTCTCATGATATCTACCCTTTGTGAGATTGTTCCTTTAATCAACAATTCTTTGTTAATTACTTACTATAGTATATGGCAGGCAGTTTGCTCTGTACTTGGAATATGAAGACTAAAGTTAAGAGTCCTTGTCTTCAAGAAGCTAACATTGTATCTATTGAAACAAACATTTATTTTAATTAATTCTTTGTAACTAACCCTGTATATTATAACTTACAAGCTTGCAGTCTGGTTTAGAATGGTAAATATTTTAATGATTTAGCAAAATCCTAACTGGCAGTTGCAAAAAACAGGCATCCTGTAATTTTAATTCTGAAAAGGGATTTAGGATCATCTAATTCAATATTGATATTTTAAAGATGAGGTAACTGTGGCCCAGTATGGTATAGATAAAGTTCTAATGGTTAAACATTAAGTAGAAAGGAGTTAGAAATAACGGAAATCAATATACTATGGAAGCATCAGGGGAGAGGTAAAGCTTGAGTTAAGCCTTGAAAAGTAAATAAGATTTAAGTGAAAAGTATAAGAGAGGGCATTTCAGAAATTGGTTGTTGCTTCAGTAAAGCAAAGAGTTAAAACTATAAATTGGAGGAGTAAAGAGGTATCAGGGTTTGATCTCACTAGCTATAAGGTCAAAGCCAGAAAGAATTTCTGCTTTTATAAAATAACAGATGATCAGCATCAACTTGGAAACTATAGAAACTTACTAGATTATGTCTCAGTCTCTTCCACTGTTGTATAACTCTAATTATGAGGTCCATCAACATCAATCAATGATCCTTTTTTCCCATTTTTTTATCTTTTTCTTTTTCCCAGTGTAGCTTTTTCTTAAAGTCCATTTTGTGTTTAATAGCCTTGATAACTTTTTTCATAGCTTTCCTTAGCAACCTAATTTCACTGTGAACTTTAGCATTTGTACTATTTTTATATGGCCATTCCAGTCATTCATTATTTGTTGTTTTGACTTTCTGTTGTGTGTATGTGAAAATATGAATTCTTTAGGGAGCTCCCTGTGTGTTCACATTGGTTTCATCAAACTGCCCTCACGTCATTTCTTTCTTCTCTTTTTTTATGCCCTGCTACACAGAGGACCAAGTGAAAAGGATTTCAAGTCAAGTCATTGAGCATTGATTAAGTGCCCTCTATGTGCCAGACTTTAAGTACTGAGAATATGAAGAAAGGCAAAAAAACAGTCCCAGCTCTCGAGGTGCTCAGTCTTAAGACATGCCAGCAACTACATATAAAAATAGTTATATAGAGGATAAATTGAAGATAATCTCAGAGGGAAAGCCCTAGCAAGTAAAGAGCACTGAGAAGGGCTTTTTGTGGAATGTGAGACTAGCTGAGACTTGAAGGAAGTCAGGAGGAGAATATGAGGAAGGAGAGAATTATAGGCATGAGGGACAGCCAATGAAAATTCCCAGAGTCTGGGAGAGTGTCACCTTTGAGGAACAGCAAGACCAGTATCACTGAATTGAAGAGTACAGGAAGGGAAGGAGGGAGATAGGTAAAAGCATTCTCATAAAATGAAAGAGACAGTCACCAAACTTGAGCTAGGTCCCAGACCTGTATAGGCCTAAGTTTCATGTTCCTGTAAATCACCTGATTTCAGGGAAATCAGGTGGTGTTCCCCTACTCCCCTTCCTTTTTCCTGTAAGGGGCTTTTTGTGACAACCCCTTCAGCTAAATATGGATAATCATAGCCATATGTCTTTGTATAGGGTAAGAGGGATTTTCCGGGTTCTTGAGTAGACTGTGAGGCCATAGGACCCCACCAGTGGGTTAATGGTCCAGCTGTAGGGGAGGGATGATGGGAGGAGACCTGGGGATTTTGGGGGTTTTTCTTAGAATTGTTTGTGTAAGAGTATATAACTGCTTGCTTGACCCTTGTTGGGTGCCTCCATATACCAGTCCTGTCTGGAATAGGTGATGCCCAACTCTCAGGAGACTTGTCTTTAGAATAAAGAGCTTCTGTTTCTACCTGGAGAAACCTCGTGAGTTTATTTGGATAAGAGTCTTTGGGGTCTTTATCCCACACAGAAGTAAAATGTAAAAAGCTTGGAAATGTAGGAGAGGGCCAAGTTATGAAAGTCTTTGAACACCAAACAGATTTTTTATTTTATCCTAGAGGCAATAGGGAGCCATTGGGGTGGGGATGAGCAGTCAGACTAGTACTTTAGAAAGATTGATTTTACCGATGAGTAGATGATTGGCTGGAATGAGGAGAAAATTAGGCAGAGAAGTCAAACAGTAGGCAATTGAAATAGTCCTCAAACAGTAGGCTATTGAAATAGTCCAGGAGTGAAGTGAGGGCACATAAGCAATTACAAAGGTAGAGATGACAGGACTTGGCTTCTGGAGCATATTGTTAGCAAAATCATAATGAATTTGCACTTAATAACAGTAGTTACCATTTTTGTTTTGTGCTTGCTATATGCCAGTCACTGTGCTAAGCACTTTATGTTATCTCATTTGATTCTCACAGCAACCCTGGGAGGTAGGTGCTATTATTATTCCCATTTTACAGGTAAGGAAACAGACAGACATTAATCAGTTTGCCCAGAGCTACTCAACAAGTAAGTGTCTGAGGTAAAATTTTAACTCAGATCTTCTTGACCCTAAGTCCAGTGCTCTGTCTGTTTTACCATCTAGCTGGTTCACTTCAAATAATCTAAAGAGTAGGTGCTAAGAGTGATCAGGGATAGTATAGTGATTAAAAGGAAACATACTCTTCCTTTTCTGTTTAGTACTGAGAAATTGGACATGAAAAGGCTTAAGCAGGAAAGAATAGCTGTAGACTTCTAGGTTTCAACTAACTTGAGATTTTTGCTCTGCCCAAAGAAACTCTGCCAGAGATTCACTATATATCGTTGAATTTGTCCCTTCATCTCCCTGAATCTTTCCTGGTCAAAAATAAGGAGCTGAACTAGATTATTAGTGTGGTGTCATTTTCATTCCTATGGTTGTGAGTAGAGCAGTGATCAAAGGGATTATAGTATGGCTATTAGAAAAATAGCTGGTTTTTTTTTTTCCTCCCTTAACTGACATTTAAATGTACCTAGATTTAAGCTCATCCAGTACAGTGGTCTATTTATTTTATACTATTTAATAATGGTGAACATTCAGATTCAGTCAGTAGAATAAAAAGTACCTTTGTTGTATAGAAATTATCCATAAAATCCGTAAAACTTTCCTGAGTAAAAAGTAATCTGGAGTAGCTATAGATGTCTTCATATTCCCTCATGTGATCTTTATTTCCTGAAGCCCCAAACCCCACCTCTTTTTTTTTTGTCAAGGCAAGCTGGGTTAAGTGACTTTCCCAGGGTCACATAGCTAGTAAGTGTCAAGTGTCTGAGGCTGGATTTGAACTCAAGTCCTCCTGAGACCAGGGCTGGCACTCTATCCACTGCACCATCCAGCTGCCCCTAAATCCTTATTTCTTAAAGTTCTATCCCAGGAGTGGGGAACCTGCGACTTTGAGGCCGCAGATGGTCTTCTAGGTCCTCAAGTGCAGCTTTTCACTGCATCCAAACTTTGTAGAACAAAACCCCTTAATAAAAGGATTTGCTTGTTAAAACTTGGACTCAGTCAAAAGGCTTTACCCTAGGACTTAGTAGGCTGCAGGTTCCCCACCCCTGGTCTAGCCACTAGAGAGGGTTTGGATGCCCATGAATATACCCCTATATTGTGATGATGTTGTGGCTCTATGTGTACTCCTTTTAAGAGCTGTGCCTACAAGTGAAACCTGATATCCAAATATAACCCCATATTTAAACCATTTCTCTTCATGCTAGATGAAAAGAAGACTCAAGAAAAGCACTGGCTTCTTGTATTCTGTAGTTTTATTAAATGCAATTTCTGATTAGCATATGACCTGAGCCATTTAGATCTGATCCTGTACCTTTTTAAAGACAAAATTTGTAAATAAGTATCTAAATTATTTGCAGTTTGATGTATGGAATTTCAGTCTGAAGATTTAAAAAGAGAAAGAATTAAATTATATGGACACCTAAAGGTTCACTTCTGTGGCATTTTGTGGTTATTAAAAAACTGCTGACAGTATTCCATATTAAATTATTTTTCAATCCTAAAGATTGATTTCTGGACAAGTTGCTATGATTTTTCCCTGAGAACTATTCAGAAAGACAGAATGGCAAAAAACCATTGCCCGTTTTTTTCTTTATTCTCATATATTTAGAAATGTATATATTTATAGTTTATATAGTGTGAAAAGCAGTGTGATAGAATAGAAACAGGTTTGGAATTTGAGTACAACAGTAGCAATAATTTATTAAAAGTTTACTATGAATAAGAGCCTTTGTTAAGTGTTGATTCAAAGAAAACCAAAAAAAACAATCCCTGCCTTCAAGGAGCTCACAATCTAATGGAGACAACATGTAGACAATTACATATTTATATAGGCTAAATATCAGGATAAATTGGAAGTAATCTCATTTGGAAGGTACTATCATTGAGCAAGACCTACAAAGATATCATGCAGGGGTGGAATTATAGCTGAAATTTGAAGAACACCACAAAAGTCAGGACATCTCATTTGGCCTGAGATACTGTCTCTGGAGAAATAGGATCTAGGTTCAAATTCTATTTTTCTCATTACCTGTATGACTTGAGACACTTGATTTCTTTGGTCTTCCCTTTCCTTGGCTGCAAGTAGAGTTGCACTAGATTACCTCTGAGGTCCCTTCCGGTTCTAGAATTATGATCCTTTGAACCATTGATTTACTTGTCTGATCTTGAGCAAGTCGCTTAAATCTTTACCAACATCTGCTTAATTATCTTTGAAATAGTAATAAAAAGACTTTCACTTCCTTGATCTCAGGCTTGTCTTGTGGTCGGAAAGTGCTTTGTAGACCTCTTTTAATTTATGGTAGACTTTGCTTTCACTTTTTCACTTAGCTATTCACTGTTTTAAGTAGCTGCCCACTGTCTCCATAATAAAGACCCATCTTTTGCAAACTACCTTTCCCTAATCTTCCTTTAAGATAATCCCTTTCTTCCACAATTTACCCTGCAGATATTTTGTTTGTACTTGGTTGTTTGCATATTGGTTAGCTCCTTGAGTAACGGGACTGGTGTTTTATTTTGGTTTTGACTTTTGTTGTTTCCCCCTTGCTTAGCATAGTTCCTAGAACTTAATAGGGCCTTAATAACTATTAGTTGACTAGGTGACTGGCATTTGAGGTCTTCTAAAATCTAAATCCAGTTTATGTTTTCAGTGTCATAACTCATCGTCACCTGTAATAAACCTGCTATTGTGTTCCCTGAAGACAATTTAATCCTTTTCATCAGTTCATTCCTCAACCTAGACTACCCTCAGCTCTACTTAAATTAGCCTTTACTATTTAGCTTATTTTATCTCTGAAGCTTTCAAACTCATGATAGTAATATAATAATAATAACTAGCACTTTAAGGTCAATCTCTCTCCCAACCTACCATGATCTTTCCTTCTGAACTCCTTTACCATTAATATATGTAGAAAATTGAAATGAGGAAGATATCTACAAATTTTATAGTTAAGATGTAAGTATAAAGGTTATAAATAGATACAAGTATAGATAAAGGTAAGTATATAAATATATAAGCATATATTTATAGCTATAGAGAAACATATCTAAACTTTATTGTGTCCTTCTGGGGGAAGGAAGTTGGGGAGGGAAAAAAAGAAAGTAAAAAAGTGCACAGCAAAGAACAAAAGAAAATTTACCAGGAAGTAAAGACAGACAATTCTCAACACGATGAGTATTTATCATATAGAGTTTCTTGAAATGAAAATTTATTGTTACATATTTTGAATCCTCTCTTATGTTCTGCTGTGTACACGACATGCTTTTTTTTCTTTCCAGCTTTGTATTTATGTTCCAGTATTTAAGTTTATGATGTGTTTTTGTTTCTTTTCTCTATTCAGTATATGTATTCTGGCGTTTGAGTCCAAAATGAAATTTTGGAAAAAAAAATAAGAGACTTGTTATTAGTCTTTGAAAAATTATTGCAAACAAGTTAGCTTAATTTTTAAACTTTTGGGTAAGGAGTATAACTATTTTGCGGATGAACAAACTGAAGTTCAGTAAGGTAAATAAAATAAGCTTTGGAGTTGCACAATCAAGAAGTGGTAGAATCATGACTGAGATTCAGAGCTTTTTGACTCCATATACAATGAGAAATGGATTTGATTCAGGTTTTTGTAACATGATTTAAAAAAATGAATCAATGAATATTAAACATTGAGGTTACAAATAGTAAAAGCAGTATAGTCCCTTTGCCCAGAAATTCAGTTTTTATTCCTTTTCAGAAAAGGAATATGCAGAAAAATTAAAGTTTCACTAGTAGTTTAAGCTTGTTCATTAGATTTTATTTTATTTTTTAACTTGAAAATTGACTTCAAATAGTGGCAACTTTATTCTTCACTTTTAATGATAGAAGTAAAGTAGTACAAAGTGGAGATTCATTGAACTTTTTTCTTTGATGAGACAACCATATTTTCCTACCATAATCTATGGAATTGATGAGGTGAAACATAAA
>CM053588.1:205462846-205491756 GCA_028646515.1 Pseudochirops corinnae | reverse complement strand
CTGAGTATGTGTATATATGTGTATATAGAGGGCACAGGATCAATTGAATAGGAAGGGACAATATTCTAAAAGGTGAAATTCTGAGGTGAGAGAAGATTAGAATGAGAGGAGACAGGGAGAGACAGAATGGAGTTAATCATCTCATATAGAAGAGGCTGGGGATAATTGTTACAATGGAGGGGAAGAACAGGAAGGCAAAAGGGAAAGGGTCAACCTTACTCTCATTGAATTTGGCTTAGGGAAGGAATGACATAAACTCTAAACTGGGTATCTTGCCACATAGGAGAATAGGGGGGATGGGGATGAGAGTTGGGATGATGGAGGGGAGGGAAGGGTAGGGGAGAGGGTTGCTGGAAGTACTCACTTCTGTAAAGGGACAGGGACAGGGCAGAGAATAGAACAGAGGTGGTAGGGCGGGATAGGAAGGAGGGACATATAATCAGTCTCTCACAGTATGTCCACTGTGGAGATGTTCTGCATAACTACATATGTACAGTCTGTTTTGAATAGCTTGTCCTTCCAGTAGGGGTGGTTGATGAGGGAGGAAGGGAAAGAATCTAGAATTTAAAGTTCTGTAATCAAATGTTAAATATATATATAGATATTATTATTATTATTATTATTATTATTATTATTATTATTATTATTATTATTAACTACCTGCAACTGGGAATTAAGATATACAGGCACTGGGGTAGGGAGACCCATCTTGCCCTGCCTGAAAGTCAGAGGGGCAATGGGAGAGGACATAGGAGAGAGCAGATTGGGGAGGGGCTGTACAGTGGGATCGCTGTTTTGGGGTGGTGGGTTGGAGAAAGATGGGGAGAAAATTTGTAACTCAAAATCTCGTGGAAATGAATGATGTAAACCAGAAAATAAATTAATTAAAAAAAAATTTTTTTTAAAATTCTTCTTGAGGGGATGTAGAGTTAAGGTGGCAAAGTAGAAGGCATTTGAGCCAAACTCTTCCAACATTCCCTTCCACACTTGACATTATGTGTCAACTCAAATTCTGGAGTGGCACAGATAACAGAAAGGTCAGTTTGAGACATCTTTCCATTCCAGGACAACTTTTAGAAGGTTGGAAAGGGAGGTTTATATGATGAGTGTGGGGGCTGGCTGAGAGCACAGCACTACATAAACACTATCTTTGGGCCTTGCAGGTGGGAGTGGCAATAGCAGCTGCAGTTCTCGGATCTTTCACCATCCAGAAGAGATACAGACATTGAACATCTAATAAAAAGAAAAAGGATTACATTTGACCACTATGCTGGCACAGAGGGCAACACCAGACACCATTTGGCAAGTCCATTATGCATTACTCTTGTTTGGGGTTGCATTTCCATGGTAGAAAGAGCATGGACTCTGGTTCTTGCTCTCAATTCTAGTGCAGAGAAGAGTACTAAAACTTAGTGTTGCGGGGGAACATGGGCCCTTCATGGGTAAGGATCAGAATTCAGATTAGGAGAACAGTAATCACACCTCTCCCCAGATCATATCCCTTGGAATCACTGAAGTCTTATGATCACTCAGAACTAGCTATGGAAAAAGCAAGGTGAAAAAGTGGTAGTTAACTCTCCTCCTTTCAACCAGAGATGAGTAGAGCCCAACTCCTACATAAAGTTCAAAGTGGAGAAATAGGCTTGATAAATAAGCAAACAATAGAAAAAGAACATGACTATAAAAAGTTTCTCTGTCTAGAAAGAAGCTTAAGACAAATGTAGAAGAAGACAATGACATGGAAACATCTACAAGCAAAGCCTCAAAGAAAAATGCTGATTGGACACAAGCCAAACCAGAATTCTCTGAAAAGCTAACAAAAGAGATTAAGAAAGGAGCCAAAAGGAAGAAAAAACATAAAAATGAGTAAGAATGGTATAGGAAAAATTGGGGCAAGAATGAGGAAAGCAAGGGATTTAATAGCTTGCTAAAAAGAGGCACAAAAAAAGTACTGAAGAGCTTAATTCCTTAAAAAATGGAATTGGGCGAATGGTAAAATAGATAAAAAACTTCACTGAAGAAAATAATTCCTTGAATTTTGACTTGGTCTTGTGAAATCCAATGATTCCATGAGAAATTAAAAGACAATAAAAGTCAAAAGAATGAAAAAGAAAAAATGTGAAACATCTCAGGGAAAAAAATTGACTTAGAAAATAGACAAATTATCAGACTACTTGAAAAATGAAATCTCATAGGAATATGTAGCCAAACTCCAGAGCTCCTAGGTTAGGGAGAAAATACTGAAAGCTTCCAATAATAAACATTTGAATACAGAGGAGCCATAGTCAGGATCACAAAAGATTTGGCAGCTTCCATAATAAAGAATTGGAGAACTTGAAATATATTCTGTAAAGCAAGGGAACTAGGATTAGAACCAAGAGTAATTTATGAAGAAAAACCAAGTAGTGTGATCTGTTGGGGAGAGGAGCAGGGGAATGGATATTTAGAGGACTTTTAAGAATTCCTGATCAAAAAACCACAGCTGACTAGAAAAATTTGACATGCAAACACAAGATTAAAGAGAAGCAGAAAAAGGTAAACATTAATCACAAATCATGAGGGGCTTAATAAGGCTAAACTATTTAAAAGGAGTCTGCTTAGAGGTCATACGTGTAAGCTGATGAGGTTGGTATAATTTCAAAAAAAGAACTACAACCAAAGGACTATAAAAGTGTGCATACCTTTTAGTCCTTTAAAACCACTCCTAGGTTTATATCCCAGAGAAATGAGAGAAAAACTAAAGAGACTTATATAAAAATACATGCTTTTGATGGAATGCTATCTTTCTTTAAGATATGACAAAGAGTATGGTTTCAGAAAAAGGAAGACTTACATGAACAAAATGAAATGAGCAGAATATTCTATACAGTAACTGCTGTATTGTGACAGTAGTCAGCTATGAAAGACTTAGCTACTCTGATCAGTACAATGATCCATGACAATTCCAAAGGACTCATGATGAAATAGCTATCAACCTCCAGAGAGAGAATTGATGATCTTGAATTCAGAGTGAATCCTATTTTTTTCACTTTCATTATCATTATTTTTCTTGTTTTGTTTGCTACTTGTCTAATATAGAAACATTTTGCATGACCTCATATGCATAATGGGTATCATGTTGTTCATCTTCTCAGTGGGTGGAAGAGGCAATGGAGGGAAGAAGAGAACTGGAAACTCAGTTTTAAAAATGATTGTAAAAAATAAAAAATTTTAAAAAATTTTTCTTGATTTGACAATAAAAAGAGCATTTTGCCCTAAAGTCAGAAGACCTGGGTTGAGATCCCAACTGTGATACTTGCTAGCTATGTGACCCTGGGCAAATCACTTAATTTTCTTGGATCTTGGTTTCCTAAGTTATAAAATAAAACATATGGACTCTTGCCTGAGGTGCCTTTTACCCTAGAGCTAGGATCCTACAATTTTTGACTTTTCTTTTGCCACTTTATCTTGCTTAGTCTGCTTCCCCCCTCCCCCCATGCCTTGCCATAGAACTTAACCCTATATAGCTTAGACTGTAAAAATTGAAATGTTGTAATCATCATCTAGGCCTCTTTCTAGCAGTAGCAAGTTTCTTCTTACGTGTGATACATGTCTCCTTTTCCTTTTCTGACTTTATATGCTAGAGACCCTTTTGGGAATCAGGGCAAGAGGTTGTCTTCCTCTGTTGATTCCAGTCAACCTCAGATTGTTACTGACTTAATTCTCTTTGGGTTATGACAGTCTTATCATACACAAATTGAATACATTACATTTTCCCCCCAACCCAACAGAATCTGAAATTAGAGAAGACAATGCAAACTAATGTTGCCTATTTTTAACTGAAAGTTTCAGACTATAAGTCCTTGTTTTATACTAATTTAAATTATGAATTATAGTAAAGACTTTAATGTCCCTGCTCCAGGTCTGTATATATGTTGAGAAAAACTGTTATCTATACTTAGTTCCAAATATGTGGGATTAAAAAAAAAAAGACACTATGGTAAACATGTGTACTAGATTTTGGAGTCTAGGAACATAAGTTCAAATCCGAGCACTTACCCTAATACTTTTGTTCTCTATTTCCTCATGAGTAAATGGAGGGTTTGGCTAAGTGAATTCTTAAGGTTCCATGTAGGTTTACAACTGAGTTTGTGATGATAGATGCTGTTATCCAAGAGAAGGTAGAAAGCAGTAGAGCTTGAGCGGAAGGTGTTGAATATAAGCAAGGATAAACTCTAGGGCTGGATTGATAGCTCTGTGGGTCAGACATAGAAGGCAAGAGGTTTAACTTCAGGAATTTTGAGTATTTTAGTTTGGCTACCTGTTGATTTTATAGAAGAAAAGTCATATTTACTTCATCTTTCTTTTAAAAGCATTTAAAAATTGTATTAGTTTCAAGTCTGAAGGCATTTTAAAGTTCATTTATAAAATTGTTTAGTCTTGGTGTCTTAGTTGAAGGAAATGTAAAGTATTGTTTTTTAAAAGTGATCTATTATAATGTGAAAGATAAGTCACTCATTTCATGAAGTATAATAAGCAGTAGTTAATAGGAAGCTACCAGTTTGAGAGATTTCTGTAAAAGTGTTATTTTCAGACCTGGAAGAGTATATTTTCTGAAAGTTGAATTAACTTTTAGTCTTGAGATATTAAATTTAGCCACTATATTTAAAATGTGGTGGAAGTTTAAATATTTACTCCTATTTTTTGTGGTAGTCATTTGGGGTTCTAAATACAAACTTACTTTTCAATGATATATCAACAATCCTGCTATTCTATAAATCTATAAATGTGCCACAACTTCTATGTAGATGGTCTGTTCTACTTGGAAACTGTCAATAGTTACTTGAGGCATAATTAGTCAGATCTTAATTACAATTATGATTTTCGGTTAAAATTGTTCATTCCATCAACTTCTGCTTACTAGAACACCAGCAGTTATTTTGATAGAAAAATAAAAAGAAATTTTAGAAGCTAAAGAATAATTTGCAAAGAAAGGCTACTTCAGATAAATGATTTAATGAATGATAAAGCTAAATAAAAATGATTTTATGACTACTTCTAAAATTGCAACAGCTTTTAAAATACCTACATATTAGAGTTAAAATTATAACATGAATATGAAAACATGATTAATATAGTTATACATGACTGTTCATTTACCACAGTACCCACTCCTACACAACACATTGAAATCAATGAGGAGAAGCCAGACCTAGTAATATATTAGCTAAGAATTTTGTACTCCTGATGAACCATGCTGCCTACCTCCTAAGAAAACAAGGATGAACTTGGGATACAGAATAGTATGTGTGTGCATATGTGTGTGTGTTTGGAGTGCATGCCAAATGTGTTTTGATTGCTTATGCATATTTTTTTTTAGAAGTTCCTGTTCCCTGAAGGTAGAGAAAGTAGATTTTTGTTTAATTTTTTAAAATTTAGTTTAAAATATACATTTGTGATATAAAAACAAAATATATTAATAAAAATTTATTTTAAAAAAATAAGACCAGATTTGGATTCTCTTTATACAGCTGTAAACTTTTATTTTAAATATTTCTCTGTTTGTTTATAATTTTCACAGTGAGTGTCTTTGTCCTTTTTCTCTTGGGAACTAGTGATCAGTCAATAAGCCATTATGACTTGGCAATTACAGGTTTGTTACTCAGGGGCTATATACTAGGTATGAGGTCCTAGACAAAAATGAAAATAGTCCCAATCCTCAAGAGCTTATATTCTGGCTCTTAGCCTAATATAGTTAGCCCTGGGACTTAATAATAGAACAAAATAAGGACAATAGAATATATCATATTTTTGGCACTGTAATAATTTTTTCTTTTTTCTTTTTAAAGATCTGAATTGCCAAAATGAGCAGTCGTAAATCAAAAAACAGCAACCTAAAACATGGAGAGTGTATTTCACAGGTGAGTATATGTATTGAAATTAGTATGCATTTAACAACATCTGTGTGACACGTTTTTAGGTGATGTTGGAGATCCCAGCAAGAGAAATTGTATGTACACAAATAATTTTAAGACACTCACATGAGTAATGGAAAGTTGTGTAGTATATTAGATGAGAGAAAACATATTTTAGAAGACAAGGAAGACTCAGTGGAAGTGTTTAAGCTAGAACAAAATAAAAGTAGTTTATTAATTCTGAACTTTATAACTCGAAGCATACAGGATGGCATTAGTTTTTTGGCTAATTTATGACCCAATTTATGCATACTGAGATTCTGATTCACTAAAACTCACAGAAAATGTTTTTCATAGAAATTATTATCTAATCACTTCTCCTCTACATTTTTTTCAGACTAAATTTCATCTGAAAAAATTATCCTGTCTAGATATTTCTGGATCCAAACTGTCATTAACATGTGTTAGTTATCCATCCCAACTTTACACGTTAAATGGTTAAGAAATATATAAATATTAAAATAAATCATAGCCTTGGTTGAAGACTGCTTCTTGACCTGCAAGAGCAAGTTGCTATATCTTAGGTACATTTCTCAACTTTCTGTGATGTGTGGCAGGGGAACAAAGTCATGTAGCAGTATTTAATTTCTGTAATTCTGAAACGATTTCTGCTTGCTATTTAACAGATTTTCTCAGTCCCTCAATTTTTTTTATTCTGAACTTACAAATAAAATTAGCAATTCAATATACATAGTTAATGTTGATAACTATCTTTCCATGTGATTGGAAAAACTAAAATACTTTTTTTTTTTAAGAAAGATTTAAGTGGTAGCACTATACATTCTAGATCAGATTGGTCAGGGAAGTGGCAAGGATAGGTTGGAAGCATTGTAACCATCTACAGCACATGAGTGGTGGCAGTGATCATATAAATGGCATTATAAATTCATAACACTGTGGAGAAAGAAGAGGTAGGATTTGGTGTTTAAGAATAAAGTAAGAAGAAGACATTGTTTAAAAAAACTGACTTTTTGAGCTTTCTCAATGGAATTGTGTTGGTAACAGTAGTAGAGATTGTTATTAGGGTAATAAAGTAGCTAATACTGTGATCAAAGAAGCCCAGGCAGGGTCTCATTGAGACTTAAGAGTGACAAGGAAAATGCCTCTGAATGGTATTCACAGTAACTACGTGGGCATCGTTTTAAAAATTTAAGATTGTTAATATCGTATTTCAAAGGGGGATTTGGTGAGTAAAAGCAGTGGAAATCTGTAGAGCTGACATGCAAGATTCACTGGACATTAAGAAGAAAACATCCATAAGAATGTAGAATGAGCAGTGATCAGGCACAGAAAACTAGAGCAAAAAGTATCCCCTGTCCTCTACAAGTTTAAAACTGTAATGGAGGAGACAATACATGCCTACATACGTATGTACATGCACATACACACAAATACATATAAGTTACATGGAGAGTAGATGGAAGACATTATAAGAGACAGATATTCTAGGCACAGAGGATAGCCATTGAAAAGGCATGAAACTAGAAAATGGAGAAATGTGTGAGGAACAGCAAACAGGCCAGTATGACCAAACTGTGTTGTGTGGGAAGGGAAATAATATGTAAGAAGATGTGGAAATAGAGGAAGGGGCCAAGTGGTGAAGAACATTAAAAACCAAACAGAGTAGCATACATTTGATCCTGAAGATGTAATAGAGAACTACTAAAGTTAATGGAGCACTTTTTAGAAAGACCACTTTGATGCGATGCGGAGAATGGATTAAATCAGGTAGAAACTTGAAGCAAGGGGACCAGTTAGTAGGATGTAACAGTCCAAATGAAACTTAATAAGCAGTTAAACTTGGTGGTAACTGTTTGAATGGAGAAAAAAGGATGTGTACAAAAGATGTCAGGAAGGTGACAACAATATTTGGATCTGTGGGATGAATGAAAATGAGGTTGACACCAAGGCTTCAAACCTGGATAATAGAGGGTGGTGATGCCCTCAACAGTAAGCAATAAAGAAGTTAGGTGGAAGAGTAGATTTGAGGAAAAGATAGCAATGCCAGGCCTTTTGCTAAGTGTTGGGGTTATAAGAAGAGGCAAAAGACAGTCCCTGACCTCAAAGAACTCACCATCTAATGAGGGAGACAAGTAGACAGATATGTACAAGTAAGCTATATACAGAATAAATAGTTAATAATTAACAGAGTCAAGGCACTAGAATTTAGAGGGATTGGGAAAGGCTTCCTGCCTTGCCTGGTGGCCTTTTAATCAGTACTTGAAAGAAGCCAGAGAGGGCAGTCGCCGAAGATGATGAGGGAGAACATGCCAAGTATCAGGGACAGTTAAAGAAGATGTCCAGATGAAACATCTTGTTCTAGGAACAACAAAGAGGCTACTGTCACTGGTTTGAAGAGTACATAAGGTGGTTTTAGGGTGATATGTAAAAAAGACTGGAAAGGTGAAGGGTTAAGTTATGAAGGGCTTTGAAAATCATACAGAGAATTTTTTATTTGGCCTTGAAAGTAATAGGGAACCACTGGAGTTTATTGAGTACTGAGGTGACTTAGTCAGTCCTGTGCTTCAGGAAAATCACTGTGACAACTGAATAGAGAATTAACTGGGCAATGACTTGTGGCAGACAGACCAAACAAGAACCTCTTTCCAGGGATAGGGAGACTGGGGCAATATCAAGAGGAATGAGTACATATTTGAGAAATGTGGGAAAGGTGAAGTTATTAGGCCTTGGTAATATATTGGATATGGGGTCAACATAGAACATTGATAGATAATGAGGAGTCAAGTGACACCTAGTTTGGGAGCCTGAGTGACTGGGAGGATGGTGTTGCCCTCTACAGTAATTGGGAAATTGGAAAGTGAGATAAGTTCTGTTTTGAATGTGTTTTTTAAAATATCTGCTGAACATTCATTTTTGAAAAGCATTTGGGTATGCAACATTAGAAGTCATTGGGAGCCCCTGGAGTTTGTTGAGTGGGGAGATGACATGGTTAGATCTGTGCTTTAGGAAAATCACTATGGCAGCTGGAATAGAGGATGAGCTGAACAGAAACTTGTGGCAGACAGAGTAAACAACAGTCTCTTGCAGTAATCCAGGGTTGAGGCATGGTAAAGGAGATTGAAGAGTTTGGGAGCTGATGGGTTCACCAGGTGAAAAAGTAAAAGGGAGAAAAGGAGAGGGACAGAACCATGTGGGATACCTATGGCTAGAAGATATGACCTGGATCAGGATCCAGCAGGGAGACATCAAAGGACCAGTCAGATAGGCAGAGAACTAGGAGAGGGGTGTCCCAAAAATCTGGAGGGAAGAGAGTATTAAGGTGGAGGGAGTGATCAACAGTGTCAGAGACTGGATTTGGCAACTAAGAGATTATTGGCATCTTTGGAGAGAGTAACTTTGGTGGAATAAGAGTGAAAGCTGGATTGTAAGGGGTTAATAGGAGGGTGAGAGGAGAGAAATTAGAGGATCTAGCTGGGCTTTTTCAGGAGTTTAACCATGATGGCCAGAAGAGAAATAGGATGACAGCAGGATTAGAAGGATCAAGTGAAGGTTTTTTAGGATGACAAGACATGGGGAATGTTTTGTCAGCAGTTGGAAAGGAATCGGTACACAGGGAGAGATTGAAAGTAAGTGCTAGGGGTGGCTAGCTGGGCAAGTGAATAGAGCATTAACCATGGAGTCAGGAGGACCTGAGTTCAAATCCTGCCTCAAGACACTTGACACACTTACTAGCCTTGTGACCTTGGGCAAGTCACTTAACCCCAGTTGCCCTGCTTTCCCCCCCAAAGAAGGAAAGAAAGAAATGAAGATGATGTAAAAACAAAGGATATTAATTTAAAAATTTTTTAAAAACAAAGCAAGTGCTAGAATGGGGGTGATGACGTGGGGAATCTGTTGAAGGAGATAGGATGGAATTGGATTGCTTGAGCAGGTAAATGAGGTAGCCTTGTTACGGAGTAAACATCTCATTGTGTGAAACAGGTAAAGGAAGAGATGTTGACAGAAAATATATGTGTGACATGAGATGAAGATAGGAAAAGTGGAGCTCATGATGAAGGTGAAGCTTTTTTTTGGTATGTGGGCTTCAAGAGAAATTTGAGGAGGGATGAAAAGATTTTGGAGGAGTAGATGAGGGGAATAGCATAGTAAGTTGATAAAGTGTAGTAAGGTGTAGAAGGATTGCCTAGCAGCAGTGAGGGCCAAGTTAAGGTTGTGGAATTTTCTTCATCTTCAATCAGCAGCATGTGTGTAGGAATGAAGGTGACTAATGGTGAGAGAGATGCCTGGGCTAACACTTAACTGGGTGATATAAGGTGATATTGGTGATATAAGGGGGCTAGGGAGCCAAGACAGAAGGAGGTATAGAGTTGAATTTATTCACTTAGGGGTAAAAGATGAGTTCTGTTTTAGACATTGAGTGAGAGATCTGCTTATGGAATATCTAGTTAAAATGTCCACTTGACAATGATGCATGATTGCAGCCTGAGGCAGCTAGATGATGCAGGAGATAGAATGCTGTGCCTAGAGTCAGGAAAACGTGAATTCAAAGCAGGCCTCATATTTACTAGCTGTGTATACCTGGGCAAGTTACTTAGCCCATCTTTTCCTGTTTTCTCATCTGTAAAATTGGGGTGATGATAATAGCATCTACCTCCTGGATTGTTGTGAGGATCAAATGATATAATGTTTGTAAAGTGTTCTGCAGAGTGCCTGGTACATTTTATACACGCACACATATCTGTATCTATATCTATCTGTCTCTCTCTCTATATATATATGTTAATTTTGTTATTCTTGTCATATAGATCTGGGACTCATCTTTGTGGAGTTCACATTTGTAAGTAACATGGATTTTAGTGTGTGTAAAGTGGATTTTTATTATTTTTTAAAGTTTAGTTTCCCAGGATCCATAGCCATAACAGTCTCTTATTCCTGGGTATTAGATATGAGTTCCCATAACTATCATTCAAAACATCCCCACCACACTTGCGCAGCATTACATAATGATAAATAATATAAACATCCACTGCCACTGCACAGTGAGATACAGGGATGGGGTGATGTAAACTTGTGAGGCCATTGCTGTCTGTTACCTCTGTAAAGCAGGTGGGCAGTGGGCAGTGAATGGGGAACTTTGGGGTTGAATGCATGAATGCTGTGTGTGCCTCAGCTGGCCCCCATTGAGGCTTGGGGGAACCTTATGGTTGAGTACATAGAAGCTGTGTGTACCTTGATCAGCCCCCATCAAGGCTTGGGAAATCTGTGTTTGCTTCAACTGGCCCCCATTGAGGCTTGAGGAGATTTAGGGGATGCACAAGCCAGCCCCCTGAGAGAAGCATGATTAGAGAATGCTGTAGGAGTTTGTCCTCCCATTTATCAGCAATCCTCTTCTGAGAAACTAGACTAGAATAAAGTAAGATTATTAACCCCTTCTTAGTGTCTTAGTATCTGACCAGATCGAGTGAACCTGAGCTAGCAGCCATCCTGTGTGCTGTGTTTATTTGTCTTACAATACTGAGCCGTTTTCAGGGTTGAGATATTGTTAAGTGAGTGAGTATAGAGAGAAAAGAAGGCTTAGAACAGTACCTTGGGAAACACCCACCATATTGGGCATGAAATGGATAAAGTCCCAGGAAAGTAAACTCAGGAGTAGTCATAGAGGTAGGAGAACCTAGATAAGGTAATGTTAAAAAAAAAAAATCTTCAGAGGGGAAATTATCCAGGAGGATAAGGTGATCTGTAGTGTCAAATGCTGCAGAAAGCTGCAGAAGGATGAAGATTGAGAAAGCGCCGTTACATTTGACATTTAAGAAATAAGTGGAAACTTAGGAGAGAGCAATTTCAGTTGATAGATCAGAAGCCAAGTTTCAGAGGATTTAGAAGAGATTGGGAGGAGAGAAATTGGAAGCTCTGAGCATAGACGGCTTATTCAAGATGTTTAACTGTGAAGGGAAAAAGAGATAGAACATGATAAGCTTATGACAACTTTAGGCTGTAGGTGGGTTTTTTTAAGGACTTTTGCTTTAGCAGTATCACTTTGGGAGCTGAGTGTGGGATAGACCAATATAAGAAGAGGCTTAAGGCAGAAAAACCAACTGCAGGGTGTTTGTTGTCCAGGCAATGAGATGTTAGTTGGAGATAGAGATCAGTCCAGTGGATGTGGGTGTAAGTAAATGAGTCCATTGAGATAACTGAACCCCAGGGAACTAATGAGAAAACCAAATAAGGTAGTGTAGTTTGAGAATAGAAGAGAGCCCAGGACAGCTCTTTGAGGGACACTCATGTTTAAGGAACAACTATTTAAGTATCTGCTGTGTGTGAGGCCATATGCTAAGCACTTTACAAACCTCATACCATTGATACTCACAACAAACTTGAATGGTAAATGCTATTATTATTATTGATCTTCATTTCACAGTTGAGGAAGCTGAAGCAGGTAGCAGTGAAATGATGTGCCTATTTTCACAGAGCTGAAGATTGTCTGAGGCTGATTTGGAATTCAGCTTGCTTGCAAGTTATCTCTCTCCCTCCCTCTCCCTCTGTTCTCTTCCCTCCCTCTCCACTTCCCCAACAGAGATTAAAGAACCAGTTTACCCCCTCTGCTTTTCTACCTCTTTTTTCTTTGTTTCCCCCCTTTAGATTGTAAGCTTGTTGAGGACAGGAACTGATTTCTTTTTATTAATTGTTTCCCCAGTACTTAGCATGGTGCCTGGAACAGGGTTGGTGCATAATCAATGCTGTTTGGATTGGATTGAGGAAGAGAATGCCTTTTTACAGTAATCTTATGCTATAGAAAAATCAAGGAAGAAAATGACTGGTGAGACATAATTAAAAAGAGCCCTGGATTGAAAGTCAAAGAATCTGACTTCAAATCTCAGCTCTTCTACTTGTTTTGTCTTTGGCCTTCAGTTTCCTGATCTCAAAATTAAGAGAATTAGAGTATATGATTTCTAAGGCCTCTTCCAATTCTAAGCCTTAAGACCGGGGTTCTCTGAAAAAACATGGTTATGTTGGATTCAGTAGTTATTAGTGACCATAGAGAACAGTTTCTAATAGAATGGTTGGGACACAAGGCTGGTAGCAGGCTGGATTAAAAGTAATTGAGGTATAAATGAAAGTAACTGGTGTAGATAACTACTTGGAGAAATTTGGCTAAGAAAATTAATAATGAAATAGCATAATAACTAAAAGAGCATCAGGGTCAAGGAAAGGATTTTAGTTTTTTGTTTTTGTTTTAACCCAGTATAGGAGATAATTGTTCATAAGGACAGAATGTAAGGATCTGATAAAGGGACATTGAATCCCTTGGGAAGGAATGAAGATTAGTGTGCATTGGGGGTGATATGGAAGATAGATCTAAATGGTAGCTATTGAGGAAACACTAGCCAGAGGGCAGAAAGAGACATAGTCATTAATATTGCATAACCTTTCATCCAAACTTTAAACAATGTAGAGTTCATATGGAATACATTTATTTTTTCAAGGTTTGAACTATGTATTGTTGTAAATATATTCTGTATTGGTCTAATTTTCACTGGTATATCCTGGCACAGTAAATAGAGAACTAGGGTCCAAGCCAGGTTGACCAGGATTGAAGCCCTGCCTCTGGCAAGTACTGATTATTTGAACCTGGGCAAATTGTCAGCCCTCTAGACAGTTCTCTATGATTATATGTTACAGACAAGGGGATGATGTGCATTGGTGATGGGAGTTTCTTTACCTGTGCCAGTCAAATCACAGATCTCTTCCATAACCTTGGGGTCATTGAGAGGCAGCCATTTGGCATGGTGGGTAAAGTACTGGACTTGAGAGTCAAGAAGAACTGAGTTTGAATCGTTCCATAGACTATGTAATTCTGGGCAAATCACTTAACCTCTTCTGCAGTTTCCTCATCTAAAAAGGAATAATAATTGCACCTACTTTATCTGAGTTGTGAGAATAAAATTTGATGATATTTGTGAAGTGTTCGGAAACTAATCTTAAAGTGCTACATAAATGCTAGCTATTATTATTATTATCCCAGTCCCTATCCTTGTCCCTTTTATTAAATGAACATGATCTTTTAAATTACTATAATTGACACACTTCTGTCATAAAGTTTTTCCTGAAATGTGTCTTAAGAAGTACTGGTGGTAGTATGAACTGATTCCTGCAGCCGTCATGGAAAGCAATTTGAAATTACAGTTGCAAAGAAAGTGCCTAAAATGTCTATATTCTTTAAGTCAAAAATTCTACTGCTAGGCACATACCCAGAGGAAGTTAATTTTTTTTTTTAAGGCATAATTTTGTGTAGAGCAAAGGACTGGAAACATAGCATTTCCCCATTTGTGAGGGAAGAGTTAAACAAGTTGTAGTGCATCAATTTAACATAATACTACTGTGAAAAAAATTAATATGATTTAATATAGAGAAGCATGGGAATATTTGTATGAACAGTTGATGCTGAGTCAAGTAATTAGAACCATGAAAATAGTATATACACAATGGCTAGGTAATATACATAGAAAAAATAACAAAATAATTAAAACTTTTGCTGTGAAATCATAATGACTAAGCTTAAACCCAATGATGAGAGAAACAAAGGTACTTTCCCACCATTGGGGCATTATGGGTGTGGAAGTCTGCACACTTTGTCAGAGTTTGTGAAGATATGCTAATTAATTATGCTGAACTGAGTTTTTTTTCCCTCTTATTTTTTGTTACAAAAGAGTATTTCTCTGGGAGGTAGAGAACTGTAGATATATTGGGAAAATTAGGTGGTTTAAAAATGAATTAATTAAATTTTAGTTTAAAAACTTGCTCAGTTTTTTTTAATTTACTAATGAATATCCCCTTATCCTCAACTCCTTATCATAACTTAAAGTTGAAAAATTTTACATAAGGTGAGGGTTTGAAGTCTAGTTCTAAAGTTTTTTGTTTTATTCTATAACATAAGCATCTCTAATATTAGAGTCTATTTTAAAAAGTTGATTAAACCGTCTGCCAGGATTGGTTACTTCACTATTAAGGAATACTTTTTATGCCCTGGCAGCTGTTCAGTCCTGGAAATTCCTTGTACTTTTCAAACACCTGTTTGTTTGTTTGGTTTTTTGGTGATAATGACTAGAATGGAATAAAAAACATCTTTTAAGTCTAACCACACTAGAACTTCTTTGACCTCTTTGCATGGAATATTAGATGAATGGCCATTCATCTTGATAAATTTAAACTGGATGAGGATACAATATAATTTTTTTTTTAGAGTTAGAAATTTTTTTAAATTTTTATTTGATTAATTTATTTTTAGTTTTCAATATTTACTTCCATAAGTTTTAAGTTTTCCTCCTCCCTCTCCAAGATGGCCTGCAATCTGATATAAGCTATCCATATACATTCCTATTAAATGTATCTTCACATTAGTCATGTTATATAAGAGAATTAGAATGAATACGAGAAACTGTGAGAAAGAAAAAACAAAAAAAAAAGAAAATAGTCTGCTTCATTCTGCATTCAGACTCCATAATTTTTTCTCTGAATGTGGATGGCATTTCCCATCATGAGTCCTTTGGAATTGTTTTAGGTTTACAATATACTTTCAAAATATTTTACAATTTCATAGACATGTGGTTGGCATGCTGGTGAATTTGTAAAGCAAAGTCAGATATGCAGTGATTAACTTAACCAGTATTAATTTATAGCCCACCTCTGTGTTACCAGCCACATTTGGTTGATAATGTTTGGGCAGAAAGAATGTTGTTTCTCTTCTTGATTTTACTACTTTGTACTCCTACCTTCTTAGAGTATCCTTGGGGTCTTCCTTAATATATTTCTTGGAACACCGAAAAGACCAAAAATAATTCTTTTCCAAGTCTATGAAAGGATGAACTAGCATCATGATTATTAGCAAGAGAGTTTTTTTTTTTGGAGACAAGGGAGGTTTGAAAGAATAAGGTAGATCATAGAATTTTAGAATTGTAATTTTTACCAATCATTTAACTCTATCTTATAGTTAAGGAAATAGATTTATAAGGGATTATTGACCTGGTCAAGGCTTAAAAATGGAATTATTAGCACCTAATTCTGGGCACTCATTTTCTCAGTACATTTCAAAATTTTGTTTATAGCCAGAAATATATTTTAATTTTCCCTGCCACTTTTTAGGTACAAAGAATTTTACGTGAAAGATTTTGTCACCAGATTCCAAAGGGTAACCTATTTGGAGTACAAGCACAGTACAGGTAAGAAAAATATTGGTGGTCTTACATACAGATCATTTTTATACGTTTGATTGGAGCAACAAAATTGAGATTTTCTTATCTTGCTCACTGCCAAAGTACTTTGACAAATACTACTCTTCCTACCTCTCCTTGGTAGTAAAAGAATTGAGGCTAAAATTATCACTACATTTCCATTTAAATTATTGTGTTTTTATGGTTTTTTTTTCTTTTAAGGCTTTTAGAACTTGATAGATCCTTTCTTCATTTTTTACCTTTTACAATTTCAGACACTTAATTGAGCTGCTGAAACGAACAGCTATCCATGGAGAAAGTAACTCTGCACTAATTATTGGACCCAGAGGATCAGGAAAAACTATGGTAAAAATTGATTTTTTAAAAATGAGTTCCTGTCTCCCATCCGTGTATAGAAGATGAATTGAAGTTTCTCATTCTATTCAAAACCTAAAGTATCTTCAGTGTGATTTTTCTCTCCCATTTTACAGATTTTCCTGTTTTATTGTATCTGTATTTTAAAAGTTTCAAGCTGCCTGCTGACAAGTATTTAACTGCTGTCATTTATTTATTCCATACTATCCTGTCTTCTCCAATGGAATGCCCCCTTAGGCATTCCTACTCTTTCACTTCTTTTCAGTCACTTCTTCTACTGACTCTTCCTACTGCTTACACACATGCCCATGTCTTTCCTATTCTGAAAAAAAAAAATAACCTCTCTCCATCCTTCCATCCTTGCCAACTATTGTCTGATTTTTTTTCCTGCTCTTTGTAGCTAAACTTCTCAAAAAGGCCTTCTCCAATAGGTGCCCTTACTTTGTCTCCTTTCACTCTCTTCTTATCCCCTTACATTCTGGCTTCTGACTTTATCATTCTACTGGAAAAGCTCTCTCCAAAGTTAGTAATGATGTCCTAATTGCCAAGTCCAGTGGCCTTTCCCCAGTTTTTATTCTCCTTGAAGCTTTTGACACTGTTGATAACTTTCTCCTCATTGGTACTCTTGTCTCTCTAGGTTTTCAGGACACCATTCCTTATTTTCTTCCTTCCTGTCTTGTTACTCCTTCTCTGTTTCCTTTGCTGCATCCTCTTCCAGATCACACCATCTATGTGTAGGTATCCCTCAGTACTCTATCCTGGGTCCTCATCTTTTCCCCCCTCTATACTACTTTACTTGGTAATCTCATAGGTTCCCATGGATTCCAGGTATCCAGGACAGCCAGCAGAAATGCCCAGTCTGAAAATGAATTTTTATTTCTGTTCTTACCCAAGCTGGAATCCTTAACCCCCTCAGAATAATTCATGTTGACTTTATTTTTATTAACAAAGTACAATAATCATAATATTTTATTTCCTGGGTTCCATCCTCTCAACTCTTCCTCTCTCCCATACTCCCCTTCTTCCCCTCCCTGCACCAACCATTGGTTCCACCCCCAAATCCAGTTTTATAAGAATATAACTGATTTGTTGGAATCTGCTGTCTATAAACCTTTCATTTACCAGATCTTCTTTCTTCCTACTTATTTTTTTGATTGATCTATATATTTATAAAATCTAATAATATGGGCTTCAACACATTTCACCAATCAGTGCTACTTTCTAAAGTATGATCTACTTGAATCTTGAAAATTCTTTAAATGTTGGAAGTTTAGATGGTGTTACAAAAATTGTTATTCTTTAAGTTAGAAATAGTTTTTTAGAGTTTCTGTAGCATAAAGGATTATTTTCAAGATTTCAATTTCTTTTTTTGTCTAGACATGTGATTTCACAAGGTAACATGGTGTTAATACAACCAGATATGATCACAAGAGGAATGACTTGTGACCAGCTTAGGAAGTATAGAAATTTTGATTGAGGGGCAGCTAGGTGGCTCAGTGAATAGAGTGCCTGCCAGGAGGACCTGAGTTCAAATTTGGCCTCTGACACTTAATACTTCCTAACCCTGTGACCTTGGTCAAGTCACTTAACCCCAGTTGCTCTGCCTTTTCCCCTTCAAAAAGCAAAACAAAACAAAAAGGAAGAAATAAATTTTGATTGAATTAGTAGGTGTTTCTGGGTAGGTGATTTTTGAAATAGCTTTAAAATTAAAAAAAATAATAATACTTGGAGAGTTCATTTATAGACCAGAGCCTCGAGTGGAGTGAAATGGGAGATTTATTTTTCCTTGTTTCCCTCTGACTATGGGAGGAGCTTTTAAGTGATAGTCCTGAGGCTCTTAAGGGAAAGAGAATATGTTCCCTTCTGCCTTAGAAATGCTGTTGTACTCTTACTAAGTTTGTGACCATTCTTTCTACTGACTGTGTGTGTATTAGTAGGTAAGTATGTCTCAGCTTTGTGGGGGGAGTAATTTATACCAATTGTTATTACTATCCAGTTCCATTATATTTCTTTACTTTCAGCTAATTGTCTATTGGTATGACTGTTTTTAGGAAGCCTACCATTAAGGAGTTGAGCTTAATAGATGAATCCAAGAATAGATATATATATATAGAGTTCTTTCAGGCTTGCTCTAGTTGCCCTCCAACATGCAGATCAGCATTGATCATTGTTTCTGATATGAACTCTGTTGTTTATTAGTGTTATCTTTATTTACATTATCATGATTTTTGTGAGTATTATTCTACTGGCTTCCATGTTTCTCAGAATTAGTTCATATTTGTTGTTCCTTATTCAAACAAGAATATTTTATTACAGCCATATACACGTGGAGAACAGAGCTCATCTTTGTACTCAACCCTCCACCTACCTGTTTTGAACTTCTTTATTTTTGTTCAGGGTACCACCATGACTTAGGTCAGAAACCTCAGTCACCTTCAGCTCCTCACTCTCTCTTACTCCACAGTTCCATTCAGTGCCACATCCTTACTATTCAGTCTCCACAACATCTTTCTCATCCATCTGCTTTCTTCTGTAGCCAGGTCCAATTAATGGAACTATTGAAGCCCATAAAGACATTATGTGTTTTTAGATTCTCACTAGTTGATGGTATAATTATGTAAAATACAATATCTTGTTTCAGTCTGTTAGAAATATGCAGTTGGAATTTCAACTCAGCTACTTCACTTGTTTACAGTAATCTGGACCTAGCCATAAGATGTCCACTCCCCTGCTTTAGACTCTCATCCCCTCTAGATTTCAGTATTGTCTTAACTGTTTTTTCAGCTTGAAGTTTCCTCTGTCTCCATTCCATCCTTTATACCACTGCTGGAATAATTTTCTGAAAACATAGATATAACCATTTCATTCCCCTTCACAGTAAGTGCTAGTACTTGTAGGATCAAATACAAAATTCTCTATTTGCCATTTGAAACCCTCTCTGTGCCTTCGTATGGGCTATCTCCCATGCCTGATACACACTCCTTTCACCTCTACCTCTTAGAAAACCTAGTTTCCTTCAATGACTCTTCTTGGGTGCTACTTTTTGCATGAAGCCTTTCCTGATATTCCCAGCTCCTTGTGACTTCCCACACAAAAAAGGTACTTTATGTGTATTCTTATTACATATTACCTTTATTCTCCATCTGACAGACAAATATATTTGCAGGTTTTTTTTCTTACTACTAATATCACTGCTATGAATGTTTCGAAACCTTAACTTTTCTGTTTTTTGCCAATTTTGGTATGCCCAAAATGGGATTATTGGTTCAAAGACTACAAATAGTTTAGTAATTTTTCTCACATAATTCCAGCGTCATTTTCCAATATGGATAGACTAGATTATATGTGGTAGAGCATGCATGTATTTCCACAGTTTCTTATATTCATTGTGAACTTGTAGGGTGTAATGAAATCTTAGTTGTTTTATTTTTCATTTCAATGATTTGTAATAAGAAATAAATTTTTATATTGTTGATATAGTTTTTATTTAAAAATTCATATCCTGACCACTGATGTATTAAGGGTTAGCTCTTAGTCTTCTTTCAAGTCTCTTTGATCTTTATATTTTTTATCTTTTAAAAGAATGCCTAGATTTTCTGGAAAATTGAATTTTGAATTTATCTCTCATTTAAACTTGTATATGTTATATTTTAATATAAATCTTTTAAGGATTTTTATAAAAAATCTAATGGGCTCCTGATTTGTGCTTTTTTGAAAAATAATTGTTTCTAATGGATTTGAAAAGGTTTTTTAGTAGGTCTGGGAAGTTTACTTGGATAATTTCTTGAAATATAATCAAATTCTTTTCTACCATCCTCGAATATGAACAATATCTATTTTTATTGCATGACTTCTAAATAATTTTCAAATTTACTCTTTTACTTTGTACTACCTTCAGTTCTTTTGAATTTATTCTGTTCTTCACCTTTTTACTGATAATTTTACATATTTTATTTTGTTTTAAATTTTTTTCATCATCTCTTCCTAAGATGTTTTGTTTTCCTGAGTTCTTCATTTAATTCTTCACAGACTTTAAAAATTCAGTTTGGATGACGTATCCCTCGTGGCACAAGACATACATGGAAGTTCAAAAGCCTTTCATTTTGTCCTTAGCTCTTATGGGCTGATAATTCTGGAAACTGCCACAGCTGGTGGTGATCCAGTCTCCGGAGTGTTCCAGCCATGGCTTGTCCTGGCTGCCCTGGGGCTACAGTCCAGTTTCAGGCCGGGCTGGTTTTGGCTGTCAGTGTGTTGCGATGAGCCCTTCCTGTCTGCCTGCCAGGCTACCTTCAGCAGGAGCCTTGTTTTTCTGGCATTTTGTGGGTTCTGGAGCTCTAAAATTTGTTTAGAGTCATATTTTATAGGTATTTCAGGTGGTTATGGGGAGAGCTCCCGGAGTTCTCCTGCTTCTACACCACCATCTTGACTCCACCCCCCCCCCTAAAAATTGAGTTTGAAGCGTCCCTTGATTACCCATTTGTCTTTATTATTCAAGATTTCTGGTCTTGCTTTCATATTCCTTTCTCCTAGTACTTTTCCCCCTTCCTTCATACCTTTTGCTACTTTCAGGGAGTTTGAAACTGGTTCTTGCTGTACTATCTTTCTGGAATTTATTTTTACTTTTCAAGTACCTCAGTTTTCAATTCAAAATCTTTTTTTTTTTTTAAAGATATCTTTATCTGCATTTGGAACTTACATATGTTTAGTGGTTGTTTTGTTTTATTCCTAAATATAAATATACTTACAAATTAGGTTATACAGTTAGTATAGGATAGATATCCAACTATATAAAGCAAGTTTTTTAAAGTATTTCTTGATGGGACCTGAGATTTCATTCATATAGGGAGTTCCTTCTGAAGAACATTTTCTGCAGATTTACACTTCTGCAGCGAGTTGTGTTAGAGAGTTGACCAGAACACTGGGAGTTTAAATAATTTACCCAGGGTCAAAAAAAAAACAATTTTGTGTCTACTGTAAAATGTGTATGGCTTCAACACAGGTCTTCCTGTTTCTGAATTTAGGTCTCTGTTCATTATGTCATATTGCCTATCTAAAAAATACTATCTTATAATTTTTGGCAGCACTAAAAGTTGGAAATTATTACAAATAAAGAAAACTCTAAGTGAAATGATTAGAAAATCTTGTTCTTTTAATGCTTTTATCTGTTAATGTGAAAATGAAAAGAATCATGTTTACCAAAAGTAAAACAAATATTTAAGTTTTCTTGTCAGATTTGATTTATGTCAAATGGGGCTAATTTGTTTTTATATTCAAAATCTGCTTGCTGTTAACTTTTTTTATACCACACTCACTACCACCACCATCATCAAGTATACCATTTCCTTGAAAGTTCAGCCTTGACTCTGTCTGCTGTCCCATACTCCTGTGACTTAATATCTCTCTCATGTCAAAATTATTTGCAAATCTTCATATTTATTCTGGACTTATCTTGAATTGCTTTTTGGATCTAGTTGAGGTTGAGGTGAAAATAGACCATAGTCAAAATATATGCTCTTTTCCCAGGGAAGGGAGAGAATCCTTTTCTTGACTTTGCCTTTTCTGTTCATGGTTGCCCCATTCTTGGTCACCTATCCTCCACTTTGCAAAATCATCTTTGACATCTTTTGCCCTTACTTCCTCAGATATATGACCAACCCCTGTCAGTTATTCCTTATTCTGTCTCTTACATCTTTCCTTTCCTTTCTTATTGCTACTATTCTTTCTTATTCTTGTATCACCTGTCTCAGATCAGAAGTACAATAGCCCTCTTCTGACTGACCTCTCTTCTGCCTATCTTTCCCCCCTCTTTTCTGTCCTACAAATACCTTCATATTCATTTTCCTAGCATAACACTTAAATTGTGTCACATTCTGCTCAAAATTTTCAGTTTTCTTTACTTTACTTTACCATTGATAAAGTTAAAGTCTAACTATATCTTGGAATTATGGTCCTCCACAGTCCTGGGCCTTTGTAACTTATCCCCTATAAAAAACTTCTGTATGCTATTGTGGGAGGTGTGGAATCTAGATGTATAGTCTAGAGTTCTGGATTTGAATCCTGGCTCTTGACATTTATTAGCTAAGTGACTATGGTCAAGTCACTTAATCTTTCTGAGCTTCATTTTATGCTTTGGTAATATGGTAATAATAATATTTATATTAGGAATAAAATACTTCATAAACCTTTAAAGCACTATATAAACGTGAGTTGACCTTATTACTGTTTATTTGTGGCTTTTTCAAGGGAAAGAACGGATCTAGTGCTCTTATTTCATCATTATGGAAACTTCTATTGTAAAATCTCCCTCTACATATAAATTTGCAATTCTGAATCTCATTTCATCCATATAATGACTAATCCCACCTTCTCTCCCTTACAATTTGTATTTATCTCCAGTGTATATGATGGTCTGGATAATTTTTCCTTGTTGTTAACTTGGCAGAGCTAACTTATCTGAGTCTGCTTCCTGGTTCCTTGACCCTGTGGTCTCTGGAATAATAAGGACTCAGTTTCTTTATTGGAAAAGACTTCCAACTTTACCTCCTTTTTGCCCATGGTTTAGGAGACTCAGCCCATTATTCTTAGCCCATATTCCTTGGCACCTTTATTTTTAGCCCCAAGGCATACTCTTAACTTGTTCCGCTCATTTCTGTTAGAATAGTAGAAAATAAGTTCAGAAAGCAATTGGTTGTTTTTTTTTTTTGTCCACCTATTATTAGTTCCTGTAGATTTCTTGGATATACAAATTATGCTGTATGTGCAATTCAGAAAGCACTTTTACAAAAGATTCATACATTTGGTGAGAAGCCAAAAATAGTAGCACAGTACAACAGAAAAATAGTGGATTTCTAATTAGGAAGTGTGGGTTCAAATTCTAGTTCTACTACTTAATAGGCCTATATTTAACAAAATTCCAATAATAATACTCATTCTGCCTACTTCATGAGGTTGGTGAAAAAATAATTTGAAAAATGCTATAAACATATGTCTCAGGTTTAATACCCTTACTTGGCCAGTTGGTTACATGGAAATTGGTGAATATAACAATAATAGGCACTATATGAATACTTATTCTGTTCCCTTCTACTGTTCAAGGTGCCGTTCCCCAGTAAGTACAGAATAGCTTTTTCTTGTCTCGATATTGTTCTCCTATTTTTGTATCTCTACTATTTCTCTTCTCCTTCCCTTTTATCATTGTTCCTTTGCCACATCCCCACCTCATCATAAGATGTGAAATGTGACATATGAAACAGAATGTTTTTCCAAAGAAATCCCTAAAAAAGTGTTATTGTCAGCTTTTTTCCTAGGTGGAGCTATTGTGCTATCTCAGATAATCTTTTGATTCTTATGAAAACTTTTATTTTATATCCCTGAAGCCCAGTAACTACCAAGTGCCAGAAAAGATAATTTTTAGTTTCAGTTCTCTCTTTTATGGTTTAGAGCTTCATTTTACTGACTAATTAATTCAGTGTCTGGTCAAGGATTTTTAATGTGACCGAAACATATGTAATACATACCTATGACAGAAGTAACATGAATTCTGTTGAGAAAAAGGTTGCAACCTAATAAATAACAAAGAGCTTTAAATATGAAACTCTGTACTATATCCTAAAGCCAATATGGAACCACAGAAGTTCTTAAGAATGGAAATGACATAGCTGGACTTGTGAGTTATTTATGAAAATCAGTTATGCAGCTGTGTAAAGGATGGATTGGAATGGAGAGAGATCAGAGGGAGGGAGACCAAGTTGGGCATTTTGTCAGCAGTATAGATCAGAGATGTCACTCACCCCTGTGAACCAGATTGAAATGTAAATGGGGATAAAAATACAGTACAACATAAACTGTTAATTATGGTTTTCTAAGTCACTATGGGGCTTCAGAATTCTCTTTCTCTTTGTTTTGACAAATCTGGTCTAGTTGAGAGGTGATAAAGGGCCTAAATTAGGGTTGGTCCTATGTGACTAGAAAGAGATTTGAGTATGAGAGATGTAGAGGTAAAACCCACAAGTCTTAAAAATTGATTTGAATTATATAATGTGAGAGAAAATCAAGAAGCGGTCCAGCTGGGTCTGAATCGATGAACATGGATTGATCGTGTGGGGAGGCAGTTATGGAGGAGGAGGAAGAAAATTTCAGAAGTTGAGGCATGGCAGAGTAGAAGACTGAAGCTGCACTTTGCTGGAGAAGACAAGAGGGAATAAGATTACGTGCAAATGTAGAGAATGTGACTTTGGCAAGAAGAAGGTCTTCTTTACTGTCAGAAGTTTGAGGGAAAAGAAGAGAGAGGAGAGTAGTGGATGATGTCAAGAGGTTTTGAGATGAAGAGAAGGGAAGAAGAGTGAGTTTTCATTGAATGGCATCTGTTTTTCCAAAGAAGTAAGAGGTGAGTTCCTTAGCTGAGAGAGGAGGGATTTTGAAAGTATAAGAGGTTTGAAAAGAATCATACCAATAGCACCGTCAGTCTTAGCGATAGCTCAAGACGTAGACCCAGCGGTGTCAGCAGGATCGCTCCTGGTACCATCCTTCCCACCATTTTATCCCCTCACAGAAAGAGCACAAGAGAGTGATTAATGCCTTGTACTTTTTTCTGCCTATCACCAGTACATCTTGGAGAACGAATTTTATTTTTGATCCATGACCTGCAGAGCTGTCCCATCACAATTTCTAGTTTTGTTATCTCTTTCCTTGCTATTATTCATTCTCCATCTTTATAAGAGGAAACTCTCCCATTCATACCTTCTTCCCTATTCTATTAAACCCCACCCCATGCATGTGCCACTTTCATCTTACCCAGGCCTTCCACTGTATCTTTTGAAATTCTCATTCCATAAGTCAATAAGCTTGCCTTCATCCTGGTCCTTTTTTCTCAGTCTTTCCATAAACCAGTGATTGGCAAGACCTGGCTTTGATCTGTTGACACTATGTCCTTGACTCTTGTTACAGGCTTTACCTTTATACAGATACATTAGTACTATAGGAGGTGGGTGGAATACTCCCTCTTTTCATTGTCAGTTCCTGACTTTCCCTTTACACATGGCAATCTATAACATCTTTTTCTTTGAAGCCCACAGTATGAAAATTTTCTACCCAGTCCAAGTAGTAGTGGCTGTTGTGTAATAGCCTCCAGGTCATTTTCTCTCCTTTCTCAAGGGGTTCAGAACCTGATCACTGTGTGGTAGGCTGGAGCTTGGGAGGGAGAAGAGTTCACATTTTTTTTTGAAAAACAGTAATCCAACTCAGAGGATGAAAAGTTTCCTTGTACTTTTCACTAGTCACAGCACATTTAGAGTAATATCATTAGTTTTAGCATCCACATTTTTAGAGTATAATGGAACCTGTAGCAGATTCAGAAGAGGAAGAATAGGGTGACTAGAAGTCTAGAAATTGTCATATGTGAGGAATATTTGAAGGAACTTGGAAAGTTATCTTTTGTGCACAAAAGAGAAAATGATGAGAGCCTTGATAACTGTCTTAAAATGTTGTCACACAAAACTGGTCTAATCATTCTGGAAAGCAGTGTGGAACAATGCTCAAAAAGCTATTTAACTATGCTGTCCCTTTGACCTAGTGTGCCTCTACTAGGCATATAACTCAAAGAGATCAAAAAAGAGGAGAAGGACCCTTATGTACAGATATTTATAGCATTATTTATATATAAAATTATTTATGGCAACTCTTCTTGTAGTAACAAAGAATTGGAAACTAAGAGAATATCCATCAACTGGGGAATAGCTGAACAAGTTATGTTATTTGAATGTGATGGAATACTATTATGGTTATAAGAATTGATGAAGGTTAAGCTATCAGAAAAAACATGGGAAGACTTGCATGAACTCTGCAAAGAGAATTAAACTAGGAGAACAATTTATACAGTAACAACAATTTTTAAAAGACAGTAAGCTCTAAAAGCTTAAGAACTCTGAACACAGTGACCAACTATAATTCCAAAAGATTCATAATGAGACATGGTCTTCAGATAGAGAAAGATGGACTCAGAGTGCAGATTTTAAGCATATTTTCTCTTTTTTCTTTTCTTTTTTTTGGGGGGGGGGATTTCTTCTTCATGACTGTACATATTGGTAATGAGCTAAATTTTTCTTTCCTTCTCAGTGATGGAGGGAGAGAATTTGGAGCTAAAAATAAAATGGCATTTTAAATAAATCGATTGTCAAATGGAAGAGGGATCCGATTTATACTCTATATAGTTCAGAAAGTATGGTTAGAACCAATAAATGGAAATTACAGGGAATCTGATTTTAACTCAGGTTGAATTTTCTAGTATCAAAAAAGTCTGACATTTGGCATGGTGTTCTATACATGTGAACCATCTCCCTCCTTAACCCTGCGCTGCAAAAGAGTCTGGGAGTAACTTTCTCTTATCTCTTCTTTTGGGGCAAGCTTGTTTATAATTTTGCGGTACTAATTTTCTGTTGTTTAGTGGTGGTTCTTTTCATTTATGTTGTTCTAATAATTGTGTGTATTGTTTTCCTGCCCTGGCTTACGTTACTTTCCTGCTTTTTAGGCCTTTTTAGGCCTTTCCTTTCTTCTTTTAGTTTGTCTGCCATTTCTTATAATGCAGTAACATTCCATTACGTTTCTCTACCACAGTTTGTTTAGCCATTCCTCATTCAAAAGGCATGTACTTTGTTTTCGCTTCTATACCACAGAAATTCTACTACAAAAAGTGCAGCTTTAAATACTAATAATTAGGACATATAGAGTCTTTCTTTTTGTCAGTCATCCTCAGGGTGTATGCCTAGCAATGGAATTTCAGGTAGTTGATGATTTCTAAGGTTTCTTTCAGCTTCACATCTTTTCTGACAGTTTTTCTTTTTTTACTGGACATAAAGCTGAATTGTAACAAATGTTTGAAGCCTCTCAAGAATAAGGATCAATATTTTGTACTTATTTATCTGCCACAATGTTTCATGATATTAAACCCATGGTAGCTTATTCCTTAAATATGTCTTAAGTGAATAATTTCAGAATTATTAGTTAACTGAGAATAGAATCTCTTCATTGAGAAAAAGGTTCTGGGGATAATGAGAGAGTAGAGTATCAAGAACCAAATATTTTGTCATGTGAAAAATCTTGTTTAGCAGATGTAGAATTATGATAATAGTAAAGCTTAGCCTGAGTTTAGTTGGAAATTCAACTCTGTAATAGACAAGTTATTGTCTGTGAATTTATTATTTGGTAAAACCATACTTTAGTCATTTAAAAAGCATTTTTTAACAAACTTTACTGTCCCCAATCTAGTCAGCCTACCAGAATGTTTTTCCTAAAATGTGAGTCTGATCCTGTCGCCATCCTGCTCAATAAACTTCAGCGAGTACCCTGTTGATGTCACTTTCAAGTATAGAATCCTCTGTTTGACCTTCAAAGCCCTTCATAACCTAGCATCCCTCTCCTTGCTCATCTTTGCCTATCTTGGCCTCTCTCTCTCTCTTTCTCTTTCTTTCTTCCTCTCTCTCTCTCTCTCTTTCTGTCTCTCTGTCTCTGTCTCTGTCTCTCTCTCTCTCTCTCTCTCTCACACACACACACACACACACACACACACACACACACACACACACACACACACACATATTCCCTACCTTTCCAGTCTTACACCTTACTCCCCACCACATATTCTTTGATCTGATGGTGCTAACCTCTTTGTTATTCCTTGAATCAGACCTTCAATCTCCAAATTCCAGACATTTTTACTGGCTGTCTTCCATGCTGGGAGTGCTCTACATCCTCATGTCTGCCTTTTGATTTCTGTCTTGTTCCTTGAAGTCCTAGCTAAAATACCACGTTTTACATGAAGGCTTTCCTAGTCTCTTTTATTTATACTCAGTTGGTTTTTTTTCTTTTTGATCTATATAGTTTGCATAGTATCCCTTACATTAGATTGTGAGCTCCTTGAAGTTGAGCTTATGGGAATATTCTTTGCATTTCTTTGTATCTTCAGCACTTAGCACAGTGCCTGACTTTATTGACAGACATTTACAGAGTAAGCAGAACAAGAATAATTCTATACAAATGTGTGTGTATCAGAACCTTCAGAAAAAGACTTATTTTTTAAAAAATAAAACACTTCTGTTTTGTGTGGTAAATATTTAAATTAGCTAACCTGGAATAAAAATGAGTAAATGTGTGTGATATAAGAAAATAGATTTAGAGTAAGATCATTTTCAATATTTTTTTGTTAGTAAAATTGCACTCTTTATGTCTCTTTACATTCTTTTACTAAAAAGAGTATGTCCTTAAAGTTTTGTCATTTTAGCAATTCTACAAAAAGTTAATTCTCAGATTATTAGATTTTAGCATATATAAGAGTAACTTAGAACACCTCAGTATTAACAGATATAATTTGGATATATTTTGAAAAGATAGTTTTGGTAAAGAAATTCAAACATGTAAC
>CM053588.1:205391051-205454462 GCA_028646515.1 Pseudochirops corinnae | reverse complement strand
GCTGCCGTAGCTCTCAGGAAGATGCTGGGACCCTTCCTACTTACGTCTGGCTGACTGGATAGTGAAGACTCCAAGACCGAGGCCCGAGACGGCGATCCGGATCCAGGCCGCTCAACATGAGAGCACTGGCCTCAGAACAATCGCTTAGTCCCCCTGCTGTCTGCAGGCCACGGGCGGGAAGCTGCAACGCGGAGGCGGGTGCAAAACCTCTCTGCCTTTCGCTTTTCCGCTCTGGAGGCCTTTTGGCCGGCTGCTCCCCTCCCAAATTCGGAAGTCCCACTGAGCTGCTGGCAGCTGCTGCTAATCCACTCACCAGAGAGACTCTTCTGCTCCTGCTGTCTAGCCGCCCCTGGGGCACAGCTGCGGCTTCAGGCCAGGCTGGTTTCACAGTGCTGATATGGTTCCTGGTAGCTGAGCTGACTTTAGTGGGAAGTATCTTTGTGTGCATTTTGGAGTTCTAGGATTGGTTTAGAGTCCTATTTTACGGGTATTTTTGGGGTGGCTATGTGAGAGCTGCGATATGTTGCTGCTGCTACGCCGCCATCTTGGCTCCCTCTCCCTAAATTTTCTAGTTCTTTTGAGGCCTAGTAGAATCAACCTCAGTTCTTCCTAGTCCCTCATCATCGTATCTAGTCAGTTGCCATTCTGCCTTTCTCCACTGGCTGTTAACTATCTGTTACCCTGGGCAAGTCACCCTCTCTGGGTTTCAGTACTCACCTGTTAAATGAAGGAGGGGTGGAGATGATTTATTAAATGTTCTGTGAGATTCTGTCAGTGATTAATTCATTAATCCTGAGATCTTTCCTGACCAACCCCTCCCAGTTGTCATCTCCCTTTCCCCTGTCCCTCCCCCCAAAAAAGCCTTTTCATTTATTTTGTTTATGCCCACATATATACAAATTGTCTTGAATTTAAACTCCTTGAAGTCTGAGATTGTTTTATTTGTCTTGGTATCTAGCCCCAGTACCAGGCACATAGTAGGTACATAATGTTTGTCAGCTGACTGAAAACATTAATATTTGGTGCTCAGTAAATACTTGTAAATGAATGTCATGCATTTTTAGATATAAGTTGGTAGGACATAGTTAATTAAGGTTATGCTGTGAAGGATGACAAGGGGACTTTTTTAGATGAGCTGATGTTGTCATAGATGAGATGCCTACACTGACAAACTGCTAAATAAAAATCAGTAAGAACAGGTAGGGCTTTCTGGTGTTACAGATATATTCCAGTATGGCTAAGCAGATCAGAAACATTTAAGATACCCATATGAAGTCAAGTTGTAGTTAAGTGAGCAAGAGCATTGTTCACTTTGGGTTGTGTGTGCAGTCAGTTCATTGAGTCTTCAGAGTTGAACAGGATCTCAGGTGCCAACACCCTAGCCAATTATGACTCCTGTATGGAATGGCCTGATAAATGACTACCTTGGGACCTCCAGGAGTTGAGAAGTCACTCCAGTTGGGTAGTGCATTCTTTATATTGAAGTGAAATTTGCCTCCCTTTTATTTCTTTCCATTGTTGACATGCATGAGTTTTGATTGCATTGTTGAAGGGAATACCTTTGTTGATCAGTTTTGAGTTACATTTCCCTTCTATTTTTTTTTCTTTCTTGAGTCTCACCTTGGTGGTCATAGTTACTTGATTTCACCTGCATTAAAATTTTGGGAGATCAGGTTAAAGAAATGAACGTTATCATATGTTTGAGCTGTGAGCAATAGCTGCTGTTGCTGAGACCACACAGGAACTTACTGCTTTTACAAACTCCCTTATATTTCTTTCATTTCTACTTCAACAAGGATAGAACTCTATAGAAATTATTTTACAGTTCCTTTGGCCTGCTGCTAGAGATATGAAATATTTTAATTTATGTTGGTTTATTTATTTATTTTTATTTATGGTGGTTATCCATGGTTAACGAAAGTATTCCATTACTAAATCTACTTCTCTTTTTTTTCTAACTTGCTTGGATTGTCACTTCTCATCTTAGAATATATATAGAATAGGACCTTCTCAGCCAATAAGCATTTATTGACCACTTATTATGTGTCAGGCTCAGTGCTAAGCACTGGGGATATAAAGAAAGGCAAAAGCCTGTCCCTGTCTTTAAGAATTTCACAGTCTAATGGGGGAGGCAGCATGCAAACAGCTACGTGCAGACAGATACATGTAGGATAAATAAAAAACTGGGAGAAGGCACTAGAGTTAAGAGGTGTGAGGAAAGGCTTCTAGTAGAAGGGATTGTTGTGGAATTTTAGCCAGGACTTGAAATCAGGGAAGCTAGGAGGCAAAGATGAGGAGCAAAGAGCATTCCAGGTATGGGAGACAGCCAAAAAAAGGCATGGAGCTTAGAGATGAAATTTATTTTCCTAGGAATAACAAGGAGGTGAGTGTCACTGTATTGAAGAGTACATAGAGAGGAATGGGAGTTATGAAGAGAGTTGGAAAGACAGTGGTGGGGGGGCTGGGATGTGAAGGACTTTAAATAGCATACAGAGTATTTTATATTTGATCCTAGAGGCAGCAGGGAACCACTGGAATAGGGAGGTGATATGGACAGACTTGCGCTTTAGGAGAATCACTTTGGTGACCTAGTTATTACATAAATTTGTGGTAGACCCAGTCAGAAAAGTTTCGTTATTTTCATCTTCCTTCAACAGCACGTGTGTAGGATCAGAGGCAGGGGAGGGTGATCCAAGACAGACACTTGGCAGGGCAAAACTGTTGGTATGATAATGACAATGAACTCCATAGGACAATATAGAGTTCAACTTGTTTACCAACACGTTAAGATGGGAGAAAGGAGGAGAGAATGGCTAGTGCAGGAATGATAGTCTTAGAACTGTGGGGGTTTGAGGAATTAGAGGACATGATATAGATGACCAGAAGGGTTTGATATGGAAAGACAGAGGAAGAGGTGAAAAGCCAAGAGTTTGTGATCAGATAAGGAAATTTCAGAGTCCTTGAACATGAAGGATGTGCATTTGTGGTTAATGGCAAGATCAAGAGTACGACCCTCTTTTTGAGTGTGGTTGAGATGGGATGGAGGGTTAGGTCACAGAAAATGAGTAAATTGAGGAACTGAATAGTAAAGGCATTTTAGAGATATTATGTATGTTGAAGTATCTCTTCTCCCATATGAGGGCACATCTTGGGCAGGGAGAGAAAGATTGTGAGTCATATATTGAATTTATTGAGGAAGGAAGGAGAGTGACCTGGAGGTATAGACAACAGCTACCCAGGGTTTTGATAAGGGTGGAAGAGATGGATTGTTTGGACCTCAGAGGAGGAGAGGAGAGGAGACAGAGGAAAGTTAAAAGGAAGAGAAAGTAGCCATTGGGAGCAAGGAATATTCCAACTCCCCCACCTCAATCAGCACCTCAATCAGTGATGTAAGGGGAATGAATGAAGGTGCAGCCAGTGCTAGAAAGGGTGGCTATAGAAGCTGTGTCTTTGAGGGAACCGGGTCTCAGTGAGAATCAGATGGAAAAAGACAAGATTTAAGGTGAAAGCAGGTTTGTTATCTGTGGAGCAGACATTCCAAGGGGCACAGTGGAAGGACTGATGAGCAATTGGTTCAGTTTTGGGTAGGAGGGTTAAGAAGGCTGGGGAGTGGGTTTTGGATGATGACCTCCAGGATTTCAGAATAACAGGCAAGTGAAGTATATAGGTAGGTATGTGTGTTAATCATTAAGTGAAAGGCACAATTTCTCTTCCCGGTGAAGCAAGCATGGCACCAGATGGTAGGTTCATAGTCTTAAGGAAAGTTCCCCAACCACCCCCAATCTACAGTTTTTCCTCTTATTTTCCCTCTGGAGGCTTCTCCTTCTGAAACCTGGAGAACAGTTAGGAGAAATGTGCAGCCACATGGACAGCACCCTGTTTTCTTCCTCTCCCTGCAGGAAGGATAGGACCACCACAGTTTAAGGGCCTGCCTCATTGCTTCTCTTTCTTCTGGAGGCTGGAGATGTGACCCACTACCGTACAGCCACAGACAGAGGCAAACACTTCCCCAGAAACAGAAAGGCTGCTAGGGACTACCAGGCTGCAAAGAGCTGACCTAGCTAAGTATGGAAGGCATAGTCACCAAGAGGCTGGTCACTTGGTTGATGAATTCTTTGACCATGACAACTCAAAAATCAATGAAAATGCAAAGTTACCCTCAGTCCCATGCTTCTCCTCCTAAGTAACATGGGGGAGAAGGGGACCAAATTTTGCTAAGAATCATTGAGTTTGTAGTTAGTCTAGAAATAATACTTTAACTCCTGGAGATAACTTTAAATTTGAAGTCTTTGCCCACTAAATCATATCAGGATTGACATTTATGTTGTGAGGTAGGTACAGCTAACTGAAAGAATGGCCCTGCAAATTTTCCTTTGAAGAGGCAAATTAAAGAGATGGTGGAATTGGTTTTATTGTGCATTCAAAGACAACAAGGAAAATCACATCATGGGACATTTAGTCATGGCTTATTGCCCTACTCATCATCAGCATTTATAAAAAGTCCACCATAAAAACAATTTCAGGTTATATATCAAAATCTGTTGTCAAGGATGAAAAGGAAGACCAATGCTTCAGAGAACTCAGTCTCAAGATGAAATCAGCCTATACTTTAAGAGTAATTTGTTGCAAAGGTGAAAAGTACATTGGCAAATATGATTCAGGAAAACATGGTTTGAGAGGCCAGTGGCTCATAGACTTGGAAAGCTTCATGCTGATATATCATTAATATTTTCTTCAAGAAAGGCACTGGATATGGCAAGCACCAAATGCCAAAAGATAAAATGGATTTTGTCAGTAAATAAATAAATATTAAATTGGGAGTATAACAGCCGGTTACAGGAAAGATAAAATTTAATGTAAAGTTCAATGAAATTTTAAAATGAGGGAAAGATGTGTGACATACTGATAGAAACAACTTCAAACTAACCTATTTCAATGAAATGTTGACAGAAAATAAGAAATAGATGGAAATTTGGACATCAACACAAATTATTACTTCCCATAAGATGTTGTAAATGTAAAAAATTTACCATAAAGAGGAGACAAAAAGACCAGGAAACACTTGATCTCTTTACCAAATAGGAAGAGAGAATAGCGGAGGGCAGTACAGATTTAGAATGTGAACTTCATAACATCGAAAGACCTTACAAAGAAGGATGGTGAAAAATTAAGAGCAGTATTTTCTTATAAAACATTGAGAAACAGTGGAAGAAAAATAAAGTTTTAAAAAGCTTGGTGAGAGACCCATTTACACAAAAGTGATACCAAGGGCATTTAAGTATATGAGAGAAAAAGGAAAACATAAGGTAAAAAGTAGAAAAGACATGTAAAGATATTTTGAAAATACTGTTCTATTATCAAGGCCACATCTGAACTATTAATATCAAAATCTTAAAAGGTAGCTGCTTAATGAAGTGGAAATAGTGTTGAAGAAAATAGATGGGAAAAACAGTTGAACAAGATCAAATATATACAGAGAGGACACTTTTGCTGTAGGTGATGTGTTTGGGGTATTGAGAACTGACAGGTTATCCAGTGGAGGGAGGGGTTGCAAAGGTGTAGAAAAATAATAGCTCTCTAATTACCAAAAAAACAGAATAGGGAGACAAATCATTTTGTAAACATTTATTAAGTTCTCGCTGTGTCTCAAACAGTGCTAAGTGGTGGAGATAACAGAGACAAAAATGAAACAACCCTTGTCTTTGAGGCCCTCATACTCTGTTTGGAGTAGGGAATACAGATCAAAAGTACATTCTAGGTGAAAGGGTTGGGGTAGGAGGGAAGCTGCTGGCAGCTGGAAAAGCTTCAGGTAGAAACCCATGACTTCGCTGAGCCTTGAAAAACTAGGTTTCGCATCACAACTATGGAGGATAAGTAGTGAAAAGGCATCAATGAGAAAGTGTAATATTGTAAAAGACTGCTGGAAGGGCAGTCTGCGGCTAAGTTCTGAGCATGTCCCCAAGCACTTACCTGTGCTCTGAAGAGCCCCCATGGGTAGCCGTGGGGGGAGGAGGGATGGATTGAATTGGGGGAGATTATTGTCTTCAACAAATAGTAATTTAGAAGAAGGGTGAGATTTTAGAGAAAGATGAGTTCTGATTTGGATTTTTGAATTTGAGTTACACATTATATGCCTATGTGAAAAAGGCATGAAACTCAGGAAGGAAATAAGGGCTGTATATATTTAGATTTGGGAATCATCATCATAAAGATGATAATTTAACCCAAGGAGATTGATTAGTGATGTCAGTGTTCTCATGCTTTAGAGGGAGGAGAGAAGAGGGTTCAGGACAGAGCTTGGGGGTATTCTACCGCACATTGAGGTGGTATGTGGATGATCCAGCAGAGTTGGTTGAGGAGTTGTCATACAGACAAGAAAATCAAGAGAACATTATCATAAAAACCATAAGAGGAAAGAGAATCCATGAAGAGAGAGGCAGTCCAGATGTCACATTGCAGAGAGGTCAAAAAAAGATGAGAATTGAGAAAAGGCTGCATTAATTTTGTCACCTTAGGGAGAGCAATTTCAGTTGAGTGATGAGGTCAGAAGTTAAATTGCAAGGGTTTGAAGAAGAAAGTGAAATGAGAAATAGAGATGAGACTAGACTAGAGAGTCTTTGCTAGGAGTTTGGCTGAAAAAAGGGAAGAGAGATAGAGGGCAATAGCTTGACAGTACCCAAGGGTTTTTATAAGGATAGAGGAGACTGATGTGTTTGTAGGCAAGAAAGAAGAAACCAGTAGTAGGGTCAGATTGTAAAGGGTCTCTGCTGAAAACTATGGGAAGGGGATGGGGGAAATGGTGGGGAAGAGAGAAGCTATCAGTCAACCAAAAGTCAAACCATTTGAACAAAAAAGTGTTAACTTGATTTATGAAAACTTCTTTTTTTTTTTGGCTATTTTGGGAGAGGGGAAGGTAGGGCAATTGGGGTTAAATGACTTGCCCAAGATCACACAGCTAGTACTGTGTTGAGTGTCTGAGGCCGGATTTATACTCAGGTCCTCCTGACTCCAGGGCAAGTGCTCTATTCACTGTGCCACCTAGCTGCCCCCCTGAAAACTCTTGTAGCATTATAAAACTTTGCTGAAATTTTATCACATTCTATTTTGATTTAATAGTTTTTGTGTAGCTTATCTTCACTAATAGATTTTAAATTTCAAAAGGGCAGGAACTATTTCATTTTTATAGGCTTCATGTCTCCTGTAGCATAACACCTTTATACGGATTTTCAGTAAAAACTTGTCAAATAAATGAATTCTTTCATGCATGAAACTCATAGCAAAGAAACCAAGTTTATATGGACTTCAGTCCATGAACATGGCCTTCAAATTACTGTGAGGGAATTTTGAACCTAGAAACAAAATCCTTGCTTAGCTGTCTTCTCTGTTTCCCTTGCCCCCCCCTCCAAAGCCTCATGCTTTAGAAAAATTCGTAATTACCTCTGTAAGTGGTTCAAGACTTCATAAGCAACTTGGGTTTTTAGTCACCTCATTTTTTTTTTATCACTTACAGTTAGAGTTGAAGTGCTTTGATAGGAAATAAAACCTGAAAGTATCTCTCCTAGTCACTCATTTTTAATCTTTCACCAAGACCAAGGCTCCAAAATATGAATTGGTGCTTTATTGTTATCACCAAAGTTCCCACACTAAGTAATTTGTTTTTTTTCTAATTCCCATTTTTTTCTTAGATGCTTGCTTTAAGTCACATAACGTCATCTCGCCCATTTATTATTCCAACAGACCTGGTAGAGGCAAACCATTTGTGTAGTATGGACTCTAAAGCAAATATTGTACATGGTAAGATAGCTACATTTTTTGTGCTTGTGATATGAAATTATATTTCGGTTTATAAACTTAGTGGTCTATATGAAATCAGATTGAAGGCTTCTTTAATGAAAGCTATTTTAAGCTTTTCTTCACATGTTTTACTTAGTATATTTGTAAAGAAATAAATAGGATTGGTTTTCTTATAGAAATCAGTTTCATAACATTAGTCAGTGGAAAATGCACTGGATCTGGAGCAGGAAGACCTGAGATCCAACCAAACACCCATTTCCAAAGCTTGTCTGTGTGACCTTTGGTGCAGGTACTTCCTCATCTGTAAAGGGAGGTTGCACTACATGGCCTTGGAAGTTCCTTCCAGCATAGTGCTTATTTCTGTCTACTGAACACACTTTCATAATATGCAACATTAACTAGTGGTACTGAAATTTTGGAGAAGGAAAGGGCAAACACCATTCCAGTATCTTTGCCAAGAATACCTACCCCATGGCCAGTATTGGAGTGCTGTGGTCCATTGGTGTCATGAAGAGCTAGACACAACTGAACAGTGACTACTTAAATTTTATTTCTTTCTCATTTCAGGTCTTTCAGTGTTAGAAATCTGTCTTCTTATAGCAATGAAACATTTAAATGACATTTATCAGGATGAACCTTTTAACTTTCAAATGGTTTATAATGGTAAGAGAATTTGATTATCTTGATTATTGATAATTTTGATAATTGATAATTTTGTAATGACTGGTCACTTTTTTGTGTCCCAAACATACTCAATAATGTCATTTGTTTTAACACAGAATTTCAGAAGTTTATTCAAAGGAAGGCCCATTCAGTTTATAATTTTGAAAAACCCGTTGTTATGAAGGTAAGATTTGGTTTTTCTGCCATTTTCTATAGAAATTTTTTTCTCTTACATGATGTGCTAAGAGAGAGCTCTTTCACATAAGGTTTGTTGAAGAAGTAAAAATCCTTTGCATGAAATTGTCACAGGAAAAATTATCACAGGAAATGTTATCTCTTAGACAAGAAAAAGTAAGAATACTGTATAGCCATGTAAATCTGGTTTTCTTTTGTGGAGGCATGCTGCCCTCTACTGTCTACTTATAGGTACATACAGTCATGGAATTAGATGTTTAGTCGGTCTATTGTAAAAACTGCCATGTCTTTTCACTTCCAATTCAGTTTTGTCACTTCCAGCAGCTAATTTAAGGAGCCAGTGGTTTTGGGAAGAAAAATTCATTGAGATGTATCATTCATATACTTGAAATGTTATGGGCTTGAAAGGACCTTAGAGATCATCTAGTTTCACCTTATCATGTTAGACTAATGAAACTAGAGCCCAGAAAAGTTGATTCTCTCAGGATCATGTAGCAAAAGGTTTTCTAATAATTAAAATTTCCTACTTATGGAAAATAAGGTCTATGAGATGTTAGGTCAGACACCTTAGGCAGAAAGCTTTTAAATTGTTTTGTCTCCCTCTGGGCCAAAGATATACTAGCTCTCTGAGAGAACAGCAAGGCAAAGAAGAGTTAGAGGTAAACTGAGTTTCATATAGGAGGCTATAAATGTGACAGTGAAGCTCAAGGTGGCAAATGCTCTCAAGTCACTACTGGTAACAGTTTTTAGATTAGACCAGCAAGTAGAATGTGTCAGTAACCTCATAATCCCAGTAATGTTGCTTTAAAGCAGTGTGGTATAGAGTGTATCTACCCAAAAAATTCTGCTAAGTTAAATGTGTAAGGGTTAAGAGGAAAGCAGGAGAATATTACTAAGTTAGTATATATGGAACCCTTTAGTGTTAGGCTTTTTTTTTTTTTTTTTTTAGTCAGTGAAACAATTTTTCAATACCAGAATACTCTAGTTTTGCCAAGCACTCCAAAATGTTTTGTAGGCTTAACTTTTTTCCCAGTGTCTGCTGGTCATGTATAACAGAAGTTCTAAGAATAGAGAAGTTTAGATGGGTAAATTTACCAACGTCTTATAAAAACAAGACCTATCCTTATTCCCAGTAACATTAGGGAGGAGAGCATTGCTACCCTACTCTTCTCTGAGGAATATCTGAACCCTTCTAGTAATTCAGATACTAAATTTGGTAAAGAAGTTATATATAATTTATGTATACTTATATATGTACGTTTGTCTCCTACAATAGTTTGTAAGCTCCTTTAGGTCAGAAAGCAAAGTATTTTGACTTTGAATCTCCAGAATGTCACATAATGCTTACATATAGTAGCTGCTTGATAAATGCCTACTGATTGATTACAAGCACAAAATTTGAAAGACAAAAGGATGAGTTCCAGGATAGCAGATTGTAAGAAAGACAGTCTAAAATATAAAGAATAACAAATGTATCAAAAGACCAAAGAGGGTCTCTGGGACTCTTGAGGCAGAAGTTTGAAGTTAGGCAAAAGGAGAGAGAGTGGCTACCTTAAGCAGATAAGCGTGTACTTTTCTTGGTTTGGGACCAAGTTCCTTCAGTTCTCTTCTAGCTCATCCCCCCAGCAAAGCTGGGGGAGTTTGTCTGGAGGAGATAAAGAAGCATCCTTTCCAGTCCTCCATTCAGTGAAATTGTTATCCTCAGGAACTATAGAACAGGCCTGGTAACCCACTTTCTTCTCACCCCCTCCCCACCGCCACCACAAAAAAAAAATCCTAGACCACCAAAATTCCTTGCCAGTACCTGAAATTCCTTTAACATTTATTATTCTACAGTTACAGATGAACCATTTCAGAATAAATGAGTTGCAGCATATGTAATTTATTGGATATTAATGACTGGTTAGTAATCCTTTCCTCTTTGATAAGTGGTAAGAAATGAGATTTTTGTTATGCAGCTATACAAATCAGTACAAGTTAGCAAGGAGGCTCTTTCATTCAAGGGATATTCTTGAGTCAAGGTGTCAAGCAAATTATATTATCCATCGAACCAGAAAATATCAGTAGTCAGAAGATTAACTTTGTTTTTTGTTGTTGTTCATTTAACTTGAAATATTTCTCTCCCTTTAGGCATTTGAACACTTACAGCAACTAGAATTAGTAAAAGCAATGGAGAGAACAGCAGTAAATACACAGAGAGAATACCAACTGGTGAAATTGCTTTTGGACAACAATCAAATTATGGATGCTCTACAAAAGTACCCAAACTGCCCTACAGATGTTAGGCAGTGGGCAGCATCTTCACTGAGCTGGTTATAATTTGATCAGCAGTTTAGGTATCTGAATAAAATTCAGTTATGTCCCCTTTAAAGCAAAGAGCTCCCAGAGTTGTAAAAGTTAGCATTATAACTTATAAAATTTCTTGAATGATAAGAGCATTTTCTATAAGACGTGTTCTTTATGTAGTCTTTAGCAAGCCCCTCTTTAAAATTTAAAAGATAATAAAAACTTGAGTTGTTTCTTAAATACCTACAGATGACTGAATAGGTCATCTTTATACATTACTGAACTGTTAAAACAATTCTGGATTTTGTTGTCTCCTGTGTATGATTTTTGTTATATTTAGATTTCAAAGTTTGTAATTCTATTTGGCTTTGTGTATTTTTATGCATTTGAGGAACATGTTTTTAGTTAAAACATTAGAAAAGAATAAACTTTAATCTTCTTATCAAATCCTACTGTCCTAGTAGTCTGTGTATTTATAAGCAGAAGGTCAAACCTTTAAGGACAAGAGCATTTTTTTTTTCTTACCAGTACCACTATACATATTCCTCTTAGCAGTGGTACTAATTTCCGGCATTTCAGAAGTGTGAATGGATAGAATACCCTTCTTTTTTAACCTCAAATGGAGGATAGTTTCATTGAGAACCATTCATGTTTCTAAATAAGGGAAGAGAAAAGGGGATAAGCATTTTTATACTGCCAGCTATGTGCTCAGGTACTGTGCTCAGTGCTTTTTATAAATAACATCTAATTTGATCTTCACAAGAACCCCAGTAGTGAGAACAGTTTCCTGAAATAAAGAACTATGGATGTATTTTGGAATATGGCTATATTTCTGAAGCAGAACTATGGATGTATTTTCCTTCGATGGTTAACAGAATTTGAGGTGGTAATAAGGCTTTTCTGTTAAGTTTGATGGTTTCCAAAACAATGCTTCAATACACTATATAAACCAGAGTATTAGAGTAGTCTGAAGTTAGCTAAATGATTTGTCCATGGCTGGTAAGCTAGTAGATGTCAACAGGTAGAATTTGAACCCATGTTCTTCCTGATGCCTTAGTGCAGTGGTTCTCAACCTTCCTAATGCCCCGACCCTTTAATACTCCTATGTGGGCGTATCTGCATGTGGGCGGACCCACCTGGAGACGGATAGAAGAGCGGTGTCTCGGTTCCTAAGACCATTGGAAATAAATAGATGTTTTCTGATGGTCTTAGGTGACCCCTGGGACCCCTGGGAAAGGGTCGTTTGAGCCCCAAAGGGGTCGCAACCCAGGTTGAGAACTGCTGCCTTAGTGTAACACATTCTTATCCACATTGCTCCAAAAGGTGCTAGGAGAACATGTGAGATTTTAAGTTAGTCAAAAGTCAATTTTGAATTTTACAGTACGCTAGTGATCCTTAGATATACCCTTTTGTTACTCTCAAAAAACCAAGTGTGATGGTTTACTTTTAAAGGAATATCTTCAATTGGAACTCACTTTCTATAGATTGGAAATCTTTATCGATATAACATACCTTCAGTTTTCTCCCCTTTGTTCCTGTGAAATAAGGTATAATAATCCATATATATATTTAGTCACCAAAGTAGTAGTATTCCTTTCCAGTCTAAAAAGAGTTAAAAATCAACTATCAAAGTCATCAGTTTCAGTGTAGTTGTTAAAATATAGTTATCACCCCACTCAGTCTGTCTCTCAGGAATTATTAACCTGATGTATCCCTTCCAACGTCTCTCCCCAAGACCACAGAGAAAGACTCATACTGAAAATATTGCTTTCACTTTTTAATTCACTGTACTTTACTTTCATCACATGCATTAATAACAAACTGAAAACAAGCTACGAAAAAAAGTAATGGAGAAAACTTTAGCAAGGCTGATTTAATACTACCCAGTGTGGGTTCAAATAGCTGATGACCAAATTATTTAATTTTTCATCCATAGAAATCTTTAAGCTGGATAAAAGAGACTTTTCAACCAGAAATACTTGCATCCACGTGCCATCTGTTTTGCTCTGCATTTATTCCTGCAGAGTATATTAAGGTGTAAAAGAGTTAGATGTCAATATAAGGTCTCTCATACAACCTGGTCCAGTCTACTTGCTTCTTCCACTACTATCACCTCATAGCAGAGGGACTGATATCAAGCAAAGTGTCACATGGCCTTGAATAGTGAATTGAGCAATCCATGTGTCAATATGGGTATTACACACATGATTTAGTTCTTTTATTAAAAATCATAGGAAAGACATAAGTCTGAATACTTTGAACATCTAAACAAATACTATTACTCTCCAAAAAAAAGGCAAGACGGTGTTCCCATCATGTTCTCTGAGGCACACCCAGCAAGCAAACGCCCATCTCAAGTTTTGCTATCTCAGGATGCCAAGAAACACACGGGCTATCCAGTAGCTATCTCTTGCTCTCACCATATGACCAGCCCCTACTCACTTTTTATTTCAAAGTTTTAAAATTTCCTTTAGTTATCCTTTATACCACTTCTGTGTAATTTTTCGTCTCTAATGTGCTGTGCTGCCTGCTCATAATCACTGTGTTTATGTCCATTATGCTTCAGGTGAAAGCAGCCTCAGTTTTTTGAACACTAGAGTTCTATTACTTAACAGTTACACAGTAGCACCAGAAAATTGAAAACGGGCCTTTGTCATAGGGAGGAGTTTGGAGTCATTTAATTTCCAAGTCAATCCAGCCACTTTCTTCCTCTTGGTTAAACTCTGAATCCAGTATCTACTTGTAAAGTCTGTCCAAAAATAGAGGTACCAAATAAACACACTTATCTAAGTAACTCATCCAACTGCATATCATAATATGAACAATTGGCATTCTTCATTTATTTGGTTTTTCCAATGTTAACAGTTGTCAGATTCATGATTATTAGATCTTCTTTGGAAAGCCCCGAAACTAATATTCTGAGATTTGATGCAGTCAGTATGATGTCACCTTATGAACAGGACTATCCAGAAGACCTAACAATCTACAGGGAATCCCCATTAAAACTGGTCACTGTTAAATCTCTTACGACAGAGGCAAACACCTTTGGAAAATATATGCATCTCCATTTTATGCCTCATTTGATATTAATGATCAGAGAGAATCACTGAACAGTTACCTGCAGTTTGTATAATTTGGACAAGGAAAACAAAGGAACTTTAATAAGGCAGTATTTTAACCTACTACTCCAAAAGCTTTGGTTTTGTTTTTAAATAGTAAATTAACACAGTTTGAGTGGTGTTAAAGATACCCAAAGGAGAAAAAGTTAGGAAAAAAACTTCAAACCATAACAGTCTAAAAAGGTAAATGAGAACATCAGTAGTTTCTGACCCATATGCCTCCTTTCCCATCTCTATAAAAATTTTATGAGAATGATCTACACATGGACTGAGTGTCTTCAACAGAGGGTACTGATAACTGATGTTCCAAAGCAGGTGACATCTTTTTTATCATCACACAATTGCCATGTAGAGAACACAAGATCTCACTGTGCTTATTGTTCATACGATAAAATTAAACGAGTCAACAGAGAAAGGTCAAAATAAAAGTTAATATGTTATCCTTTATGTGCCGTCTTACTTTTCCTCCTATCTTTAAAGTTAGGCCCTGGCTGATTTTAGAAGACACAGGTAGAATGCTAGTGGTTGGCAATAATTAGTTAAAAGAGCAATGTACTTATCAGCAGACCTGTATTCTGGTCAGGAATCTCGCTAGCCATCTGTAGGACTCTAGAAAAATCTCGGACTTTCAGGGGTCTTGGTTCCTTTATCTGTGAAATGAGTGACTCCCTTCAAGCTCTAACATCCTATAACTTAATTTTCATTTCCCTTACTGCTGAGGAGTTTCAAAGGGCGAGGAGTCATCAAGATATTAAAAGCATCCCTGTCCAATGTGGGGAGGTGAATGGAGTGTGCCAAGGTCCTGCCCAGTTCTGATTCTGTGATCTTATGAATAATCAAAACCCATAGAACCATGTCCCGTTTTTAAACATTTTACATCTTAGTCCCACTGCCCAACGGTTTCAAAAAGTGAACTAGCTTAGGTCTGAGAGGGCCTCCACACAAATAATTGTACTTCAGTCTTTGTGTATTTCTACTGAACAATGTGTCTACATTACAATTATGATAACTATAATCCTTAGGCCATATTTCTACATCTGAACTTAAAAAGGCTGCTTGACCTATGCCAGACTAATGGCTTCCACCTAAGGAGAAAAAAATCATCATGCCGGCTGAGCTAAAAAAAAGTACAAGTTGTTGGAGGACAGGGAAGAGTAGATAGGGAAGACATAAAGAAAAGGGTATAATAAACTCTCTCTGTTCTTAAATACCTGCCCCCCCCCCCCACCTGCCTCCATAAAATCTCAATGTCCAACATCTCTGAAATACAGTGCCAAGAGCTTATCAGTAGGTCTAAGCTGCTTCTAAGGACAATACAGCTACAGGGGGAAAAAAAACTGCATATGCAAATCATACAGTAGTCACTTATTTTTTATTTAACTTCGGGGGAAGTGGAGTGGAGATAGCATACATTTTATTTTTACAATATTTAACAATCACTTTTATTCAGGGTGGGGTTTTGTGGGGCTTTTTTTTTTTTTTTGTATTTTTTGTTATATACTTGCAGAAAAATAGCAAGTACAGTTTGACAGTAGTACAACAACCTGTGCCCAAAACACTGACAAGAAATACAGAGAGTAAAGCTCAAATAATTGCTTACCAATATTTTGAGAGGTAACAAATAGTGTATGGATTGAGACTGCATAAAAAACGTACTGCTGGTTGGATATCTGAGGTAAATGATGTTCAATCAAGGATGCTACTTGTATCATTTTGCCCATAAATCAGAAAATAATTTTATGCATATTATACCAAATGTTCCTAAAAAGTAATTTGCTAAAAAGGTTTTTAAAAAAAAGAGGAAGTGGAAAAATCAGTGGTGAAACATTTTTCTTAAATTTATTCTAATGAACCTGGTCAGGGTATACTTCCCCACCAATATTTTGGGATAAATTTAGAAGTTATTTTGTTGGGGTGGTGGGTGTAAGAAAAGGAGTGACTTTTTAAAAATTCCATGCACAATGAATTTTGTTTTTTAGTAAGATAGTCTATTTCTTTCCTGATTGTTTTTTTTTAAATGTCACCATAAAGGATAGTGCAAATTCAAGGGATCAACAATTAAGAGGCACAGTCTCTGTTCTGGAATTCATAAGGTACTTGTAATAAACGTTCAAATAGTAATCACACTTCACATGCTAAAAACTTCCTAGCATCTAAATACATACAAGAGCTGTGCAGGGCATAGACTTCCAGTAAAGCCAAACACTGGGTTAATCCATCAGTCCTATGGCAGTTGGTCATACAGCAATCCTCTTTCGTAGATCTGGGCAAGGTAAAGAGTATAAGTTAGAGCAGCGAGTCTGACTTGGTATCAGAAAGGCGAAATACAAGATGAGCCATGAGGAGCACCATATACATGAGGAAAAAAGTTATCAGGGTCACAAAAAAACCCCACCACAAAGGTCACGGTTTTCATTCTCTTCCATCTTCCTTTTTTTCCCAGTATTCCTAGGCCAAGCTCAGACTTTCCTTCTGTTAGCCTGCCCCCTTCTGCACTGACTGAAAAACCAAACACAAAATGCCCTGCAAAACAAAGTCTTAACGTGACTAGGAATCAGGACAGGTCACTGAAGCATTCTTACTTCACTAGTTATAAAAGTATTTTACTACCAACATAGTTTTCAAAAGGATACAAGTCATAAAATTGGCTAACTACAGTTAAGTACAATATCCAGGAGTTCTAAAAACAGGGTTCGTTTCTTTTCTACCATGAAGAGAAAAACATCATATATTTTTGCTAATGAGTTTTATAAAATTTACCTCTAGTGCTCACGTAAGCCAAACACTCATAATACCCCTTGGTGTTGGTTTTTTTTGTTTGTTTTTTTAAAAAGAGGGCTGAACAGTGAAAACAAGTAGAAATAAATCTTTAAAAGGTAGAAATAGTTCCATCATGTATTCAAATTTCCTCAACGGGTTCCCTTCTTGATTTGTGTCAGAACATGGAAGCAAAACAAAATCCAAATCAAGAAATCAGGAGGGAGCCCAAGCAGTTTGCTTTGCTAAAACACATAAAGCAGATGCATTCAACATTGAAATGGGCGTTTTATGGCTGCAACGAAACCCAAGTGATGAGAGGGACAAACGGCAAACAGAACGGTTCTGGATGGGATGTTAAATACAAACAACATTGCTTTTACCCTTCTTCCCCTCCCTGCTTAGAGTACGTTGACCTAAGTCTCATAAATAGTTAATTTGTTATTGTTCCCAGAGATGAAGTGCATATCATATGTAAAATGAACTGTACTGTGTGGTCTTAAATAACCATCTGAATATAACACATTCACAGTGAGCTCCTGATAGTGACATTAAAAAAAAAAAAACTCCTTTATAAAATTAATGCATGATTTTAAAAAAAGGTCTGACAAAATTATATCTCATAATACTGGCTAGCACTGGTCAGTAATCTAGAGATTTTAGAAACCATTTCATCTGAATTTGGCCTGTCTATGCTGAAGGAGGACCTAATCATTTTCCTATGAAAAGCACTTTGGCACCTATTCACTATCAGTCCTGCGCAGGGGGGGGGAGGGGGGGTTAGCAAGAATAAGCCATGGATTATCTTAAATCAGTCTTGGAATTATTTTTGAAGATAATTTTAACACTGTCATATTTGTTTTGCTAGGCCGTGCTACCTTCATTGCATATTTGAAGTTATAAGCTTAACTTGTTATCCCTGATTTTTTTTTAGCAGTAATATCTGAAATCTGTGTCTAAAATGTATCACTTATTCTAGGATAATCTTTTACACATCACAGACATCAAATATTACTCTGACAAGATGGCACCAAGCAAAAGTGTACCTAGTTATAAGTCTCAAAGCAGAGAGTGAGGAATTCTGGGTAATGAAGCTTCCTGAGGTGATCCTTGAAACAGTCATACAGAATGCACTGCATACTGTTAGATGAAAGAAAATACACTAAGACTATACATACATAAATAGGAAAAAGTCTATTTAAAAAATTAATAAGAAAACTAAGAGCTTTCCAGTGTCACAGCTCACTTAAAAAACACTTTAAAAAAAAAATCATGCTTTACATTTTCAAATATTCCTCAGACACAGCAAACCTAAACAGTATTTAAGTAAAATGAGTATATGTATTATTTTGGGAACTGGAGGTAAGATGAAGCTTTACACTAAAAACAAGGAGAAGGAGACGGGAGGTGGGGAAATGACATGAAGGTTTTCATTTCAAAACACAGCATTTTTTTAAACACGAGCCAGCCCAAGAAAAGGCTTACAACACTGCTTGAGGGAAGGCCACTTCCTGTTGGCACAAAGCATAGCTTACCCTTTTGTTTGTTTCTCTTAAATAACACAGTGAGTTTGTGACGCGTCTTTACAAAACATGGATTGATTTATTATTCAAATTTTGTTAGTGTTTTCAATCATAATTTAGCAACCGTGGAACTGAGGTATACCTTGTTGAGGGAGGTTAAAGTAATGCTTGGAAGCCTCTTTCCTGTATCCCACTCTGATGACTGTTTATGTACACAGAACAGCAGCACACGAAACATTCACAAGCTGTGTCATATTGGCATTACAATAGTCATTGATATAAACACAACAGCAAATGCAATAAAAACAAGTTACCCTTTTTAAAATCTGAAATGAAAAGTTTTTGATTTAAAAAAAATAGCAGTAGTTCATTTAAGGAATTAGTGTCTCATGACAGACATTAGGAAATCCAACGTCAGTTTTTAAATGCTTGATTCGACAGGTCCATATGATCCGTAGAGGGCCACGTTCTCCGTGTGCGTCTGACAAGTCTCTCGATTGAGTCTGCCTCTTCATTTGGTCATATGTCCTTCAAGTCCGTGTGGGGAATGCGGGAGGCCTTCCGGACCCACCTTTTTGAAGGAGGGACGCCTTCCCACCACTCCCGAAAGACTCACCACTGTTTCACACAGAAAACACTTTAAACTGTGAGCAGTCTCCTTAGCTCAGCAGCTCCAGTTCCAAGTCCTGTTTCTCAGTGTGAACAAGCAATGTAATTATCATAGACTGGATTCTTTGGGAGGAAAGTCAACGTTTGTCACCATGGTGACCACAGTCACAATGTCCTCGGTTGTGATAATATTTGTTAGTCTTTGCATCTGAATAATCCTTTCCCCCACACAGCCGGCTGATAACCTGGCTTCCGCATCGTGATCCCAACATTCTTCTATTGTTTCACAAAGCATTGCCATTCCCTGAAAAAAAAAGAAAAAGAGAAAAGATTCAATATGTCATTTTCCTGATCTGAATCCAAGATTTAACTTGTCAGTCCACACATTTTATTGAGTCTGTACCACTGAAGTGCCACTAAATATTTACTCCATCTACTGAACCAAATGATCAGGAACGGTTTTTTTAACTGCCAAAGCTGACCTGGAAGGGAGACATCAAGAGCAAAGAAACTCCCTTCAGTCATCCAGATTCAGAGTTGGGAGCAAGGCTCTTCCAATTGCTGCATCTCAGCTAGACACAAAATAAAAACCAGAGATGGCTGACCATTGAACCCTATACACCCCAGGGTCAAAAACCCAAATTTAAGTCTCCTTGCAAGGGAACTTTTTCCCTTTAGATCTGTTTGGTGTGGTCCCTACCTTCCAAGCACAATACTGCATAAAAACCATTCAAGAAAGAAACTCAGGCTGGCTAGGTGGTGCAGTGAATAGAGCACCGGTCCTGGAGGTAGGAGGACCTGAGTTCAAATGCGACCTCAGACACTTAACACTTACTAGCCATGTGACCTGGGGCAAGTCACTTAACCCCAATTGCCCTACCTTCCCCCCCTCCAAAAAAAAAAAAAAAAAGAAAGAAACTCATTTTTCCCTTTCTTAAAGAGACTTACAAGACCACAGCATCATGGTATTAAACTAGTATAGTTTCTACAGGTCCATTCCAGCCACTTGGTTGCCAGTACTCCATTACTGATGATACATATGGAAATCACTGTTACAAAATAGTCTTTTCTCATAAGTGTTCGCAAATAAAAGTCTTGAGAAAAAGGATTTTATTGAAATTTCAAGTCAATTTCACTTCAGAAACTTACAGCATGTTTCTGCCAACACTCCCTTAAAATAGGTCTCTTTTTTTTATGCACGACAACTTCCTGCATATCTTCAAGGGATGGATGCTGGCCAATTTCCTCTTCAAATGGCAACATGTACTCATCCACGGGACCTGCAATTTTTTAAATAAGGTTATTTTAAGTCACGCTGACTTCCATAAAAAATGGTACAAACTTTTAACACATTCTGTATCATCCTTTTAACTGTTACAAGGAACTCCTTCAGTGACAAGAGATAATTACATGAGAAGTGGGCAAACAACTAGGTCTCTTTCACAAGGATAGTAACATGAGTTAAATAGAATGAAGTGTCTGTTATATACATTAGGCATCTATTATGTATATTAGGTGCTGGGAGAGACAGAAAGTTTAGGTTAAGACGTTGTCCCTGAATAGAATTCAGCATCTAATAGAAGATATAACAGTTAACTTAGACTTCAGAGATCTGCAATTTATTCAATCCATCATCAGGCCCCTACTTGAAATACATCTAGCTTGATAGGACAACCAATATGGTCTTTGTAGAATCCATGGTCACCTCAACACCAGGATCACACATTGGACTAATATTTTTAACAGAAGACATAGATAAATAAATTATAAATGGTATTATGTAATTAAATGCATTTGAGCACTGCAAATAAAGTTGCTATGTGAGGTATAGACAGAGGAGATTAAAAAAAAAAATCCAAGAAGGCTTCATAAAGGGAGTAGCATTTTAATTATGCTTTAAAGCAAAGGGTCTTATGAATGGGTCTAGGAATTTGCTTTTTTCTTTTTTAATACTTTGATAAATACATTTCAGTATAATTGGTTTCTTTTGTAATCCTATGTGCTTTATTTTATGCATTTAAAAATATTCTTTCAAGAAGAGGGTCCAAAGATTTCAACAGACCACCAAAGAAGTTCATGACCAAAAAAAGGTTAAGAATTCCTTTTTAGGATAAACAGGAATAAATCATGTGAAAGAGAAAACAAGAAGAAAAGGAAGTTCAAGACATAGGGAGCAGCATTAGTAAAAGCACAGAGACAAAGAGAAATTCAGGACATGTATAAGTGACTATGAGATAAGAGAACAACTATGAGCAAAGGCTAAAAGTGTAGGGTGATTGTGGTAGGCCTTGAAAGTTACATAAAGAATACAAACCTAATTCAAAATGTATGAAGGACTCACAATATTTTTGAATAGAGGAGTGACATTATTATATCTTTGCATAATGAAGATTTCTGTCATGCTGACTTATTTGGAGTAGGAAGAGAATGGAGATTAAAAGACCTCTTAAGAGGTTATTAGAGTGGTCTGAATGGATGGCATGCACTAGGGGGTAGCAGTGTGAATACAGGGAAGAAATGTTACAGAATCATCAAGTTTTGGTAAAAAAAAAAAAAAAAATCTAAACACATGAAATAAAATCAAAGCTAAGCCCAAGGTTTCAAATATGGAAGACTGAGTAAATAGTGGTACCACTGACAGAAATAATTAATCAGAAGAGCAAATCTATTTAGAAAGAAAGATAACAAACTTAATTTTCAGACATGCCAGTGGTACCTCCAGGTGGAAATGTCCATTAGGTAGTCATGATGTTAACCTGGAACTCAGGACAAATGTCAGGACTACATAAACAGATCTGGAAGTCATTCTAGTTATAATTTCATGGCGTAAATGTTGAAATCTCTACATTCACAATTCTCTTAAGATTTGATCTCATGTTCTATTCACTTTAATTTATCAGGAATTACTTTCCTTCTGTCTGCATTCAACACAAGGACAGTATAATCAGTTAACAAAATAAAGGCCATAATACCTCAACTGGACCCCCTTCTATGCAACTTACGCCAAGATATCAATAGAAATGTTTCTGGAATGAAAAGTATTTGGGCTAAAACTAGCTCTGCTCTCTCCAACATCAGTCAGGATTCCTACCTCTACTTCTTAGCCCTCACACACAACCTTACAAAACACATACACACACACACACACATTCAAAAATCACCTTAATTACATCTTTTATGTGCTTTTTTAAAAACAAAGAAATTATTTTTGGCTACTATTTTTAACCAATAGTAAATATTCAATAACAAGCCCACAGGTACTCAGAAACAAACAGTATTATTCCCTTCTGGATCACTATTTGTTAGGATCTTGCAATATAATGACAATGAGTAATTTTAATAACCAAAAACTTGTACACTTATTTGGACATACATCTCATCTGAGAAGTTTAAATAAATATATGCAAAGCTGATATAGTCACAGAATCTCACATGGTAAAAAGGAATTTAAAAGGTCACCTAGGTCTAACTAATTCCTAGCAGAACCTAGTATGACCTTGCAAAGCCTTGTCTAGGCCTTGGTCTCTAACTGTAGGGCTGCTTCCACTTTAACGCTGCCCATGAAATCACTTTCCTGCTGAGTGTCAGTTTCCTAATCTATAAAGGGGAGATAACATTTGCCCCACCCCACAGTACAGAGAAACATAAGTTACTGCTTAGTCCAACCTCGTTACACCAGTGCAGGCCTTTACAGTATCACTGGTAGCCATCCAACTTCCACTTGAACTTGACCATGTCCAGTCATAGGGAACTCAGTACCTGACAATGCAGTTGAGGCTGGTATATGACATTTTTATTAGAGTTTCTCCTTATAATCACCTGAAATTTGCTTCCTCATATTTTCTACCCATTGGTCCTATTTCTGTTCTCTGGAGCTATACAGAATAAGTTTAGTCCTTCATAATAGATCTTTAAATGTAAAAAGACTAATTATGTATCCTCTTTCACAATCTTTCCTTTTCCAGGATAACATTCCCAGTTCCTTTAACTCTTCCTCAAAGGGCATGTCCTCCTCACCTCTTCCAGAGTCTCTGCCATCTTGGTCACACTCCTCTCTGAATGCTCTCTAGTTTGTCAATGTCTCTTATAAAAAGTGGCATCTAGAACTGACTATAATACCTCAAACATCTACAAAATTAATTTTAAAAGCTTTTATTAAGTGCTTACTTATGTGCAAATGTGCAGTTATGCACATAGCGCTGAGCTAAGCTCTGAGGATATGAGCAGAAAAGTTGGTCAATGCCTGCTCTCAAACAGTCCACATTCTAATAGGGTAGGCAACAAGGTAGACAGAAAGGCTCTATGATCTGGAGAGAGCAGTTAAAGGAATAGCAATGCATTTTATCGAATGTCATTTCTACAAATAATCATACTCATTTCTTATGTGAAAAATTTGGCAGTGACAAAGACTTTGATGGTGAAAACTTTCTTTTCTGGGTCTTCAGTTCCTGAGGCTTCTGTGCAGGGAAGGGATAGTACCCAAGCAAACAAGATCAGATTCAATCTTAAGGGCCGAATGGAATCAGGACCAGTGATCTGGGAATACTGCAACTCCTGGGGTTCTTGTGGGTAGACCGGACAGTCTAGCATTTGCACAACTGTTACCTTAGAGCAGGGCCATTATCTAGAGTCCTCCTATTCCCAAGGTTCTTTGGTTTAGGGTCCTGAGCTATTTTCATCTAGGTTTGAGGGGAGGTGGTAGCTGAAATGGCTGCACTGGTTTGACTTACCTAGAATATGCCTCTTGATGTCTCAGAGTACCTGCGTGCTGCAACTCCTTGGGCTTACCTATTAACCAGAAGCAATTGGTGGAGATGGGTGGTCCCTAATCCATTGCTGTCATTTCCCTGCATTCCCAGTGGACTAAGGGTGGTCCTGCCACTTCCAAGGTTCTAGGGCTTCTCTGATTAATCACAGCAGGTGGCTGGTCACCAGCTCACACTGGATGTGGTAAGGCAAGTGAGCTCTTTCTCCACAATAATTGCTCCCCTCAATGATGGCTATGGAGCCTAAGCTAGAGATGCAATGGGTTAGGGTTACCTTCTTTAATCTGGGAGCTGTATTTTTATGATTGTAGTTTATAAGTACATTTTTAAAAAAAAGATATCAATGAACTTCTTACAGGATCTTTAAAAATCAGGCAAATTTGGAGAATTTTGTTAGCTGACACATCAGGCTAAATTTACATCTAGCTGGACAATGAAGCCTCTATTTGTTCGCATAGTTGTTATTTCGTGTGGAGAGTATTATCATATCTATTAAGATATATTAATAATGGTTGAGGAAAAGCTGGTATTCTGAGAAAGCCATGGAGGTAACTACATCTAGCACTCTCAAAGGGATCTCTGAACTCAACACTTCATACGTTTGTGATCTACAACGATGCAGATGGCTATCCACTTAGGCCTGTCCAAGCTATGTGACTCTTAAAGGTCTTCCTAAAAATCTGTCAGCAGGTCTGCTCCATGGCTTTCCTCACTCACTCTTCACACTGGAAAGAGGTCATCTTCCAGACTCACCAGGTGAGCAGTCTACTTCCTCTGTAATACAATTCCATAATAACACCCTTTACACCTGTTCTTGGAAGTTCCTTCTTGGTTATATGTTGTAGCCCGCTTACCCACACCATGTACTTTTCCATTTTCCCTCTATGTGATACTCACCTTTAGCTCTTTGAAGGCAGTGATGTTGCAGGTCTCATTTCCATATAATAAAGGTAGAATGTTTTTATTTTAAACATGGGCCTTTGCAGTTATGGGAAGCCTGGGGTCAGTAATAGGGTTTTACAATTCCCCAAAATAAATAAATGAATGGATGACTAGATGGATGAAGCATTTAATTAAGTGTTTACTAAGCACTCACTCTGCTGTGCTAAGCTGTGGGGATATAATTAGAAAAGTAAAAAAGTCCCTGCTCTCAAGGAGCTCACATTCAAATAGGGAAGACAAGATATACAGAAGATTCAGCTGCAAATCAGATGGAAAATCACATAATTCTTAGGGTGTAGCAGCAAAGCAGATGGTAATGCTTCTTCTTTAATGTCATTAAAATACAATAAAATCATATCAGTTTCTGATGCTGAACCATTTAACAGTGCCAAAGCCCTGAAAGACAAGAACCATTTTTATGCATCTTCGATAGATGTGGCTGTGGCACCAGCAGGAACAGCTGCCAGGCTGAATCTCCACCAGGGTTGCTTCCCAGGCTGATGGTTAAGGGTACCTCCCTGGAAGCAGTGTCATTCCCAAGGCTCCTACATTCAGAATCCTGAGCTGTCTCATCCTCCTGTTTAATTCTGGGCCCCCAGCTCACAGTCCATTTGGATTATTTATCACAGATTTACATACTACTGGACAAACCTTTTAGTAACATCCATGCAGACACACGCTGAAATCTGGGCAACAGACTTTCTTCAACTACTTGGCCTTTCCCATGTGGATGGATGGGTAAAACATCTTTGAGTGATTGCAGATCTCTTCCACCAGGTCCTGAACTATCTTTGAGTTTAATGCAACCAACATAATAATGTCATCTGCTTCTCCCCTCATCCCCCCAAAAAAAGGCATCTGGAAGACCTCATTTTTCACAGGAAATGCCTTATCTACCTGGCTTCTGAGCTGGATCTTCTCCAACACAGTGACAAATACTTTTAGTGAGCATACATTAATCTTGTTTTATGACTCACCTGATGTTTATTATTAGAAAGTCACTGAACAAGGTTATTTCTATTGTTAAATCTTCCAAGGGATCTTGAATGAAATCTTGTTGTAAAACAACCATAAGGTGAAATGCTTTTTCACAATCAACAAATATAATAAGCACAATGGGATCTTACATCCTTTTAGGCAACTGTGAGATGGTAAAGAACCAGTCCATCATTGAAGATAATTTGCACATTCACAGTATTGTACAGGAGGCAGCAATAAAAAACATCCCAAAGAAAAAGAACAGCAAGAAAGCAAAATGACTGTGTGATGAGACTTTACAAATAGCTGAAGAGAGAAGGAAAGTGAAAGGGGAAGGAGAAAGAGAAAGATATTACCAACTGAATGCAGAATTCTAGAGAATAGAAAGGAGAGATAAAATAGGTTTTCTTAAATGAGCAATGCAAAGAAAAAAGAGAACAAGAGAATGAGAAAGATCTCTTCAAGAAAATCAGAGATATCAAGGGAACATTTCATGCAAAAAAAATTAGTATGATGAAAGACAAAAATGGAAGGGATTTAACTGAAGTAGAAGAGATTAAGAAGAGGTAACAAGAATACCCAGAACTATAGAATTAAGATCTTAACATCATTGATAATCATGACTGTCTACTGACTGATCTAGAATCAGACATCCTGGAAAATGAATTCAAGAGAACCTAAGGAAGGATTGCTAACAATTTACACCTAGTGGGAGTGTTGGAATGCCTCTTGAGCTATTTCAAATCCTAAAAGGTGATATTGTTAAAGGGCTGCACTCAATATGCCAGCAAACATGGAAAACTCAACAGCAGCCACTGGACTGGAAGAGACCAGTTTATATTCAAATCCTAAAGAAGGACAATGCCAATGGATGTTCAAATTGCCAAACAACTGCACTCACCTCACACATTAACAAGGTTATGCTTAAGATTCTACAAACTAGGCTTCAGCAATATGTGAAACGAGAATTATCAGAAATGCAGGCTAGTTTTCAGAGAGGCAGAGGAAGTAGAGACCAAATTGCCAACATTTATTAAATTTGGAGAAAGCAAGGGAGTTCCAGAAAAACAGTTACTTCTGCTTCACTGACTAGAGCCTTTGACTGTGTCAATCACAACAAAATGTGGCAAGTCTTCAAATTGATGGGAGTACCAGATCATCTTAGTGGTCTCCTGGTATGCAGGTATGCAGCAGGTCAAGAAGCAAGAATTAGAACTGAAAATGGGATAACTGATTAGTTTAAGATAAGGAAAGAAGTACAACGAGGCTGAAAATCATCACTTAATGTTTAACTTATATCAAGAGTACAACATACAAAACGCCAGGCTGTATGAATCAAAAGCCAAAATTAAGGTTGCCAGGAGAAATATCAACAATTTCAGATATGCAGACAATACCACTCTGATGGCAAAAAGAGAAGAATTAAGAAGTGTCTTGGTGGGATACTATAAAAGCTGACTTAAGGCTTAACATAAAAAAAAACAACGACGTAAAAAAAAACCAGTTGCATGGCAACTGGTCCCATCCTTCCTAGCAGGTAAAGGCAGAAGAAACAGAAGCAGTGTCAAACTTTCTATTTTTGGGTTCAAAGACCAACAGTGAATGAAAATAGGATTCTCCTTGTAAGGAAAGCTATGGCAAATCTGAACGGCATACTAAAAAAAGTAGAGACATCACCTTGCCAAGTATTGTCTAAGCTATGGTTTTTCCAGTCGTAATTTATAATTGTGAGAGTCAGACCCTTAGGAAAGCTTAGCACTGCAGAATTAATGCTTTTGAACTGTGGTGCTGGAGAAGACTTTTGAGAGTCCCTTGGACAACAAGGAGATCAAATCAGTCAATACTTAAAGAAATTAACTCAGACTATTCATTGGAAGGACAAATACAGAACATGAAGGTCAAATACTTTGGCCACAAAATGAGAAGACAGACTTACTGGAAAAGAACCTGATGGTGAGAAAGACTGGAGGCAAAAGAAGGGGACAGCAGAGGATGAGATGCATAGATAGTGTCATGGAAGTAATAAACATGAGTTTTGATAGACTTCAGGAGACAGTAGAGGAAAAAGCACATGGGGTCACAAAGAATCAGATACAACTAAACAACTGAACAATTTGTTCCTTACTAATTCCTCATCAAGAGAACCCTTATTTAATCTCCAGAGATGGGAGAGTAGGCACGCACACAGGTTAGGAGCTGTTATTTCAATCACTTTATAAATAGGGTCTGAGAATTTTTTCCATGCTTTTCGTATTGTCATCTTCTTTAGACAGCTTGTAAATTGGCCCCTCAATGCCCCCTTACTTGTATCACCACCAGCACAGGTCTCTCTTATACATACTTAATCCATTTTAGCTGTGCTTCCTTATTGGTTCTCTTTAGTGCTATTCCTACCACTTCTGTAATAACCAGAGGGCTGACATTAAGGTTCAAGTATAGTAGTTCCATTATTCCTGACAGAGAAAAGGGTTTATTATAATAGTTTTTACAAATCTTTCCCATTTTTCTTCTGTTTGCAATCCTCTTTCCATTTTTATCCTTCAATTCTCTTGGGATTACTTTAATTAGTTGGATATTTTATCAAGTTTTTTTAACACTGATTTTATTCTCAATTGATTGTTCATGACATTTTATAGGGAAATTTATATTCTCATCTAGTGTTACCTTTGGGAATCACCTCTTTCCCTTTGGTAGGTCAAATGTTTACTAAAGCATTTTCTGGGTCCTTTTGGCTTCCTTTTTGTAGTAATTCATTCAAATGGTCTAACTTTTGGATAAATTATTATAGTTGGTGCCACTCTGTTCTCATTTTCTGTTCTCATTTTTTTTAACTTTCAGTACCTTGTTTAAATAATACAAAGCTAAATCTTCCAAATTGTATGCCATCTTTTAGTTACTATCCTTTGTTCTTGCTTACTTAGAAATCCTCCTCTTATCTCTGACCAGCCAATGGTCTGACTTTGCACAGAGAGCTGACTCAGGGTTCTGTATTATATCTTTTTCCTGCATATTCAAATGTAATCAATTCCATTATCTGTGGTATTATTTGGTGCTTGCCACATCCAGTGATTACCAATTTTTTTCAGTCTTTATCATACAGTAACATGAGACTTCACTCTGATCTAGAATTCTTCAGTCTTCTGTTTCTTTCACCTGATCTATATATGCCCACATATTTCTCATCATCCTCACTTTTCCTACTTTTGTACTTAAGTTACCAAGAATCAATGTGTATATCAATTTGATTTAATAGAATTTCTCTACCACTTAGTACTGAGCAACCATATTGGTACAGAAGATGTAATTATTTTTTTTATCAGTATTGTGACACATATTGACCAACTATCTTGTAACTTTTGGGTCCATTATAAAACTCATTACATCAACTCTTGTCTTTGCTTTCGAAGGTGTACCTATGAGTCATCATCATTCCTTTTAACTGAGACCTCCTTCTTTCTTCTGCTTTCAGCTATATAAAAAATGTCAAGATGGATATGTTTCTGCTCCTCCAGCAATATATCTTCTTGTTGGTCAAGAAACAAGAATTTTGCATTTAGCATACTTTTAATTAAAGAGTATAAATTAAAGTTTGTTGATGATGAAAAAAACTAGTGGTTTTCAGAACCCTCTGTCTCCTTTCTAATCATTCTGACATTGTCACTGCAGAAGCAAAATGACAGCCATTTTATTTTTCTTTGTTTCAGAGGTTGTCACATCCAAAAAGAAGTTTAATCACCAGGTGGCCAACCTCCTGGTGATATGCCTCTCCAAGACTCAGTTTGTTACTCTGTTACCAAGGCCACAGCTGAAGACTTTCCAACATGCTATAACATGCCAGGGTCAGTGGTCTGCTGGCATGGCCTTCAAGAAAATAGGGTCACTTCCACTCTATAAGGAAGCATCAGAATAGACCATTTAAGTTATATATTTACACTGTTGAAGCATCAGGAAAATATTTAAAATTGGGGTGTGTAAAAAAACATTAAAACAGTTTTACCAAGTGCTTCAAATGGCAGGAAGAGTAAAGTAAACAGTAAAACTTATAGTCTGGATCCTTTAACCAACATGCACATTTCTCTTACTGGTTAGGTCTGGAGGCTTTTGCTACAGATGTTTCTAAGTATAAGATTTATGTGACCTTTAAGATATCTGGATATGTGTAAAGATCGCAGCATGATGGAGATCTAATATATGTTCAATTTAACTAAGTATACAAAGTAAAAAGAGAGATGTCTAGTTTGGAGAAAAGAATATGGACTGTTACACTGGAGACAGCTAGAGAAACTAGGCACCTTCAAGATACTGACGGATTTCTAGCTCATACGCCATAGATGAAATGAACAACAGCACTCAAATGCAATCCAGTCAAATTTGCCTTCTTTCTGTTCCTCAACATTTTATCTCGTCTTCCTCTTTTTGCACTGGTCAGCCCCCTACCTGGAATGGCTACCTTCCAAACCTCGACTTCACATCCTCTAAAGACATAGCTCAGATACTGTGTTCTGCATGAAGCCTGGATTCCTTATCTCCTAACTGCTAGGCCACTCATTCCCAAACTACCACATATTTAATTTCTCCCTCTTCTCATATTTCATACAGACACACACACACACACACACACACGTGTATGTGTATGTATATGGATATACATCTATATGTCCATATCTCTATCTATAGACCTATACTTATGTATCTATAGACACACATAGATACATGTCTACAAATGCACAGATATAGACATATAGATACCTATCTATATACACATATATATATCTATTTGTGTTTATGTTTATGATTCAGGCATGGTTTTATTTTCAATTGCTTGTTCATAATTCTGCCTATAATCCCTGCTCCTGAGGAAGGTTGAGACTGGTGGATCACTCGAGCTCAGGAGCTCTAAATAACAATGTACTATGTTGATCAGGTATCCACACTATGTCTGGCATCAATGTGGTAATTACATCAAGTCCCTGGAAGCAGAGGGCCACCAGGATGCCTAAGGAAAGGTGAACCAGCCCAGGTAGCAAATGGAACAGATCAAGCTTCTGTGGCAATTAGCCCACTGAGTGGCCACTTCCAGCTTGGGCAAGATAGGGAGACCTAGGCTCCAAAAAGCCAAAAAAGAAAAAAAAATTATATTTATGAAACACATACATATATATGTATATATAAAGCATGTGTACACACACATCTATATACACATATACATATGTTGTATATATTACATATATTGTCTCTCCCATTAGAATTTCATTCTTTGGACTTGTATCCTTTGCTCCTAATACAGCGTCTGTCTAGGGCTTAATAAATACTTGATTGATTTCTCCTTAGAACCCAAAAGCAGCAGTTAACATACCACTAGTAACCTATATCTGAAAAGAGCAATTGCAAAGGAAATATCTTACAAATCAGTGCCTTTGGGACACAGCTTCCTACACCATGTACTAAGCAATGACTCTGGCTTTTAAATACCTATATTATGACTTCAAGAATAAGTTCAACAAGCATTTATTAAGTATCAACTCTGTGCGAGTCACTGTCATAGGCACTCAGGATGCAAAGACAGAAATCGAACACTCCTTGACCTCAAGAAGCTTAAATTCCAAGGGGAGACAATATTAAAACCGGCAAGTAGGAATAAAGTGAATATTATATCTAAGTTTAGTTAGTTGGGCCACATACTTTATACTACTTTCTTAAAAAAGACAATGTGGCAGCTAGGTGGTGCAGTGAATAGAGCACCGGCCCTGGAGTCACAAGGACCTGAGCTCAAATCTGGCCTCAGACACTTAAAGTGTCACACATGTGACCTTCGGCAAGTCACTTAACCCCAATTGCCCTGCCTTCCTCCCTCCAAAAAAAGCAAAAAAAAAAAAAAAAAAAGACAAAACTTTTGCTTACCATCTGCAGCAGTGCAGCGGGAGGCAAGTTCCCATAGGACTAATCCCATGGCATACATATCTATTCTCAAAAATGCATCCCTTTGAAAGTTTATAGCACCCTCTAAAACTTCTGGAGCCATATACCTTCGGGTACCAACCTGGAAAAGATGTTGAAAACAAGGAACATTTATTCATTAATGTTTTGGAACTTTAATAGGCAACACTTCATGATTGGTCACGAACTCCTAAAATTATGCTAAGTCTCTTTCATTGAATTTCTGATCGTTCCAGTCTCCTAGAAAGGAAGCATAGGATAAGTTGAAAAAGTATTGGTTTGAAGTCAGGAGGGTCTATGTTTAGATCTCAGCACAAATACTTGATTTTCTACTTAACTATGGGCCAGCACCTAACTTCTTCACCCACCTCAGTTTTCACTGCTTCAAAATGGGGGTAACAATACATATACTAAGTTCTACTGACAAAGCTTAACTCCTTCCCTTTCCTAAAGAATGAGAAGGGCCTATAGGAAAAGAATGTTGGGTATACTGTCAGAAGAAGTAGATGTGTCAACAGGTTTTGATGAGCTATAGTAGGTCTTCTTTTGTGTTTTTAATTTTTTAAAATATTTATTACAAGAAAAAGCTCATTGGCAGGGTAGAAGGGACATATTTGGAAATGAATGTGATATTAAACAACAGACATTAATAAAAACAAAAGCAACCATAATGTCTTTTGTCTTTTTTCATAGTAAAGTACTTAATAAATCCATAAAGTATGAAACGAAATATAAACTATTGGTGTATTCCTTATCCTGACATTGGGCAGAAAAAGGCCTGCTACTCAATACAGAACTGAGAGAAATAGAGTGCTTTAATTTTAAAATCCCGCTAACAAGTTCTTCACTGGAAAGTCTCTGGGAGAAATATGATTGTTTTCCAAAAGCATAAAAACAGATGCAATATACAAATAATACATTTAGCAGTATGAAAAGCTGAACAAAAGGAAATATTTTTAGATACCTAGTTTACCATCCAAAAGATCCATTAAACGAAAGCCCAAATGTTAAATAAAGTATATCATTCTAATTTTATTTAGTAGGGGAAGGTCATCAACAATGAAGCTACTCTAATGACTTAAGTATCTCTATTTATTCTTTTATAAAAATTTTTTAAGATGAGCATTTGCCTTCTGTCCTTCCTACCTGCTTCCCCTCTTCCAATAAGCAAGAAAAAAAAGACCCCTGTTGCAAAAACAAATTCCTATTTCGTCCAAGTCAAAATTAATTTTTTTTAAATCTCAATTTGTACCGTGAATTCATTAACCTCTTTATCAGGTGATAGGCAGCTTGTTTCATCAAGTTCTTTATCCCTACAATACAACTTTTGTGTTTTCTCCTGGTTGTACTTATTTCATTCTATATAACTTTACACTTCACATGTCTAAAACCATCCCCTTCATCATTTCTTATAGCACAATAGTATACCATCACATTCATACTGTTCAGCCATTCTCCAAATGATGGGGAGCTCTTCCATGACCAATTCTTCCCCACTGCATGGGGTTCCTTTTCCTCTTTCTTTGATCTCTTTGGAGTAGAACACAGATCTTAATAGTTTTGGGGACATAAGTTCAAAACCGCTTTCCAAAATGACTAAACCAATTCACAGCTCTACCAATAATGAATGAATATATGTTTTCCCACAGCCCCTCCAGCATGTCATTTTTTCCCCAATTCTGACAATCTGAGGACTGTGAGATGGAATGTCAGAGAGGTTTTATTTGCATTTCTTTAATTATTAGCAATTTAGAGTAATTTTTCATAATCCTATTGAGAGCAGAGATTCTGTCTCTGAAAAGTGCTTGTTCATATTCTTTAATTGACCATTAATAAAGTGGGGAATGACTTATTCTTATATATTTGAATCAGTTCTCCCTCCATCTTAGAAATAAAGCTCTTATCAGAGAAACTTGCCGCAAAGTCTGGTTTTTTTTCCCCCACTTACTGCTTCTCTTACAATTTTTGCTTTGGTTTTGTCTGTGTAAAAACTTTTTTATTTTATATAACCAAAATGACCCATTTTACCTTCTGTGACCTTCTCTATTTCTTGTTTGATTATGAATCTTCCCCTGTCCATTGATCTGACAGGTTAATTTCATGGCTCATCTAAACTGTTTATGATGTCACTCAATGTCCATTGGCCGCTTATCTTGGATATGTATACTGGGGGATACTGGTCTAGAACTAGTTACTGCCTTCCCGTTTCCCCAACAGTATTTGTCCAGTGGTGAGCTCCTGTTCCAACACCTAGAACGTTTGTGTTTATCAAACACTAGGCTATTACGTTTGTTTGCTTTTGTATATTGTATATGTAACCTGTTCTACTCATCAGTCTCTCTGTGTCTTAACTAGTACTTAACATATATGGCATACCGTAGGCACTTAATAAATGTTTATTGACTGAATGAACAATTAGCCAGGACGAAATCTTTTTGATGATTAATGCTTTGCATTAGTCTGAGATCTTGCAAGAAAATTGCTGAAATAGGAAGAGAGGGTTGTTTTTTTTTAATGAAGATAAATTGTAAATTATCTTCCTCTGTCAAGTTTTAAACACAGGATACCTTCTCATCTATCTGAGAGGACATGCTTAAACCATTCAGGGACTGCAACAGCTCTACCACAGAATTAAAAAGGGCAAGGCCTGAGAAAGCTCACTACGCAATCTTTTAAGTACATTCATCTTATTCTAAAGACTAATAAAAATAACAAATTTTTAAAGGCATTGAAAAAAAAAAAGACACATAGTTCCTAAGGCATCTTTACACGACAAAAACAATGGACAGCCAATTGGTGAAATTATTTTTTAAAATATTTTGTCATTCTTCTCACCTGTCCATGGGTATCCCCTGCAGACTTCCCTGCCTCAAATTTTAATGCCAAACCAAAGTCAGCAATACAAGCTGTAAGATTGTTTTTCAACAACACATTTTTGCTTTTGATGTCCCTTTAAAATAAAAAGATAGGCAAGTTACTTGAAGTAAGTTAAAACAAGTCATTTGACCAGAAGGGAAATAGGAGCATCAAACATAAAATTACAAAGGACAAAATTTACTGAAAGATGAAATAAAAACCTGAAAACAAGTAACAAATTAATTATAAATTCCTATTCTTAAACTGACTAATTAAATGAAAGCATTCCTTAAAGTAGTTTTGTAATGAGAATCAAAGAGTCTAAGTCCCAAAACACTTGCACTGCCCTGTGTACATTTTCTCTCTCACTTCTCCATCTCCAAACTCCTGGGTCAGAGTAAGTATATTTCTACAGATTAATATGTTCCAGGTTCCCATTTGAATAAACACCCATGTAAACAACCAAAAATCACACCTGGGAGAAAGATCAGAAAGTTACAGTAAGCTCATTCTGGATCTCTCCAATATTGCAAGAGATTCCATATCATGGTTACTCTTGCCTTCTTTTTCTCTAAGTTTTTAATTCCAAGTTCCAGTCGTCTGTGAATTTTTATTTTAGTTTATTCACAAACTAAGGTAAGTCCTAATTGGCTTTATCAACTCAGGAATCTTACACAGCTCTAGTAGATAAATTGATCACCAAATCCCCTTCCAGTTCCCTAATCTCAAAAAGCTATTTTGAGTCTAAAAGGAGGGGGACTAAACTAAATGGCCTCTAAGGTCCCTTCTGTTTACAGCTCAATGTACCTGTCATCTTCTAGTCACCATGCATCTATATAAGTACACAAAGTAGGATAGGGAGGAAAGTCACATATGAAAGAAACAGAAATATCTAGAGGTGAGAGAAAAGAGACAGACACACACACACATGCTCCCAGGTGATGTCCCCCAGAGATATACTCCTTGAAGAACTTAATGGAGTGAAGGAGGAGCTATGATGAAGTATCAAGTGGGATAGTGGGACAGTAAGACGAAATGAAATGCTACAGAAGACACACGTATGGTAGCATATGACAGGATTGTACATATAAAACTGTAAGACACCTCAGAGGTCATCCAGTTCAATCCCTTCACTTTAAAGAAGAACAAACTAAGGCTCAGAGAGGTTAAGTGACTTGTCCAAGATCACACAGGTTTTCAGCATCAAAGGCAGGAGGATTTAAACTCAGGCCTTTCCAAATACTTTTATTTTAACTTGGCACAACTGTAAATAAGTGCCTGTCTCTAAAAGAAAAAAAACAACATCCAAACTGCACATCAAATGGCAAGTTAACTGTTTCATGTGGAACAGGAGTATTTTTCAAGTCAAAGTGGTTTTTCTTTGCTGAAAAGTGTTTGTTATGGAGACACTATTGATTCAGTCAGTGTTTTTCTTGACCCTCGGCTAGAGAAATCTTTATCATGCTTTTAAGTGTTTTTGGATTATCGGGGAAATTAATTAAAAGTGTTTCCAATCTCCTGTCTTAAATGCATCTCATTATTCCTAATTTATACTTTTTTTTTTGACAAAGCAAATACATGGTAATTTATCTAATTTCTGAAAGAAAGGTTAAGAATAAGAAAGTGAAATTCATTAACAATGCTCATATATTGTTTACTCAAGAAACTTTTTAACAAAACTGAGACCCAACTTCAAAAAGTGAATATAAATCAACTCCTTCCTATAATACCACTTGCAAAATGTGGAAAAAGAACGCTTGATCTAAAGGTGAAGTTTAATTTTATTATAAGACTCTAAACTACTTAAGAATAATATATAGTGGCAGCTAGTTGGCACAGTGAACACAGCACCAGCCCTGGAGTCAGGAGGACCTGAGTTCAAATCCAGCTTCAGACGCTTGACACCTACTAGCTGTGTGACCTCAGGCAAGTCACTTAACCCCAATTGCCTTGCCTTCCTCCCTCAAAACAAAAACAAAAAAAAAAATAACATAGAGATTTATCTACCTGTGTGATATGGCAGGTTTGTGACCATCTTTTAAACCAGGTATATCCTCATGTAAATATGCCAATCCTCTGGCCATAGTTTCAGCAATATGGCACAATTCATTCCAAGAGACCACATTAGCCTTAAGAAAGTCAGTCAATGAACCCTAAAAAGAGAAAAAATAAAAATATTTCATTTACTTTATGTAAGAGATACATCAGCATGGCAATGAATTCATGATCTCATCAGTGTGGATAATCCCTTCATTTGTGCAAACCTCCCTCTCCTCTATCCCCAAGCTTCTCGTTTTGCATGATTTTGTGATGCCAGTGCAATCTCCAGGCTATCCCCATCTGTTCTCTCTCTTTCTTGCTTCTCTATGATATAATGAAAACATTCTTCTTTTTTCCCTTGAGAAGCGGGCAAAGGGGAGCACTTTGTAAATAACTTTAACAAATGACATCTAGAAAGTTATCCTTTTAGCATGGTTTGAATCCTCTCAAGTTTCCACCTACCTTCTTCCATCAGTGATCTAAGATACCAACATTTGGCCTACATCTGGTGACACACTGACTTCTAAATGCTATATATGGGGATATTCATTTTAGTTCTACTCTGAGACCTCAGAGTATGGTGGTATCACAGAACCTAGACCAGCAGAGTGCCAACTTAGGCACACTTTACCAAGTACTGGCCTGGGGACTCCATGTCTGTTATTTGAACACCAACATAGTGAAGTTTGGAAAAGGTGGCCACCACGTGACAGAAAGACTGACTAGTAGGACATCAAAGAGGTATAATCTGCCCTAGTGAAAGGACAATCTACACCTTTTAACATCTTATATAGAAACAAACCACCAATTTCTTCTAAGAGTAGATATAAACAAAGCAGTTATATGTGGGGTTTTTTTGATATGGATGATTACAGAAAAATGAAAATTCTTACTATTACTTTCAATGATAAAATATACCTAAAATGTTAAGGCAAAAGACCCAAGAATATAAAATCAACATGGTTTAATGGAAGGAATTTGCACGTACAGTGCAAGATCCAAGTTTATAGTCCTAGGTATGATACCATTAATTACTTGTATGATGATGACCTAATCAACTGACTTCTCTAGATTTCAGTTTCCTCATTTCTAAGGAGAGGGTTCTGAGCTAGATAACCTTGAATGCCAATGCCCCTGTTGGTTTTGAAATACTATAATGAAATAATATTGCACATTCAAGAACTTTTTAAAAATACATTTTCTAGATAGAATTACAGGATTCTTGAACGAAGAGGGTAAGCCCATTTATATAGGAGGAAACAGTATCACAGAATATAACAGCTCACCACTATAAAGTCAACAATTTTGCTAATATAATTTTTTTAGTTATCACAGTAGTAGAAGATAATATCTTCCCTATTGCATATGTGGTAAAGCTGAGAAGAAACTTCATCAAGTGTTTTTGTTATTATCTGTCCAAAGTTGCCTCTCCCAATAGACTGTGCCCCATGAAGGCAGATTGTTTTTGCCTTTCTTTGCATTTCCAGCACTTAGCACAGTTTACTGACATAGAAAATGCCTTCTGACTGACTGAGATCAGGTCAGTGATAGCGATAAGAACAGAGGCTAGTATTCCTAAGTCCTATGTTCTAACCAACAGACTAGAACATGGAGCCAAGAGAAGTCATATTGGATAAAATAATTCACTCAAAATGATTCATAAATAATAGATGAAAGTTACCAAGCAAATGGCTATATCAGAAGCAGTCACTTGGAAATGCTCTGAGAGAGAAAGAACAGGAAAACATAAGAAAGAAAAAAATAGAGGTAAAAGGCTTCTTCCTCTCCCCTATTCTCTAAACAACAAAACATATAAGCAGTTTTAATTTTTGCTAATGATACTACATTTTAATAATATCATCATTATTTTATTAAAACATTATGGAAAATATTAGCTTTTTTTCAAATAAATTTTAGGAAATCACCTGCCATATTTCCATTTTCAGAATGTCCATACGTGAAGAACAGTCTTCGGGCTCCTAAAAGCTGTCTAATGCCTAAGCTCCAAAGAAATTTTTATAGTCTATTTCACAGAGGTAGTATAACCTAAAATGTATTCATTGGAAGTGAGTAGTCATTGAGACAAAGACATTTCTCCTCGTGGAAATGTTTACCTTTTCATGAAATGCAGTGATCAGCCAGAGATCAACATCAACACTGGTGCCTCGTTTTTCTGCACCAATAAACTGCAATATATTCTCATGTTTCATTCCAGGAAGACTATATACTTCATATTCATTTTGCCACGACTGCTTGTCCTGAGAGAGAAAAAAAAATATTTAATGCAAAAGGTAGAAATGTGTATGTTTGCTAAGCCAAATGATTCTGGGACAAGTTCCAAAATAAACTGAGTTGCATTGAAAAAGTTTCTCTTTCAAAAAGATTACCAAAATCCAAACAAAGGTAGAACTATTGCACTCTGAATACCTTCAAAATAGGTATCTCCAAATGCTACAATTAATATGCACAGTTTAGAAGTGATCAGAAATGCCTGAATGCTGCAGTTATGCTTTGGTAAAAAGCTTATGTTTGACACGCAAAAGAGGAGGAAATAGGAGAGTAGTGCAGAATATAAATTCCTTCAAGACAGTGATATTTCATCTTTGTCTTTGTGTTCTCAGTCTATAAAACAGAACCTGACACCTAGTAAGTATTTAATACGTGGTTTTTTTTTTTTATTTGAAGTTAAAGCGAGATATTACTAGCTAACTTCTAATGCATGTTAGTATTATTAAGACATTCTGGGAATAAGCATTATGAATTATCAATGGATTAGTATCAATCCAAACCCAAGAAATACTGGGATTCTAGTACATATTTCTATATGGTATTGGCAAATTTATCCATCACCTACCAGCATAAGGGTAGGGACTTATTCCTAACTCTGAATAACCTTTCTTAAAGAACAATAATTCATATGGAGCTTTAAACACACAAAATCTCTGTGAAGAAGAAAAGATACAATTGGAATGCACTTTTACAGAAAATCATTATTTTTTTTTTTCCCAAAGACTTACAAATGCTCTTCCTTCAGAGTGGAATTCTGATAATTACCTGAACCATCAAAATTAAAACATGGGGGGCAGCAGTTCAGTAAATATCAAAAGAGAGCACCTCCATTTCATTATGACAATAATCCCTAACTAACATCTACTTGTGAAATGTTAGTTTGTATTATCTCTAAAAGGGCAGAATTATTGCCTATAGTATTTCTTAAGCTAGTCATTTAAAGGATCACTGTCACTGCTGAAACCTAGGAATTTAAGTTACTTAACTACTACCCACAAGCAAATACTAGTATTTCCCATGATCATACATATTTATGATATGGTTGAGACAAGATCAAGTTTCAGTCTTCTTGTCCCAAACTGTGAGAGGTACGACTCTTAATATTAGAAAAATGCTCTCTGTTACTTACTTGTCACTGAACTTTAGATGAAGTAGATAAGTAAGACCAAAGAAGATAAATCCAAAGCGTCCCAAGTCTTAAGTGCACTTTTAAGTTTTAACAGCTTAGTAAATTTTAAAATGATAAACACTAAGACCTTCAGGATATTCTGTATTAAAACAAAGCTATTGAACAAAAAATATATGTCATCCCAAATTATGCCTATCAACATAAGAGGCAAATTTGAAGTGCACTATCTCATCTGGACTGGAAAGAGTGATAATGCAGTCCCGGGTTCCTTTCCCATACTTGAGAATCAGCACTCATTCTCTCCTATGCCCAAGACAGCATCACCAAGCTCAATGAACTATCACAGTATGCCCTTAGTCACTGATGTAACTGAGCAAATCACACAGTAGGCGCTCAAAAAATTACTTGAAAGAGATTACAAAGGGAAGATTCTAGTAGTGATTAAGTCATGAGTTTCAGCAAAATACATAAAAGTCCAGTGCGATTTTTAAAATGGTAAGCAAATTATTTGAGATTATGAGAAAGGGTTATAGTTGCCATATCTGATAGTTAACAGAAGAATCTAAGACTGAATGATTACTTAAGGATTGTTTTCTTCTTGGTTAAAGTACAAAAGGGAATAGACAGTAGAAGTATCTTATTCCTCTTGGCGTCCCTTGCAACAAGCATCCATACATAGAGTAGACATTTTTAAAAGGATTTGTTGAATTAAATTTTAGCCTGACATTTAAATTCAAAATGGCTATTTCCCTGAAAGCCAACCTACTCTCTTCTCTAAATTGTTTGCTTTTCTGGACTATAATTACACATCTCATTGGAAGAGAAATCTAATTACCAAGACAACAAGATATATTAGGGGCCTCACTTTCACTTAGCACTTTTTATTAGCTGAGAACTAAAAAAAAATATCTTTGTAGTTTCTTCTCACTATAAAGAAGAGAGGAAGGCTAGTACTGCTGGTTCCATTTTCTAGATAAGGAAACAGAAAAAAGAATGCTCAACAAGTACCTTCAGACAACTCAGGCCAGAACCACCTTGTAAGTTAAAGCTCTTCTATTTCCAGACCATTGCTGAGTTGCACAGGCTACCTTGCAGTCACGTGTATTTAAAAATAACACATGTAGGAATGAAAATGAAAAATTACCATACCTGTATTGGAAATATCTTGACAGCCACATACTCATTGAGTAACTGGGCTTTCCAGACGCAACCAAATCTTCCCCTTGCTTTTATTTCTAATAACTGCAGGGGCTTCAAGCCCAGTAGCGGAGAGGGTGGGGGTGGTCCTGGATCCTATGGATAATTTTTGAAAATTAGAATAATCTGAATAATCAACATACTATAATGTTAAACTCTGAAAATATATAAGAAAAACAGAAATTAATTAAAGTAGTAATCTGACAAAATAACACACAGATGACATTAATTAAAATTTTACAAAAATGTTCAGAAGTGAATTCCTCAATTAATAACGATTTCCAGTTATCACGACAAAGAAGGCAACCTAAAATTTTAAATGACAAGTTTTCATAAGATCATTTTGTACTGGAGCTAAAGCTAAAAAGTAAAAAGAAAAAGTACATGGAAAAATTCTTTGCTACACCAATGAGGTAAAATTTCAAAGAAACGTATCTTCCATGTAAGAATATGCTAATAAGAGCTTTTGTACTAGCTGGTTTTGTCCACTTTATGATGCTTAATGTTTAATGATATTAGCAGTACAAAGGATGAAAAATTATCAGTAACTTTTAGCTATCTCTCAAAGAACATTTCTCAATATTTACCTTTTATGCTCAAGTGTCTACTAAGCCTTAAATCTAGTTCAGTAGAAAAAAAAATACCAAAAGGCTCGTACGTAAGTATGTATATACACAAAGGGAAAATATGCATAAATATCTTCATATTTATGCTTCCATAATTAACTTAAATTCTAATTTTCCAAGTAGTAGTTCACAAGGAAGAATATGACAGGGGAGAAAGGCTGGGGCACACAATGATTAACTATTAATGGTCATCAAAGAAGTCTGGGGGTTTGGTTTGGTTTTCTAGGCAGGGGGAGGTGAGAGAGGTAGTTAACAGAAGAAGCTATCTACAATGTGCCACAATAATAACAAAAAGTATGCTGTTATAAATACAAATAAACTTTGAAAGCATGCTGTCTTCCAATCAAGTCTTACTCTACAATTTCATCTTGGCATATAAGAGATCCTTGTTTCTCAAGTGAATACTGGTATAGTGGAAAAACCACCGGATTCAAAGTCAGCTGCGTGACCATGGGCAAATCATTTAAACACTAAGAATTCAATTTCTTTATCTACAAAGCATAAGAACCATCCAAAGGATGTTAATAAAAATGTGCTTTGACAAATCAATGGGGCCATTATGTAGGTACTGCTTCCATCAGTACAGATTACAACCTATTCATACCTTCCTGCCTCATGTTTTTCTCGTCCATGTCTTCCCATAAATCCCACATAGAGGGACTCCACCCAAATGTCTGGAGATTTTCTTTTAAACTTTTAAAAATTATGTGGATCTATCTATCCACTCCCCTTCATTCTTGTCATGTGCATGACCCATCTACTTTTCTAGTCATATAACTAATTCTCTGAGGACATTCCCTTACCTCACTTCTCTGACAATAATTCTCCAGCAACAGGCTATAGCCTACTCATGTAATCTCTCCATTGCCCTTTGGTGAACTGCAACTTAAGTGCTAGAGATTGCTTTGCTCCATGATTCACAGTCATACAGAATCACCAAAAGAATACCAATATTAAAGAGAACTATTGTTTTGTGGAGAAATCTAGTCATTAAAAGCACTGGGCAATTTTCCAAAGGCAACTCAGAACACTGTCCTTCTAGTGCTCAATTTTGGTCTCAACTTAATATCTATCAAGAGTGCCAATCAGAACAGACCAGCTTTATACTCAGTCAACCACATACCATGTATCACCACCCACACTCACAAAGAATCCCTCTCCTTCACACAGAATCCATGCTTAACATCCTCCATGAAAGTGACAAACATCTGTTTCATGCCCTTTAAAATAACAGCCACAGATTCATTGAATAAAGGCTTCTCTATTGTTAGAACCCTCAAGGAATATCACACAACCCCAAAATGTATATGGAAGACATTCCACTAGATTATCTTTAAAGCACCTTGCTCTACCAAATCAAAATGCTTTTATAGTCAATAAACAAATACTATGCAAGTTATTATGAATCTCTCTTAATGAGCTCTGCAAAGTTTACAGATCTGATGCAATCAGCACAAGGCTGTCTACAAATAGAAGCATCTGGAAGCCCTCATTTATAAGAACTCTTTTAGACTTCGAGCTGGACATCTTCTGTGACAGTGGCAAACATTAGGAAAGCTACAACTTCCCAGATCATGCCTCATTTGATAATAATAACCATATGGTCATTAAACAAATTTATCTGTTACACCTTTCAATTAATTTTGAAGGAACTGCGACATGTCAGAGATGTCTTGCTAGAAGAAAGCCTTTTAAGATGGCATTGCTTTACCAAGTCAAATGCTTTCTTAAATAATCAAGAAACAGTAAGCATAGTGGGGCATCTTTTATTTTCTACCCTTTCTGTACTATGGTACAGTACATTTCTAAACCAATGAAGAAGTTTACCAGAGACTATCATTTGCAAAAGCATACCTCTTCGATGTTCAAAAGGATGCCCCCAAAGCATGTTAAATTGTTCTCAGTAATTTTTTTGAGAGATGGGAAGGGAGGCAAATGAATCAGCAGTTATTGTTATTTCTTCAGCATCCTTTCTTGGTAACAGGAAGGTAGAGGTCATTTTTTTCTAAGCAACTGGTTATCTTCTCCCATTCTCATATTCTTGAGAATCAACCTGTCAATATTACCCTTACAACTGTACTGTTTCTAGAAAGGATTTCTTCTACATACACTTAGTCCAGCACAGCTGCTCTTCTCATATTTGTTTTGGTCAGGGTTATTTTCACTTCCTTACAATGACGTTAAAATTTTATCAGAGATATTATGAGTTCAAATGTGGTAAGCTCTACTTCCATTGATGAAGAAAGTTTGTTACAGAAATCCTGACAAGTCTTTTACATTTTTGTCTGTATGTTGCACCCTTTCCAATTTCATCCTTAAATGCCTTCTGGATTATCTGCCTTAGTGGGACCTCTTGCCAAGTTTTCTGACAACTTGTTTTTCTCTCTACTGATTCTCAATGTCTTATGAAGTGAGACTGCTCATAATCTTCCATAACCTTCTGTAAGATTTTACAAACAAATTTATATTTTAAAGTGGTATTGCCTGTGGGTACCAAATCTCTCTGCTTGGCGCAGATGAAATGTTTACTGGCTGAGACAGTTTCTAGGTTCTTGTAGTCTGCTAATTGTGTCAAGTGATTTATACTGATTAAACTTCACTAGAAAATAGAAACAGTGTTTCAATATCTACCAGTTTACCCATTTCCCATTTTTTTGTCATCTGTATCTTGTTTAAATAGGTCAGGTTGAAGTTTCCTGAATTGCACATTATTTCTTAGCCTTGTATGTATTTTTTTTCTTCTTTCATACTGATTTTGAACTTTAACTAATCAACAATCTTACGATAAAGAGATTGATGATTATTTCCTATCTGTCAAAATGTCAGATCTGTTTGTTATTTAATTGTTGCCACGTACAGTTCCTCCAAACACTCTTATTAAAGAAGGTATTCATGAAATGTAGGATAAGCCTTTGTACTGTCTTCCAACTTTTTGCCTCTCATTTATTCACCTGAAATATATTTTCCAAAATAGTTTTTGCGGCCTTTCCCTGTGCCTAGACTAGCTTTGACTGAAGTTAAAATGCATTGTAGCATATGCCAATTGAATTTTGAGGATTTTATCAAGTTATTCATAGAGTGTCTCTCTCTACCTCTTTAACATATGTTTGTATATAACCTATAGTCATAGTTACCTCTTTGCAAACTTCTATCAGGAGCACTGTAACAAAAGCTGACCAACTGACCTGCTTGCTGTTCCTTCTGCACAACACTCCCAACTTCCATCTCCATGCCTTTATACTGGCTATGCTCGATGCCTGGACACTATTGAAATATTCCTTGAAAAGGCTACCTGCAATAAGTGTCTCCACTTTACAATCTGGCTTCTGACTTATCATTCCAACAAAACCGCTCTCTCCAAAGTTACCAATGATCTCTTAGTTACCAAATCCAAGGGGTTTTTCCTCAACCCTTATTCTCCTTGAACTTTCTACACCCTTTGACATTGACAGTCATCCTCCTTAACACTCTCGTCTCTCTAAGTTTTTGGACCACTATTTACTCTTGGTTCTCCTGCTACCTATATGACCAATCCTTCTCAGTTTCCTTTGCTCAATCATTATCCAGATCACATTCTGTAACCACAGGTTTTCCACAGGGTTCTGTCCTGGGTCTTTTTCTCTTCTCTCTCTATACTATTTCATTCGGTGATCTCAGCTCCCAAGGATTTAATTACCATCTCTATGCCGATGAATCTCAAATTTACCAATCCTGCTCTAACTTCTCTGCCGACCTCCAATCTCATATCTCCAACTGCCTTTAAGACATCTCAAACATCTCAAATATGTCCAGTAGACATATTAAAGCCAGCATGTCCAAAATGGAACTTGTTATCTTTTCCCCAAACCCTATGACCCTACTAAGTCTCCTAAGTCAAGGATAACTCATTAGCTTTTCTCCTAAATCCTCCCCTTCTTCTAACTCTCCTATAACTGCTGAGGGCAACCTCATCCTTCCAGTCCCTCAGGCTTTAAACCTAGGTTTAATCCTCAACTCCTCACTATCTCACATCTCCTCCCCCCATATCCAATCAGTTGCCAAGGCTTATTAATTTCACCTCTGCAACATCTCATATAAACCTCTTTCTGTCTCCTGGCACTGCCACCATTCTGGTACAGGTCATCATCACCTCACACCTGGACTACTGCAATCACCTGCTGGTGGATCTGCCTGACTCAAGTTTCTTCCCATCCTACTACACCCTCCACTTAGTCATTAAAATCATTATACTAAAACATAAGTTCAACCTATGTCACCTTGTCCCTTGCTCCCTACCCCATTCAATAAACTCCAATGGCTCCCTATCACCTCTAAGATCAAGCAGAAAATCCTCAGTTTGCCATTCAAAGCCATGCATAACCTAGCCTCCTACCCTTCCAGTCTTTTTCCACCTTACTTTCCACCACATACCAATGGCACAGGCCTCCTTGATGGTCTATCAATCCAGTTTGTCTCTGGGCTCTAGGCAATTTTTCTGGCCACCCCGCCCCCACCCCAGGCCTGGAATGCTCTCTCTCCTCAACTCCACCTATTGGCTTCCTCAGCTTCCTTAAAATCCCAACTCGAGTTGCACCTTCTACAGGAAATCTTTCCTAATCTCTCAATTCTGGTGCTCTCCTACTCTTAATCATTTATCTTGTATATAGCTTTTGTTTACTTTTTTACTTTTTGTTTACTTGTTGTCCCCTCCATTAGATGGTGAAGTCCGGTGAGCACAGATACTTTCTCTTGCCTTTTTCAGTATCCCAGCACTTAGCACAGTGCCTAGGGCATAGTGGTCATTTAACAAATGTTTATTAACTGACTGATTCTCCCCTCTTACCTCCTGGTTTCTCTAGCTTCCTATCAAGACTCAGTTCAAATTCCTTCTCTTGCAATAGGACTTTTTTCCAGTTCCCCCACTTGCTAGTGCCTTTTGCTTTGAGATTATCTTCCACCTACTCTAAGTTACATATTGTCTACACCATTAGAATGAGTTCATTCTATGCCCAAAAGGCTATAAAAATGTGCATACCCTTTGACCCAGTAATACCACCTGTAGGGCTGTATCCCAAAGAGATAATACAAATGGGAAAAGGATCCATATATACAAAAATATTTATAGCAGCTCTTTTTGTGGTGGCCAAGAACTGGAAATGAAGGGGATGCCCATCAATTGGGGAATGGCTAAATAAGTTGTGGTATATGAATGTAATGGAATACTATTGTGCTATAAGAAATGGGGAGGAGACGGTCTTCATATTCACCTGGAGAGGCTTATACGAACTGATGATGAGAAGAGCAGAACCAGGAGAACACTGAACACAGCAAAAGCCACAGTGTATGAGGACTGATTTTGATAGACTTAGCCTTTCTCAGAAATGCAAGGACCTAAAACAATTCCAAAGAACACATGATGGAAAATGCCAGTCAAATTCAGAGAAAGAACTATGGAGTCAATGCAGAACGAAGCAGACGATTTTCTGTTTTGCTTTGTTTTATTTTGGTTTTTTTTGCCTCAAGGTTTTTCCCATTTGTTATAAATCTTCTATGCAACATGACTAATGTGAAAATGTGTTTAATAGGAATGTATGTGCAGAGCCCACATCAGACTGCAAACTGTCTTGGGGAGGGAGGGAAGAGGGAAAGGGAGAAAATTTAAAACATATGGAAGCGATTGTTGAAAAACAAAAATAAATAAATAAATAAGAACACGAGTTCATTAGGGAGAGGTATTGCTTTCGCCTTTCTTTGTATTCCCAGTGCTAAACACAGGGCCTCATCACATATTTGGTGGTTTTTGTTCAATCATTTTTCAGTCCTGCCCAACTTTTTATGGCCCCATTTGGGGTTTTCTTGGCAAAGATAGTGAAGTGATTTGCCATTTCCTTCTCCAGGCCATTTTACAGATCAGGAAACTGAGGCAACAGAGTTAAGTGACTTGCCCAGGGTCACAGGTAGTACATATCTGAAGTCAGATTTTAACTCAAGAAGATGAGTTTTCCTTACTACAGGCCCGGCACTCCATCCACTATTCTACCTAGATGCTTATCACACACAGCAAATACTTAATAAATGCTTGTTGACTACCTGTTAAACATTCTGCCAACTTTTTTATCTGACTCTCCCAGGAGGATCTGAAACATCCCCCTATTTAGGTGCAAGTTTCTTTTGTCTTCAGACTTCTTTTACAATCAAGATTGATAAGACAGGATGCTGACCTAGACTGACCGATAAGGTTCAGCTCCAACAATATGTAACCTCACTGGTCAATAGAGAAAAATCACAAATTTAGAGTATGTACCAACAACTACGTTAATTTCTAGAGACAGTTTAAATTCCTATCCCCATTGCTTTTCTGCCACCAAAGAAATGAAAGAAGACTACTGGCCGCTTTGTAGTTTTCTTTATTTCATCATTTTCCAAGACCAAGGAATTCATCACCAAGTGGCCAGCATGCTGGTGATAAGACTCTCCTTAGTCAAGCTGGTTTTGGAAATCAGATAAAGTCTTTTGCCAGGACCATTCTTGAAGCCTTCAAAGCATGGTAGAGAACTTGTGAGGATTTGCACTCACCAGCAGAACCTACAAGAACTCAGGGTCATCTCAATGCCACAATGAGACATCAGAGTATGACTTAATACATGACACTTACATAAACCTTTAAGGCTTGCAAAGTACTTTACCTGCATTATCTAATTTGAATACTACAACAATCTTGTGAAATACTAGAGGTATTACAGGGCTTCTTATACAGACTCAGAAAGGTTGCCATGTGGCTTGCCCATGGCCACCTGGATACTAAGTGCCAGACTAGGGATCTGAAGCAAGTCTCATTGATTCTAAATCTAGCATCCTATCTATTACACTACAGCACTGTTGTGAGAAGAGGATTTTTAAACATTAAATTAAAAGATGTAGAGAACAGAAAATTCCAAACAAGCTGAATATGAATAAGCTTTGTGTATGGGCTCTAAAGAGAACTTCACGTCTGTCATCCTAGGACTAGCCTAGTTAAATTTGGAAAACTCAATCCCTAGAAGGCTGGCTACAGTGTGATGAAATTTTTCAGTTGTAACAACTCATTATGATCATCCTCTAATCACTGTGATTAGTGGAGAAAGCAAGCCCACACAAAATAAGTCATGGCTATTCAGAGAAATTCTATACAAATACAATGACAGGGACAAAGAAGGGCATATGGTAGGGACCTAGGCTTTCACTGGTATAGGAAATGCCCAGGGGAGGAAGTTCTCTCTACCAATGTAGATCAACATCTTTTCTATCATTTATAAAGGGTTGTTTAGAGCAAGGTAAATTAAATGATTGGAACCAAAGTCACACAGCCAGTATGTATCAGAGGCAGGATCTGAACCCTTGAAGTTAGCTTCAAGGCTAACTCTAGATCATCAGGCAATCTTCCACTATTCCAAAGCATCCCTTGATATGATACTAAGTTTACTCTGGTACCTACAACTGAAGCAATTAAGTGGAAAACTTGGAAAGAATCCCACAGAAAAGCAACTGAAATGATTAAAAGATTAGATTAAGAGCACTGTAAAAAAAAAATTAATTAAGTAATTCATTTACTTAACCCCAAAAAGAGAAAGTCAAAGGGGAAGGTCCTTAACAATAGCTTCTAAGTTATGAATTTTCTTTACTTTAAAGGGGAAGGCAAAATCAATTACAGCATACAGGGGATTTAAGCTAGATGGTGAGGCTGAAGGGACAACTAACTGATAACACTGAATGTCAATCTGAAGTAATTATATGCTCCATGCACCTCTCTGTGTTCATCTTCCCTTTTCCCTTCCTCCCTGGCGCTCCCTCGGGCCTGCAATTGTTAATTCGGGGTACCGTGAAGCCCAGAAGGCTGTACTCAGGAAGGTTGCTGACACTCTTATTTGACACATCTTAAAAACCCTTCTCCATCGACCCCATCCCCAAGTGGAAGGCTGGGAAACAGGGCAATGTATTTTAACAGGAGAGTTTTAATGTTTTCTTTCCCAAACAAGAGCAAACAATTATTTTTCCAAGATGGTTTAAATGAAGTTCTACTCTAAGGCAAAAGAATAAATTAAAAGAACTTTTGTGATTCTTTCTAATTTAATTATTTCAAATATAGGATAAATTAATTTTTTCTTTTCTTTCCCACCTCCAGCACATATGGTTACCAGAACAGAAGATAGCAATGTTTTAAATTCAACAGAATCATTGAACATGTAAGTCAGGTAAAATTTTTCAAGAAATATGATTTCTAGAGAAAAAGAAAACTATAGACATGAGCAATCTTTAGGGTTCATGTATATATAAAAGCAAAATTAAGTATAAAAAACAAGCAGATATAAAAGTTTAATGTCTGAAAAGTCTAAGTATCCTTTAAGTTAAAGATTTGTCTCTTTTATGGATGGATTCCTCTACTCAGATGCTACATTGAGGCACAGAGGTTAGGTGAACCTTTCAAAGGTTATATCAAGACAACACAAAGTCTGGCAAGTCCTATCTAGAATGGAAAGGCTTCAAGCACAAGTATGATAAAGCAGTAGTTCTGTTATCTAAGGACTGATGAACCTAAGTTTGGAAAGGCTCATTGTTGCCAAGTAGTAATAAAAATTTTTTTTTAGCCATAATTCACAATAACATTAAGACATGAACAAAGTTATCACACCACTGAAATAACAGATCCTTGAAATATTAAGTATGGATGAATTAAAGGGAGCCCTTATTAGATAAGGAAAATCCTGGAAATTAAAGAAAATACAAATGACTTTAAGGGTTATAATGGAGAAAGGGTCCTATAGATCTTAAATTAAACACTGAGTTTTCTATTCTCTGTAGCTTATATGTATAAAATTAGCTAATGACTATACCTTTCTCAGTTAATACCTACTAGATATTCCAGAAGGTGCTAAGGGTAATATATTGGTTTAAAAAGAATTTCAGAGGGATTTAATCCACCCTTAGGACACAAAAGTTTTTCTACTACCACAAATTTCTTGTATTATTAAGCAGCTTTTAGTGTGCTCTACTTCCAATAAATATAATCATTTTCAATTTCTATGTTTGAAAAGAAAATTTTGCTGAAGAGTCAACCCCTCCCCCACTTTCTTGCTACACTTCCAAAGTTTTCTTTAAAGGTTACAAACCCATATTAAGTTCATTTCAATTTGATTTTTGGATTGGTCAGAATCTAGCTCTATTTTCTAATGACACTAGTAGTAGTAGTTGTAGTAGTAGTAGTAGTAGTAGTAGTAGTAGTAGTAGTAGTCTACTACTACTACTACTACTACCACCTCTTCTTTCTATATGATTCTATCCTAACAGTTCTGTCAAAGTTATTACCAAGTATGAAACTAAAATCAATTTAAAAGGAAGACCAACTAATGTTCAAAGGCTAAACTAACCTAGTTTAAAAATTAGAAACTACAAATATATGAAATTCCTCTCCAAAGTTTGAAGTAACCAAAAGGGTATGTTAACAGAATACTGAATGAACTATAACTATAAAATGTAAATTGGAATCACAATGCCTTTCAATACCTGAAGATTTAGAGGTTAAAAATGAACAATTCTGCAATACTTGAAAAAAAAATCTATACATCATAACACTGACTACATGTACTTGTTTTTAAAATGTAAACATTAATTCGAATGGGAGTAAACCAATGAATAAGTATTTAAGAGGTCAAGGGACCTTTCAGTACTCTTCAGACAGTTAATTCTACTACTCTACCTATTAGTATTAAGTATATATCCTAGATTGAGAAAAGGGGAAGAGAAAGTCCATTAATCTCTATATGATCACTGGTTCATTCAACCTCATTGGGTCTCAGGTTCCTTCTCTTTAAAAAAAAAGAAGTTAGACAAGATGAGCTTTAGAAGACATTTTTAAGCCCTAACATTCTTTTGAGACACCGATGCTCTTTGGAGCAGTAACATATGAGTAACATCAAATACATCAATTTATATCAAAAACTCTGAAATTTTATACATATTGTATGGCATCAAGACATTGCAAATGGCCTTTCATTAATTCATAGAGAACCACAATTTTGCTATTGTATATTCAAAACCAAAACATTTCATCTGGAAAAGACACTATTTCTATAAATAAAAATAAAAGTCCATATAGATACACACATATGTATCTATATAATATACATAATCTATAAATATTTATATTTTTTAATAGTCTTGATTTTTAAAAAAGACCTACTTAAACTAACTCTAAATTAGCATGTGCACCTGACAATAGCATTCAGGCAGCAGCAGCACATGAAACATAGTTAATCCAGCTATGCAAAAAACCAGAAACAAAAAAACCCACTTTTCTGAGGACAATTATAAGGAACAGAAGAGCTTTGAACATCTACAACACTATAGTAGAAAGAGCTCAGAATATTAAACCCAAGTACCTGGATTCCAATGACCCCTCTGTTACATTACAACTGTAGGGCCTTGGTAGATCACTTCCCCTCTGGGGGTATCAATTTACTCATCATAAAATGGGCAGGTTCAGGTAAAGAATCTCTAAGAGCACAACTCTAAATCTTACGAATTTCTATAAATTTCCTATCTAGATTCTCAATTCCCATGTGAATATTTTGTCATTTTCAGGATTAAAAGTGGATCTCTAAATATGTCTCCCCTTTCAGACTCATCTAGCCCTCTACAATTAAAGCTCTGCTTTGGGAAAACTTGAGGCAATTTTTCTGTTGCCTCAGTATTATTGTTAAGAGAGGAATAAATTATTGTCACCTCTTTATTTGGGGTTTATAGTATGCTGAGTCTTTAACACATTGCAGCTTCTTCTGTTTAAGGCTGAATTCTAAAATAAATAGCAAAACAGCAAGAACAACCAACCACCACAAATTCTCTGGCCAACAGGTTTTGCTCAGGAGTACAAAACTTGAAAATATGGACTTGAAAGTTAATGAGACAATGTGGTACAATGGAAAACGTGCTAGATTTCAAAGTTAGAGGACCAGTGTTTAAATTCTTATTCCACTTCTTAAGTGATCTTGGGCTAGCCACTAAACTAAATCTAACCTGTAAAGTGAACAAGGTGGACTAGATTCCTTCTGTGGCCCCTTTTAGTTTTAAGTCATGATCTTAAGCCGAATCAAAGAGACAACCCTTTAAACATGAGTGCTCAATGACTTGTTAAAAAGTTGGATTTGTCTTAATTACGCTCCTCAAAAGTAGCAAATAAGAGGATTTTGAGGAAAGAAAGGCTGGAACAATAACTTTTTTTTCTTTCATTAATTTTTTGGCTCATTTGCTGTCATGGTAAAAGTGGAGGTTTCTATACAATATTGTAGATATAAAAATTTTAGTAAACTCTTAAGTGATAAAAATATTTATGTGTATAATTAACTGTTTTTAACACTAAAAATTATGCAGTGAAAATAAGCTTTACCATTTTTAAACTATGAAAGATGCACAAGAAAACAACAAAAATCCTAGGAAAAAATGTTTTAAGTATGTATTCACAAAAAAAAGTCACAACCATAACACAAACAACAATGCATCTTACCTCTATCATTATATGAAAGGCGTGCTTGTGAAGAAAAAACACAGGCAAAAGAAATTACAATTTATATTCAAAATGAGATGAAAAATGACACATCAATTATGAAAGAAAAAGGAAGGAATATGTTGGATTTGTTTTACAAAAAGTTAATAATGATCCAATTTTTTTCAAGTTATTTTTTCCCCCTTAAGGAATGGTAGGAAAGTTTACTCTTGGAGCAACTAATCAAAGCAAAGAATATTCTTGGACAGTATTTCGAGCCTACAGGAGAACCGTGTAGTTTTTCTGCCCTCAAAAAAACCTGAACCAAAAATACCTGAGATTTTAAATATCAACATAAGTATTTGTCTTCACCCTATGACCCTAACGTGTTCCAGAAATACTTTAAACTAAATGGGTTAATGTAATTAAATAATTTAAAACAAGTAGTCAGCTTTTTTTAAATTAATTTTCCAACACCAGATGGCAGTGTTGCTTTATCCAAAAGCTTTAAGTCTCCAGTAAAGGAATGTTTACATAATACCTATCATAACGATATAACTAAACGCAATAAACTGTGCATTTCTACAGTAGTGAGAAGGAAGAAAAACTAAATCTGGGGGTCTTAATCAAATCACTATTTTATGGTTTGGACCTTACTTCCTGACACTTCTGTGCTAAGAGTAAACCACAGAATCGCAGATTGCTGCCTCACTTTCTGAAGTTATTGATTCCTTTTTGGTAGAGATGGTGAAGAAAGCAAAAAAGCTGGATATAATACATACATACATACACACACATACACACACATACATACATATATACAAATACATACACACACATATGTATAAAAGTCATTGTAGTTATGGAGTAACACTGTAGGATTTTGTTTCTGGAGAAAGAAGTGTGCAGAAAATAGAAACAGGTGATACAAACAAAATAGGCCTGTCTTTAATTTATTGCCCTGACCACATCTAGCAAGGAATTATCAATTCTTCACAAAAAGTGCTGCCAAAGTGCCAAGGGTCTTCCAATAAATTTTTGATACCATGTGGATACTAGTAAGTTGATTGCCCATCCGTTCATTATCATTCAAAATTACCATATGACTAGGCCATTTCTTTTTCTAATCACAAACCTGACAACATACATTGCTTCTCAATTAATCAACAAGAATTTATTAAGCACTAAATTGCAAGTCCTGAACTACAAAGACAAAAAAAAGGAAATAGATCTGGGTCTAAAACGTTAGTAGCCAGGCCATGGGCATTGAGATTGCACATGTATAAAAATTTCTAAAATCTAACACCATTTATTAATGATATCATCACCATCACCATCCATACAAAAGCATGAAAACCACTTTAAGAACAAGATCTCCACTGTTTAGCCATCTAAAATATTGACATAGCTCATAAAATTCAAATACCTAGAAATGTATGCTTTGTGCGTATGAAAACTTGAACTAAACTATGCTATGAAAAACTAAAAAAGATATAATTATCTGTTTCTGAGTTTTAAAGATCTGTATAAAACTCAAACTTAAAAAAGAATACCCATTAAATTTTGGGTTTTACTCACTCAAGCTACTTTATCGGCTCCATAGCAAAACTCATCCAGCAATTCATACCAATTGGACATACCATAACAAGATTGGACAAGGCTTTCAAAAATTTTCGGATCATGCACGTGCTCAAGGACAAAAATATCACTATATTAAAATACAGGCATCACCAGTAACTTAGCATAAAAGGACAGTAGTTTTGTTCAATAACGTTGACTAACAAATGAACTAGAAGCAGATTTTGCTGTATTCCCATGAGCAAAGCACTGTTATGATAGTGGATCAGGATAGAAAAATAGCCTTGTTATCTTAAACTGAATATTAAAATGAGATTTTCATTGTATGAAACCTGAACAGAACAATGCTATAGAAGAGACAAAATACACCTTGAATGTCCAACTAAATGTTCTATTAAACAAATCCAAAATAAAACATAAAGGCTTCCCTCTGAAATTACCTCTCATTCACACTGCATGTATCTTATATGTATATAGTTGTCTTAATATTATCTCCTCAATTAGGCTATTAATGAGCTCTTTCAGAGAAGGGCAGTGTTTTTGCCTTTCTTTATATCCCTAGCGCTTAGCGTGGTGCCTGCTTAATGATTGCTGAATGACTGAATAACTAAAGCAAACAAAGAAAATTAACTTTCCAGATCAGGCCTGCACAACTTATGCTGGCTAATGCTAAAGGATTTGGGGCTGCCCATGAAAAATATAGCGGAAAACATCCTTTGTATGTAGAGGAAATTCTTTGGTGGGCTACAAGTTGTGCAGGCCTGTCCTAGATGATAAATATCAACTTTATAGATGATAATTACCCAACATAACAGAATTACACTGACAATATGTTAAGGAGCTGTAGTCAACAAAGAGATAGCCTCAGATTCTGCAAAACCCAGATTTGAGGCCTGCCTCTGAAAAGGACTGTGTGAGCCCAAAGAGGTCAATTAACCTCTCAGTGCCCCAGGTATCTCTCCAGACCATAAGTTGGCAGACCTGCAATCTGTAATGAAAAGAAATTTCCTCAGTGGAAAACTTTCGTACTCCCTGCAATTATGAAATCTCCCCCACTTCCTAAACAATATGGAAAAATAGTGACATACTGGTAGGAATATAGGATGCCTCCAAATTTGGACAATACCCTAAAATGCAATCTTTTTAAAGGAAAAAAAAAGTTCTGATAAATTCATTAATTCTTCCAAAGATTATAGCTATCATCCATGATGATATCTTCCAACAACACAGTATAAAAAGCTTTCCACACATTAGTGGTTTCTTGGGATACTATGGAGAAAAAAAATCATCACTAGTCAGCTAATCTTCGCATGAAAGTCTCTCTGAATTTAGAGAGGCAAGTATACAACAGTAAGTATACACTTATTGTATTGAAGAAGACATGTACATTTTGGAATTTTACTTTTCCCAATTTGAATAATAATGTTCTACTCATATTTATCATCACTATTTTTGGTGGTTTCTTCCAGATCTTCTCATAACATATCGTCTTCATAACTTTAAATTTGCATGTAAAAGAAGGCATTTTTAAAACCATAAGCAACCCATTTAAGAGATTCTTCCCCTTACTTATACTTAATAAAAAGACTAGAGTTCCATTTAGCTCCTAAGACATCATTTTAAATCATAAATTCTCCACCTAGGAGTGCGGTCCCAGGCTGCACTCAAGGTTTCTGTTGTTTGGGTACCTTCAAGACCGCAGTGGTCTATATCTGAACCAATAATCACATCAGTGTCAAATCACTATAGTATCCATATTACCATGAAAATAAGAGAACTATTTTTCATTTACTGAGGAATACGTGATGGAAAAAAAATCATCAAATACTTTGTCTATTGTCTATTGACAATGCATATAGTTGATGCATCAATACAAACATCCTGGACAAACATTATGGGCTCAATTCAATTCACACATTTGCTGAGCACCATTGTGTTCCAAGCACAGTGCCAGACACAGAGGATACCTAGATTATAATGGACAGATGTTCAGCCAAGATATTATCTAAACAAGAAAAGAGAGTATGGAATTGCTTTGGGAAGTTAAGCAGTAAGCTTAATGACTCCATACTTTTCCCAGAATCAAAGGCCATCATTTTAGCATTAATATCATTCTAATGATTCTGTATGGTCATAAGTCACGGAAAAACACAATTTCTGAATAATTAAAGTTTCAATTAATCTGAAAAATAAGAGAGAGGTACATGGTGACTATGAATGAGCAGCAACATTGGGTCGGTTTCTACCTCATTGAAATGAAACTACACTCTCCAAAGTTACCAGTGGTCTCTTAATTACTAAATCTGATTTTTTTTTTTTTTTGGTAATTCTTTATTCTTTTTGAAGTTTCTGCAACATGCAGATCACTCTCTCCTATAGCATTTGGTGATAATGGTCTCTTGGTTCTCCTATCCAATGGTTCCTCAATCTCTGTTGGATCATCTGTATTATACCCCCTAATGTTGGGTGTTCTTTGAAACGCTGTCACTTGCTGATCTCTCCAGAGCCCATGGGTTTAATTTTCATCTCTATTCAAAATATTCCCAAGTTTATATCTTCAGCCCCAGTATCTCTCGAGCTCTTGTCCCATGTGATCAACTGCTTAATAGATCATTCAAAGAGGCTATTCCATACCCAATTCAAATTCAACAATTATAAAACAGAACTCCATTATTCATCCCTCTTCAAACTTCCCTGTTTCTATCAATGGTACCATCATTTTTCACAACTTAGACACAAACCTACCTTTCCAAAGTTATTATACTCTTCCTGTGATACACACACCAGCTAACTGAACCTACAATATAAAGTCCAGCTAAACTGACCCTTTCGCTATTCCTCACATGAGACATTCTATATCCTTTCTCTATTCCTTAACTGTTACCTATATCATAATCTAAGTATCATGCACTTAAACTTTACTTCTATCTCTTAGAATCCCATTTTCTTCAAAATTCTGGTAAAGTATCACCTTCTACCTGAAGGTTGCTCCAATAGTGCCAGCTACAAATGCCCTTCCCCATCACAAAATTTAACTTGCATTCATCATGTATTTTGTATACAGCAACATGGCAGAGTGAATATACAATTATTCTTGGAGCCAGGGAAGACCTGAGTTCAAGTCTACCTGCTGATGATCCAGATGCGTTACCCTTAGGAAGTCACTGATTCTTTCAGTGTCCCAGGCAATTCCTCAAGTCTTTAAGTTTCAGAGAAGGTGCCCACTTGAAGTGGTAGAGGAAGTTTCCTCATCTGAAGGTTCACTATAACAATGAAATCAGAGATCCAATCCATATTCATGTATATTTATATATACTTATATAAATGTCCTTCCAATACAATGCAAGAACTGTTTTATTTCTGATTCTGTGGCACATTGCTAGCACACAGAGCTTAACAAATGCTTATTGACTGCTTGACTGAGAAGTGATATAAAGAATGTCATCAGCCAGATATGATGTATGACTTGAAAAAGAAATGAACTAATCATGTGACAATCGTAAGGGGCAACCAACTTACTCCACTGGTTTTCACATAATGCCAAAAAATCTAGGGTAATGTGCTTAACACTTTGGCTGAACCCACTGTGAAAAACTTCTAGGAAAAGAAGGGTATGGATGAGCATCACGTGAAATAATAAGATATAGATTACAATCTAAATAAAGAGGAAGTACTCACATTGATGAGATTAAAGATCTATCAAAATAGCCAAATCAGCATTATTTCTTTTATTGCTTAGATAATTTTTATCTACAACTGCTGATAAACTTATAAAGAAGATATATTAAAGGAAACAAATGCTTAGGTTTGGGAACACAGGTATGACTTGCTAACAGATCCATCAATATCAGTATTTTCAGATGCCTTAATATGACTATGAATTTAGATATGGAAGGAACCTAAGCCATCAAAAGCTGAAATCTTTCATTTTTGTAAAGGAGCCTCAGTCCTGGAGAGTTTAAGTGCTTGACCAGAGCCACACATTCTGGAGGCATCTGAGGCAAGGTTGGTACCCAGAACTTCCTTACTTCAAATATATCACTCTATTTTATCAAACTAACTAAAATTCTATCCAAATGTTACATCTCAAAATTATTATCAAAATTCCTAGTCCTTCCAGGTCTTCTCATTTAACTCCTTTTCTAAACTCCTTTAATAAATTTTTAATTTAATCCAGCCTCACAACTTCCAAGACTACACTGAGGTTCTAATCAACTGACCAAACCATACGTTGATGAAGAACTTAAAGGACTTTATGGATTTCTTTAAAAGATACTTCTGCTTAATCAAAACTATCAAGTAAACTGAAAATTGAGAGGAAATGTAAAAAGCTATTCACATAAGGTAAGGCAGATCTTGAGGTTTTCAACGATGTCTTTTAATTGCTGGGTAGATATATTCTCAGATTTTTCAGGGCAGCTGTAGTACTAAAAGTCAAGTAGCTAATTAATAATTGCCTTGTTTTAATGAAATCTTTATTCTTCAAAAGACAGAAGAGGTCGTGACCCGGGAAACAACTTAGATGTGATTCTGATCACTAAAGAGGGAAGTGGTTACCAAAGCAGAAATGACAAGAACTGTGGGAGGAAAAGACTATTCCATATCAGAGTTCTTGACATTACACAGATAAAATCAAGGTAAGCATTTCATCATACTGTGCCTCAGTTTCCTGATGTAGGATGAAAGGTTTGGGTGAGAAAACCACTAAAAGCCCTTCCAACTCTAAATTTATGGTTCTAGATTATGGGAGATCAAATTTTTAAGAGTCCAGAGAAAGAATAGGTAGAATTTAGGCTATAAGCCTAAAATTCTTTATAGGTGGCTTTCCTGAACAAAAATCTAATGGCACAAACAAAAAGGATCATAATGTAAGTGTAAAGGGAACCATGTCTTTTCACAGAAAATTAATTAACTAATATAGATAATGGAGAATATATATAAAACATAGATAACAAGGTAGAGAATAAATATAAAGCATAAATAACAAGATGGCTGTCTGAATGGAGGCAGGCTGATCAGTTGCCCAACTCCTATGACAGCAAAAACCTAAAAGTTGCTCTAGGCAAAATAATGACCAAGAAGTCCGAAGAGCAACTATATCAAGTGATGCCTTTCATCCAAGAACTGCACAAAGTTAGCCAATACCCACGGGCCAGAGGAAAAGAGCTGCCAGCACTAGCACAGGGAGAAAAAAAAAACAACTGGCAGCCTCCCAGCTGAAAAAGAGATGAACCAGAGATATGTACAGCTGCAAGTCTCTATGTCCAGAGACTCCAAGAATGGAAGCAATAAAGCACTGTGGTCATAGGGATGTTGAAAGCAGGGGAACTCAGACTAGGAGAAAGCTTATGAGATCCCTAAAACTCTGTCCTGGGATGCTATAAAAAGCCCTGAAGGTCCAGGGCTCTGACCCTCAAGGATCCATGGGGGAACAAACACTGGGAGGCTGAGATCAGCACAGGAACCCAGGTGACCCAGGGCTAGACCAAGCGGAGCCAACTACTTCATCTAAAAGCCCAGAAGAAAGCAGAGATTGGCTCTGGTACAAAGCTTCAGTTGAGGAATGAAGACTAGAGATATGAATAAACTAATAAGACATTAACCTCATTAAAATTACTGCATTTAGTTATAGTTCTGTTCTCAGGCAGGCAGGCAAGGTAGCAGGGAGATCAATGATATGAGCAGTCTAAGAACAGCAATACAGTTTGAAGTATATCCCAGACCAAAGCATAAGTACCCTCTTCATAGTCTCCATTAGAACTTCAAATTGAATGGATTTTGTATATCCCCTGGGAAAACACTGGGAATAGGACTGCTGCAAATGCAGAAATGAAGCAAGATTTTCCTCCTCTCTCCCCCCACAGATCAGTCATCCTTTCTTGCCCCTGTGGAAGAACCTAATCCAACTCATTGATGGAACTCAAAACCTAGGGATTTCTTCTTTCCTTCAGCTGATGGCCCTCATCAGCTTCCCTCCATCCATTCATCCATCCATCCATGCATCCACTTATCCAACATCATGAAGTTCAATCCAGGAGAGGTAGTATCTGAACTCTTGTTCTCCCTAGCTCATTGGGCAACAACATGTAGAGGACATGGCGCTGGATCTTTTCAGTAACAAGTATGTTTCAGGTGTAGCAGTTCAACCGGCCTGAATACTGTGGTTACTGACCACAACCTCTAGGTTCCGGGGGGTAGAGGGTGTTAAGGGTAGAAAAACCCAGTTATCTGCCAGAGAAAATTCTACAGCTTCATTTGGGGCATGGGTCACCTATAGAATCACAAGTTTCAAAGGATTCCTTATGATGAATGATCTGTACAATTTTATGAAAACAGATAAAAAAAATAAACCTTTCTGAATAATTAGAATTTCTTATTCTTAATGTGGTAAAGTAAATATGTCTGAAAAATAATATGTGGTTCCTTGTACATGCAGAGACAACAAGGGAATCCACTAAAAATATGTTGTCTAACCCATTTCTCAAAAAAAAAAAAAAGGAATTATTGCAGATCTAAAGTTGCTCCCCCAAAAAATCAACCTAGAGAATAACACCTCAACAACTACAAGTAGACACAAAAGAAATAAAAGATCTTCTAACAAGTACTACATGGCTACCTAGATGAAGCAAGGTATAAAAAAAAAAAATTAGAAAGAACTGGAAGGAAAAGAAGTACCTTAGAATAATAGTAGTAAAATCCACTCAAGAACTCAGACTCACTGAAAGCTAGACAAAAATAGAAATCAATGACTCCATAAGACAAGAAGTGGAACAAAACCAAAAGACTGAAAAACAGAAGGAAATAAATGATATCAGGTATCAAAAGCAACTGACCTACAAATCAAATAAAGGAGAACTAGCTTAAAAATCATTGGACTCCATGAAAACTATGATTTTTTTTTAAAGTTTAGACACTATAGTTCAAGAAATCATAAATAAAAAGTACCCAGATTTTTGGAAGCAGAGAACAAAATGAAGACAGAAAAAATTCATTGATCATTTCCTGAAAAAAAAAAATCCCTAAGGAAAAGTTCTAAGAATATCATATTAAAGCTCCAGAGCTTCTTTGTCAATAAATGAATGAGTAAACAGATAGATGAATAAATAAACAAAAATAAATGGATGGATGGACAGAAATACTACAACCATCTAGAAAGAAGTTCAAGTACCAGTCAGGATCACACAAGACCTGGCAGCTTCTACTTATAAACCAGAGGAGATTTCGGAATACAAGATTCCAAAAGTGAAAAAAAGAACTAAGCTTATAACCAAGAATAACTTACCCTGAAAAACTCAGTATAATTCCTATGGGGGCTGGGAGGAGGGGAAGAATCCTTAATGGATTTCAAGCATTTCTGATAAAAATACTAAGGTTTTAAAAGGAACTTTGAAATGCAAACTCAAAAGGGACCCAGAAAGATAATTTTATTAGAGCAATGAGAAGGGGCTGCATGATGATTCAGTGCTAACATTCTAATTTTAATGTCCTTAAAGAGTACTGAAAGAGTAAAATAAGCATATAGGACATGAGGTTAGACTGGTTCTATGATGAGGGTATAAGAAGGTATAGGGTGTATAGAGAGGGAGTAAAAGGAAGAATATGCTAATGTAGAAGAAGGAGAAGGAGGTGGGACTTGCTATTTTTCATACTGGAATCAAAAGAGCACACAAACAAAAGAGATGAGGGGGAGGTCATCAGATGAAAGTCATTCTTATCTGAAATGGACAAAAAAGGGTTGAATGAGCGCACACACACACAGAGAAATACATCAAACTCAACAGAGAAGCAAGTGACAAGAGTGGGAATTAAGGCAGAAGGTAATACCACGTAGAGGATAGTTATAAATAAAACAAACTTCTTTATGCTAAAGTGGAATTAAAAAGAAAAACAAAAAACTGGAATCTAAAGGGGATGAACCATCAGTTGTGCGATGTCTGAATCGTGGCACGCAAACATAATGGAATATTATTGTGCCACAGAAAATGAGGAAAGCGATAATATCAGAGCCCTGTATAGTATGAACTGGCACAGAGTAAAATGAGCAGACCCAACAGTTTGTATAACAACATCGCAAAGAAAAACAACTCCAATAGACTTAAGCACTCTAATCAAAACAATGACCAACCATGTCTCCAAAGGAGCTATGATGAAAAAAAGAGAGGACAGATGTAAGATACAGACAGAAATACGTACTTTTGGACGTGTCTGGATTCACTTTGCTAGACTCTGCTTATTTGTTATAGGAGTGGTTTTTTCCTCTGTTTGTAATTGAGTGTTATCAATAAGTAATGTCAAAAAAAGGTAGGGTTATGGTAACAATTTTAAAATGTAGAGAACAGAAAGAAGCTCTATAGTGGCAAGGTACCCACAAACTGAGCAGCCTTCATGAACTAATGCAGAAAAAAGGGAGCAGAACCAAGATGACAATTTCTACTATACTATCAATATTGTAAAAATAATTCTAAAAAGCTGTCCTAAGAATTCTAATCGGGGGCGGAGCCAAGATGGCGGCGTAGCAGCAGCAACATATCGCAGCTCTCACATAGCCACCCCAAAATACCCAGAAAATAGGATTCTAAACCAATCCTAGAACTCCAAAATGCACACAAGGATACTTCCCACTAAAGTCAGCT
>CM053588.1:205303326-205380809 GCA_028646515.1 Pseudochirops corinnae | reverse complement strand
GAAAATGAAAAGTAACAAAAATGAAAGCAAAAAAAATATATTGAATTACTTAACAAAACTAGGAGCTAGAATTTAAAAAATTGATAAGCCATTGGCCAATTTGATTTTTTAAAATTTGTTTAAAAAATTACCAGTATGAAAAATGAAAAACATAAATTCACAACCAATGAAGAAATGTTATAAGTTATTAAAAGCTATTACACACAATAAAACTAAGCTAAATGAAATGAATATTTATAAATACATAAACTGTCTGGATTAACAGAACAAGAAATAGTCACATAATTCTATCTTAGAAAAAAAAATTGAAAAAGCTGCAAATGAATTCCCAAAGGGGAAAAAAAAATCCAAAACCAGGGGTGGCTAGGTGGTGCAGTGAATACAGAGCACTAGCCCTGGAGTCAGGAGGACCTGAATTCAAATTCAGCCTCAGACACACCACAAAACTAACCATGTGACCTTGGGCAAGTCACTTAACCCCAATTGGCCTACCTTGCCCCCTCCAAAAAAGAAAAAAAAAATCCAGAACCAGATGGACTTACAAGTAAATTATACCAAACATTTAAAGAACAATTAACTCTAATATTAAATAAACTGTTTGGGGAAAAGAAAAAGGAAAAGATATTCTACCAAATTCCTTGTATCACACAAATTTAGTCTTGATACTTAAACCAGATATTTAAGCCAAAAGCAGAAAGGAAAACTATAAAACATCATCTCTAATGAACAACGACACAAAAATTCTAAATAAAATATTATCAAGGAAACCATAGCAACATATCACAAAGATTATACACTATAACCAGGCTAAAGTTTATGAGAGTTTAATTCAACAGTAGTAAAACTAAAAACATAATTGACTATATTAATAAGAAAAATAACAAAAATCATATTAGATCAATAGACGTAGAATTTTTTTGACAAAATATAATAGCCAATCTTTTGTTGTTGTTGTTTTGGGTGTTGTTTGGTTTTTGGAGGAGGGACACAGGGCAATTGGGGTTAAGTGACTTGCCCAAGGTCACATGGCTAGTAAGTGTTACAACAACAAACCACTAGAAACCATGGGAAAAAAAACAGAGCTTTCCTTAAAATATGTATTACCTATTTAAAACTAAGAGTCAGCATTATCTGGAACAGATATAAGAGAGGACTTTCTGATACAATTAGGAGTAAACCTAGGCTGTCCATTATTACCACTACTATTTGATAGTGTCAGAAATGTTAGCTATAGTAATAAGACAAGAAAAAGAAAATGAAGGAATAAGCATAGTAAAAGAAGAAACAAAATTATCTCTGCAGATGATATGTTTTACTTAGAAAACCCTACAATCAACTAAAAAACTAACTGAAACATTTAATAACTTCAGCAAAGTCGTAGAATATAAAATAAATTCACATAAAATAACAGATATCTGTATATTTTGGGTAGCTAGGTAGCTAGAGTGCAGTACCTAGAGTCAGGAAGATTCATCCTCTTGAGTTCAAATTTGACGTCAGACACTTACTAGCTGTGTGACAAGTCTTTTAACTTCAACTGCCTCCCATCAACTCCTCCAAAAGTAAAAGTGTTATGTTTTACCATTTCCTTCATTATTTTTTATTGTACTGAAGTATTCCATAACTTTCACATATCACAACTTGTTCAGCTATTTCCCAATTGATGAGTACCCCATCAGCATCCAATTTTTTGCCACTATGAAGAAAGCTACAATAAATGTTTTTGTACATATGTATCCTTTTCCTCTTTCTCTGAACTCTTTGCGGCACAGATTTTTTCCCTAATTTCCTGATTATCTTCTTATTTTAGTTGAATTGCTTTTATTTGTGCAAAACCCATTTAATTTTAAATAATCAAAATGTCCATTTTAACCTCCTGTGAACCTATCTCTCATTTAATCATGAAGTCTTTCTCTATCCATAGGTTGGATAGACAGTTTCTTCCATGTTCGTCTAATTTAGGTCACTCTTTATGTAAAAAGTTTTGTAACTGTGTTCATGTAGTCCTCCTGTATATATCTTTTTATTTTTATCTTTTTTATTTTTACAATATTGTTGTTATTGCATAAATTGTCTCCCACTGAAAATCAAAAATAAATAAATAAATTCTGGGAAAAAAATAAAGGGGCAGAATAAAAAAAAAAAAAAAAGGTAGGACAGTGGTTCTCAACCTGCGGGTCATGACCCCTTCGGGGGTTGAACGACCCTTTCACAGGGGTCGCCTAAGACCATCGGAAAAAACATTTCTGATGGTCTTAGGAACCAAGACACCACTCCTCTATCCATCTCCAGGCGGGTCCACCCACATGCAGATACACCCACATGTGAGTATTAAAGGGTCCCAGCATTAGGAAGATTGAGAACCACTGCAATAGGAGAAGACACTCTTAACCCAACACTTTCCAGAGGTGGGAGGTATACACATATTGATCCTTTCACATATTTTCAGACCTTTTTATTCATAATTATAGTGTATTCATTATATAAATTAATTATAAATTTATGTCACAATTAAAACATATTCATCTAAAAATGCTGAATTTTTATACAAGACAAAGGAATCATATTAAAAAAACTTTTCATTTCAAAAAATAAACTCTCTCCTGGTTGTGCTCATTCTACTTTGCATCAGTTCATATAAAACTTCTTAGATTTCTCTGAAGTCAACTTCTTCTTACACAATAATGCAATCTCCCTTTAAGATCTGTTGTTGTGCTTAGGGTCACATAGGCTAGCAAGTATCTGAGGATGGATTTGAACTAAGGTCTTCCTAACTCCAAGCCCAGATTTCTATCTACTGAGCCACCAAGCTGACTCCATTGAGATTACTTCTATCCAAATTTTTCACCCAATATTTATCCTGGTGGTTGTTATCTATTGACCATGGACATTTTCTGTATTTTCTCAAGGAGATGAGTGCCTGTCTCAGAATATCCATTATGGTTTTTCACATGGGAGAGCTGTCCCAGAAGAGGGAGATGCAAAATGATGCACTATGATGAGGCAAAAACCAGAAGGCATCAATAAAAACTTATTTTTTTAAAACATAAAGTAAATGGGAGTCCTGGTAGTACCAGATCACAAACCATAGTACATAGCAGTAAACATCAAAATGATTTGTCATGGGTTAAAAAATACAGAAGTGAATCAGTGAAACAGATTAGGTACAAGCAAACAAGCACAGCAGCCTACTGTTTTATAAACCCAAAGATTCCATCTACTGGGGTAAGAACTCACCATTCAACAAAACATGGCTGGGAAAACTGGAAAGTAGTCTGACTGAAATTAAGTACAGACCAACATTTCACAGGGCACGCAAGAGAAACTCCAAATGCATACCTTATTTGGACCATAAGGGTTACATCATAAGCGAATCAGAGGAGTAAAGAAGAAAATACCTTTCAGATCTATGGATAATTCATGAGCAAACAAAGGCCAGACTATTAGATCACAGAAGATAAAATGGAGAGTTTTTATAACATAAAATGTGAAAGTATTTGCACAAACAAAACCAATTCAGCTAAAATTAGAAGGGAAACCGAGGGTGAGGGGAGTCTTTGGAGCAAATTTCTCTTATAAGGGTCTCACTTCCAATATCTATAAGGAAATGACTTCAAATATCTAAGAATAAGATGCACCGATAAATGGTCCAAGGACATGAAAAGGCTGCTCAAGGAAGAAATACAAACTAACAACGGCCATGCTTTTTTTCTTAACATTCCAAATGACTAAATTGGAGAAATGTAAGTGAAAGCAACTCTGAAGTTCCATCTCAGACCTATCAGATTGGCATGACAAATATTTGAGGAGCTACAGAAATATTGGTGTGCGAATGCACTGCACTGTTGGGGGAACCACAAATTGGTTCTGGGAATTCTGGAAAGCAATTTGCAACTATGCTCTAAAAGTTCACCTCACCTCTGTATATTCTTTAACCCAGGGATGCTATTACTAGGCCTATACATCCAAACAGATCCAAGAAAGAAGAAAAGGACACATAGCTATAAATGTATTTATAGAAGCTCTTTTTGTGGAAGCAATGTACCAGAAAACCAAGAAGGTACCTAGCAATTGGGGAATGACTGAACAAGTTAGGAATATGAATGTGATGGAATACGATTGTGCCATAACAAATGATGAAGAGAAAAACTTCAGAGAAAAATGAAGAACTTGTATAAACCGATGCACTTTGAAGCGAGCAAAACCATCAGAACACCTATAACAACACTGTAAAGACAAAGAATTGTGAAAGACTTCAGATCTGGAGTCAGAGCAATGTTCAGCCATGATTCCAAGGGACCCACGGTGAAGTATGCTACTCATGTCCTAAGAAATGTGACAATTTAGGTGTACAGATTGAGACATTTTTTAAGAAGATCAATGCAAGATTTGTTCTGCTTGACTATATTTGTTACATTGGTTCTCTATTTTTTTCTCTAGTTAAGTGGGAAGATAAGGAAAATTATTTCTGGGGCAGCTAGGTGGTGCAGTGAATAGAGTGCCAGCCCCGAAGTCAGGAGGACCTGAGTTCAAAACCCGGCCTCAGACACTTGACACACTTACTAGCCGTGTGACCTTGGGCAAGTCACTTAACCCCAACTGCCCTGCCTTCCCCCCTCCAAAAAGCAAAAAAAAAAAATTGTTCACTGAAAAATTAATTTAATTTTAAAAAATAAAAATAAGTTCTACATGGCTATACTAATAGCTAGGCTCTACCAAACTGTACATCACTTCAAGAGGAAAATACAAATACTTTCTGGTATTTTTCCCAGAGTTTGGGGATTTCTGGTTTTGTTGTTGTTGTTGTTGTTGCTGTTTTTCATCTTGTCTACTGGGCTCAATACATAGTTATTTACTACAGAAGGTCTGGACAGTTACTAAAAGATTTCTTCGAGTCCAGAGTCCAGTATTTGCTTATGCTCAATTTCATCATCAAGAGAACACAGAAAACCACAACACTGTACAATAATTCATAAGCTGCAAACTTTTCAAAGCTTACTTGCACACACAAACTTCAGGTTTTTTTCAAAGTAAAATGTCAAATTTATTGTATACCTTCTAGTACAGCAGGAGCTGTACAATAAGAATGGCTAACGTACCCCTTTTCTCCCCTCACTTGCACCCTTCTTACCTACGGTAATTGAATTTTGCCAGCCCAGAGCCTGTGAGGAAGATGGTGCAGGTGAACCAGCAGACCAAGGATAAAGGCAGTACCATTGGTTAATTAGTATTTACATATTTCTTAACCACTCAGCCTGTATAAAATTGTGCTATCCTTTTTATTAGGTTCTTATCTTTTTTATGTTTTTTTTTATGATGAAGTTTGAGTATTCCACTCCTAACTTGATTTTCCCTATGTCTTGTGATTTTTCTTGAGATTTTGCATACATAGCTGATTTTTAGAAACACAGCAGAACTGACTGTATATGAAAAACATATTAGCTACAATACTCGAGGCGTTTAGAAATCTTAAAAATGTCTTATGCAAAATTTGTGTCCAAAAATGATGTCTCTCTTTAGATTTGGCACAGTTCGATTCTGCTGTATCACATAAAGTCAACCAAAATTTAAGAAAAAATGTACTGTAGATTGTATAACAGTAGCATGTCCCTTGTGTGTTATAATTACTTCTTATTTCACTTTCATTGTCAATCTAGTTTTATAACCCAAAAAGATGAATAAATTCAGTTTAAAATTTTGGTAAAATTATAGCTGCTTTTCCTCACTCTTATTTGTTTTCATTAAATTTAGTGACAACATTTTACTTTTGCACAAGACAATTCTCACACACATCTGTGGAAATGATCCAAAAACAGTTCATCAATTGTTAACAGAAATGAACTTTAACAGTAATAATGTAGTATTTGTTCTAAGTGTTGTTATCTTTTGATGTTAAGATCATTTATAGTATTGTAGACATTGTTTATATTATTCCTTAGGCCTGCTTTCTTCACTACGTCAATTCATATATGTCTTTGTTTTTAATTCTTCATATTTATAATTCTTTATGTTAGCCTCTTTTCTTAAAAATAAAATTATCTCCATGTATAAGTGAGCTGATTTGTATTTTTCTGTAAGCAAGAGGTACCCCAAAATGCAATTCAAGTATTCATTTATTAAGCCTCTCCACTGACCATGGCTCTGTGTTAGGTGTTAGATACACAAAGATGAAAATCATATTTCCTGTCCCTAGGGAGCTGACAGTCTAATAAGTATGATCCAAAGTAGAATGCAATATAGGAAAAGAAGAGATCCAAACAAAGTACTGAGAACATTTGAGGATAGATACATCATTTCCAGCAATAAGGATGTTGACTAACCAATATTAAGTTAGTAATCTAGGCAAGTAGTCATCAATTATTTCTTTACCACTCTCCTTCCATCTCTGTCTTTCTTCATGTAATTCCCTCTACCTCCGCCCCCCTCAAAAAAAAAAACTCCAACCAGAAACGAAAGAAAAATTTCTTGGGAAATCATGATTTAACATTCTAAAGTTACAGAAAGCTGAAACAAGGAGACAGAATTTTTTTTTTAATTGCACAGGAATAAAGAAGCACAATAAACATCAAAACTATGTTTTCAAAAAATCTAGAAAAGGAACATTCATAGCTAAGATTCTCATTTTTCTATAACCTCTCAAATCAAATTCCCTTTTTTTCAACTATGAAAGAATATTTAAAATACTAATTTATCTCTATATTCCAAGGAATGGCTATAACTAGTTAAGGAGAATGTTACCCTTGATGATTATGAACTACAGAGCATCGTTATCCTTTAGTAAATCATGAAAAAAGAAAAAAATTGAGCTTTTCTCTTTCCTAAGGCAAATTCCTTTAAATAATAAACAAGTGATACCAGTCCATCCCTTATTCTCCAACAGACTGTCCGATTATTCTCACTCTTACCTATCTTAAATCTCTTCAGATCTATGGGCTGCTTTCTAACTGCCTATAAATATGCACATTTGATCCACCCCACCCATCTTTGCTAGCTGGGGGCCTATATCTTCCTCTCTCCTACTGACCCTGTTAGTGGCAATACTTCTTGAGAAGGCTGTCTAAAACCAGTATCTCCACTTCCTTAACTCTCATTCTCTTCTTCACTGTCTACGTTCTGTCTTCCACTCTCCTCATCTCACTGAAACTGCTCTCTCCAATATTACCAATATTACATTTTTGCCCAATGTAATTGCCTTTTTTCTGTCTTCATCTTCTTGAACTCTCTGAGCCCATGATGCTGTCAAACACTGTCTCTCCTGGTTTTCCTATCTGTCTGACCATTCTTCTCTCAGGCTCCTTTATTAGATCTTCATCTATCTGATAACCATGGGACTCCCCCAAAGCCCTGTCCTGGGTCCTCTTCTCTTATCCCTCTATACTATTTAACTTGGTAATATCACCAGCACCTATGAGTTCAATTATCATGTCTATGCAGGTAATTCTCAAATCTATTTGCCTAATCCTAACCTCTACCGACCTCCTGTCTCGGATTTCCAAATACCTACTGGATATATCAAACTGGATGTCCCACAGACATCTTAAACTTAACACATCCCAAAGTAAACTCATTATCTTCCCCTTCAAAAACTTTCCTCTAAGTGTCAAGGTTACCACCATGCTCCGGGTCACCAAGACTCACAATCTAGATGTCATTCTTGACCCCTTGCCTTCTTCTCATCCCACATACCCAATCATTTGCCAACTCCTTTTGTTTCTACCTTCACAAATCTGTACACATCCCCATATCTGCTCTGCAGTTGCTACCAAACTGGTCCAGTCCCTCATCACCTAATGCAATAGCCTTCTGATTGATTTCCTGTCAAACAGACCTTTCTAAAACACGAGCCTAACCACATCACCTCTTTAATTTAATAAATATGGTAGCTCTCTATTGCCACAAGGATAAAATATGAAATCCTTTGGTTTTTAAAGTTCCCCTCTCTTGACCTTTCCAGTCTTCTTCATTCTCCCTCCCCACCACCGCCCCAGCATATAATCTGAAGATCGAGAAACACTTGTCTTTTTGTTGTTTTACACAAGACACTGTCTATCTCCTCATTCCAGGCATATTCACTCCCTGTGCTCCTTACCTGGAACTCTTTCCCTCCTCATCTCCACCTTCTAACTTACTCCAATTAAAAGCTAAAATCCTACCTTCTGCAAGAAATCTTTTCCAGACTTCTATATTTCTAGTGCCTTCCCTCTGAAATTATCTCCATTTTACCCTGTATATCTTGTTTGTACATAGTTACTTCCCACTTTCAACTGTGAATTCCCAGAAAACCATTTTTTTGCCTTTCTTTGTATCACCGGTGCTTAGCACAACATATGACATGTGATCGGTTTTTAACAAGTGTTTGTTGACTTGACGACATCTACTAAAATTCCTTCTTTTCCTTAATCTAAAAGAGCCTATGTGGTAGTAATGTGGAAAACAGCAAACTACAGGTACGTAATTCATACAGTTCTTGTCTGTTTTTCTTGGATAATCTATGAAAAATAGGTGGCCTTCCAAAGTTCCATTTCTTTTTTTTAAGGCAAGAAAATGGTAAAAACGAACGGTTCTTTTGAGACAGTGCTAACCCTATTCTAACATGAGGAGTCAGAGGCCTGCCTAAAGCAAGAAATGACAGAAATGAAGCTGTTTTGTTTTCCATGTAATGTCAGAAGGAATAGCAATCTCAAGGAAAAGATAAGAAATGTTTTAGTGTTATACTACTACACAGATGAGTCTTGAAAATTGTCCTTTCCACACATTTAGCCCTGAGGATGCTCCAATTTCAAATCTGAAACCAATCTAATAGAAACATCGGCTAACAAGAACATAACTGTAAACTTTTAACCTCCTAACAAAGGCAGAAGGGGTAAAGAACTAGGTTTAATTTTCAAGGAAGGGAAAGCAATGTTTAAGACATTTTAAGTATAAAGTCAAACACTTAATGGACACCAAGAGCATTAGAGTAAGAATTTTCAAGTATGTTTTCCCTTAGTAATACTTTATCAATATGATTTCTTTTGAAGAATAAAATTATGTTATTGCTTGAGAGAAAAATGAACAAAAATAGAAGGAAAAAAAATGTGACAACAAAATTAAATGAGCTGTCCAAAAGAGGTGAGGTTTTCAAAACTCACTAATGACCACTGATCCACAAAATGGAATGCCTAAACTATTCCTGAACAGAAGACACTAAGGATAAAGAAACTGAACAAATTCCTAATAATAATAATTCTCTACACAGACATTAATACAAAGCTCTTGGTTTAATGAGCAATTAAGCAATATTCTAACTCGACAACAAGAAGGTAAACTTGTAGTTAAGTAAAACAAGAGAAAAGACAGCAAATCAAATATCATAAATAACTACAGCCACTATGTATGAAAGGAGACAATTAACACATCAGAATAGTGTTTCTCAAGCTACCATAGTCTGAATTAAAGGGATTAGGAAGGTTACTGAATTTCAAGGATTCTAGAAAATGGATCTGCCAAAGATTTCACATTGATAGTCATGAGGTAGTCTCCTTTACCTCTCCTGGTCTTCTCTCTATTATAGTCTTTTAAGTTCTACTGCAATCAAAATAAAGTAGACTTAATACCTGATAGATAACTGGCAGTGCCTATACGTAAAGAAACTTGGGCTTATGTATTCTGTTGGGGTAGGAGTTAAATGCAAAAACAAAAAGACAGAAAAACTGAAGGAGGAAAGAAAAAGAAGTCACAGAAGGAAAATATGTAAAAAAAAATTACTTTCAGCTTTTTCAGGGGATCTTAAATGACTACATTTTCCTAAGATTTAACTGTTCCTAAAAAAAAAAAAAAGTTAGAGTCCTTTCTTCTGTTTCCAAGAAACAAAAACTGAAAGGCTTTCTTTTTAGATATTATGCTCATGATCTTACTTCTCTACTTCATACCTAATACCTACGTTAAAAAAAAAACACTGCCTAAGTGATGTTTGTATTCCGGAAAAAGTCTAAGATATTCTCATTCTTTCTAAAAATTTCTACAATGTGGAGTCTATACATAAATAATGACAGAAACATTATTTTTTTCCTCAGGTATATAGTATCTGGTAAAACAAAATCAAACTTGGAGATTCAGATAAATTACAGTCCTGGATTCCTTCCTTACTAAAATAAAATTTAAAAGCCCTCATTTTAAAACTGGGCTTCTTAAATTACTGTGTGTCATGGAACCCTTTATCCTATGAACTCCTTAGAATAGTGCTTTTAAATGCATAAAATAAATAGAGCTAGAAAGGAAATGAATTATATTTAAACTGGATTACTGACATATAAAAATTATGATATTATAATATATGCACTTCTTTGTTAACACATTAATAAGATAATATATTTTAAATAAGGCAAGTTAATGCTAAATTTTATTTTTTAAGACATCAGTATGGAGACTGAGTTCTACTTTCATCATTAAATTTCAGTTAGAAGTCGGTGGAAATAAAGATTTATTTTTTTCCTATACAAGTTCCTGGTCCTGATGAAATCTGTCCATGGACCAGCTTAAGAACTACTGCTTTGAAGGAACACCCACAGAAGAGTCAGTATTTCAGCTAAAACAAAATGTTCATTTAGGCCACCTACTTCTATAAAGGCCATGAAATATATGAAGCGACTCCAAAGGACTCATGATACAAAACACTACCCAATCTCCAGAGAGAAAACTGATGGATGCAGTGTGCAGACTGAAGCTTTTTTCCTTTCCTTATTTTTCTTGTTTTGTTTTGTTTTGTTTTTTCAGAACATGGCTTATGCGGAAATATGTTTTGCATGACTTCATGTATAATGGGTATCATATTTCTTGCCTTCTAAATGAGCGGAGAGGGAGTTAGGAGAGAATTTGGAACTGAAAACAAAAATAAAATTTAACTTTTTTTAAAAGAACCGAAACAAATAAAGCATGTGAAGGAGAATAGTTGGAATAGTTATTTAACAACAAACGTCAAGATTTATAATTAATCAAATTGTTTCACAACAAAAAAGAATCTCTTTATCCCTAAACGTTCACCCTTCCTTCTGACTTGATTTCCCTTTGCCTGTTCAATCTCATTCTGGAAGCCAGACCTAACTGGAAGTGCAATGGAGACTGCTTCCTATAGCTGGGGGTAAATTAAGTGAGATGTAAGACCACCAGGTATCTTTCTTGCCACATGGGTTACTTCTATGCCCTCCAAACAGGACAGCACACTATTTTCTGACCCAATAATGTGGCCTAAGGATCCATGCAACTTATCACTCAGGACTGCTGGCTTTATTAACCCTGAAGCGGACCTTTTCTTGTATGTTTACTGTTTTCCAAGTGAGGCCTCCTTGAAAGCAGAGATTATCCATTATTTTATACTCAGCAAGGACACACAGTAGGCATTTAAATGCTTTTTTTATTCATTCTTTCTAAAATACTTTAATGCTACTGGCACATCTGGGTCTTTATTAACTATATCTGAATGACAGTTTAATCTATATCAATTATCAGAAAGGAATAATCAACAAACTTTTTTAAACTGTTAAAATACTTTGTTTTCTACTACCTGAGAAAATATAAAAGAGCTTCACTATAGCAGTTTTTCCTGTAGTAGTTATTCTGATTAATATACAGCCAATCATTTTTCAGAAGTTAAAAAAGAAACATGATAAAGGCTGACACTACCAGGTTTAATCAAGGATCCTAGCTAGAAACAAATGGTCTTCTAGACTATTACTTCAGAAAGCCTCTAAAGCATATAAAACAAACATCTGCAAAGCACATTAATCTCACTTGGTCCACAAATTTTATCCCTACCCAAACCAATACAAACTTTCACTTGAAACAGAATGTTTAGATTATGCACAAGCTATGCTTAATTTAACACTAATCAATAACTACTCATTGGTTATTCACTTAGGACACATAAAAATTAAACTATTTTCCAAAATATTATGGTGTGGCATAAAGCCAAAATAATTGTGATGTACTAAACACTAAAAAGGGGCCTTTTCTTCCACCACAACTGTACTATGCGCAACTTCAGGATAGTAAAAAGAAGACTGATTTTTTTTTAATTGCTCACATTTTTAAATGATCTCATAAACAAAACAAAAAAACCCCAAAACTGGGGAAGTGATTCAACCAACAAGTAAATGTTTAGTCCAATAAATTAAAATAATTGTTTTGACACAGCCTGTGACTTTGATAGCTCACCTTGAATAATATGCCAATATATTCTTCATATCCTCCTACACATTCATCATTATAGCCATCATTCTTTTAAAGAACAAAGATCCACAGGACTGTAGCATAATTATAAGACTTGTTTAATGTACTGTATTTGTGAAAGTTTAAAACTAGAATCAGGAAACTAGTGGGCCATTGAAAGTTGCTGAAATTAAAGTTTTAAAAATTTTGTGCCAGGCATTTTTTTTTAATATGTAAGATAATAATCAACTAATTCTCCTAACAGAAAACTATCTAACTACAAGTTAGCAATTGTTTTTCTGGGCCAGGGCCATATTCTCAGCAAACTACAAGTAGTTCTATTTGGTATCCCTTTTGGCACTTTCTTATGCCTACATAGCAGCAAAGTTTAGAATAGCAAAGAGGATTCAAGAAAAGAGCTAACAGCTTTAAAGGCTACTTGCTTTCAAAACTTGTAAAGTGGGGGAGAGAGAACTACTGCTAGATGAGTTAGGCAATCCTTCCACAGAGTGTGAAGATGAGTTTTTCCAAGTGGAATATACATACAAGGTCTCTTTCTCTTCCTCAGGTAGGCAGGAAGAAAAGAAGCATTTATTAAGCATTTCCTATGTGCCAGGTACTGTGTTAAAATATAAGCAAAAAGACAGTCCCTGCCCTCAAGAAGCTTACATTCTTGCTCTAACCCTCCTGCCACCACATCCCCTACCTTTGACCTCTTATTCAGGAAATGATAAACAAATCAATATTCATTGCTATTGGGAAGAATGGGAGTAGCTGTTCCCAAAGCCAGTTCAAATCCACTCAAAAGAGCCAAATGTTAAATTTTTAGTGGCAGCATTTATCCTTCAGGAATCAGCAAATATTACTAATCAGGTATGAATTTATCATTTTGTTCATTATGTAGATGCAGGTAAGTGATGGAGAAAATGTAAATAATGGAAATTAAATAAATAAATCATGCAAACAAAAAAAAAGAAGCTTATATTCTAATAGAGATAATATCATATCATATAATAATAGCTAGCATCAGCCTAAGGTGTGCAAGTGCTTTACAAATACTATCTCCTTTTATTCTCTCAACAACCCAGGGAGATAGGTGCTGTTATTATATCCATTTTACAAATAAAGAAACTGAAGCATAGGTTAACGGACTTTCCCAGGGTCACACTGCTATATGTAAAGGGAACAGAAATGTAGCAAGTGGGGAGGAATGGTAGCAAGATTAGGCACAGTTTGGAGGGGAATGTGGATAGGAATTTGGTGGCCTGAGTCCATCCCCTAAAGTCAGTCCTAGGGTAAGAAGGCTGATGAATCACAGTGGCCAAGCATGTTGACTGTCACTATTTCCTACCTGCCCTCATGTACACTAGAAAATAGTTTTGGTTTTTGGAATTAGTTAATAAGAAGAACTGAAATGAGTCCTAACTCAGTAGGAAAACTTGTGTGTGTGTGTATGTGTGTATGCTGTATATACATATATATGCAGAAATTCATGGAAATTAGGCTCCAATTCAAAGTCTCATTGAGTCTCTCAAGTTATCAAAAAAAAGTTTGAGAATTCATGTAGACAAAGAACTCTATAACTAAAAATATAAGAAAAAAGACAACATGTATATGTTCATATAAAGATTTTTGTTAAACCAAATTTAAAGACTGTTTATTCAGATGCAGTTATTATATATTCTACCTTTTATGTAATTCATTGCATTTTATGATCATATTTATATAGCCAATGTAGAAATCTGTTTTGCTTAACTATGAATGTGTTACAAGGCTTTTGTTGTCCACTGGAGGAGTGAGGGGAAAAGGTGGGAGAGAGAGAAAAAAACAAATGTTTATTAACTGAAATAAACTAAAATTTTAAAGTAATCATATCAAGAAAGAATAGAAGAAGCAGAGGAAGAGAGCAGAAAAGTTGGTCTGGAAGGGAAGAAACAAAACAGAATGAAACGGGTAACTGAAAGAAGGTAAAAGACCACCCAAACAACTACAATTTGAGAGAACAGAAGCATAAGGAGTAAATTTCTAACTGTTCAGTTTGCTCCTGTGATCTCTAAGCTTCTATTCATCTTACCTATTAGTGGTAGGCTGGTTTCTGGTTTTCTAAAGCTAGTGACTTTGAAGGATGGGAGAAAGAACAAAAAGCAGTTTGAAGTTTGAAAGAGCTCTCTCTGTCAGCAAGCACAGGCCTACAGATTTCACCTTCTGAATTTTACCTCTCTAAAATGTGTCTGCACAGCATCCTTACTTTCAAATATCAGTAAAAACATAGACTTTTAAGCCTAGAAGGACCACTTAAATAGTCTAGTCTAACTCCTTCACTTTGCAAATGAGGAAAATTAGGCCCAGAAAGAAAAGTGACTTGTGTAAGGTCAAATAACGCATTAGTGACAAAGCCATGATTTGTCCAGTGTTAAAGTACCCTACACTCTCTCTCTCTCTCTCTCTCTCTCTCTCTCTCTCTCTCTCTCTCTCCCCCGCCTTCCTTAAAAACTCAGCTCAAAGGCAGACTACATGATGACCCCTTAGATGCCTAACTGCTAATGGCTCCATCCCAAAACGGTCTTGTTATTTACTTCGTACATATTCCCTGGACAGTCTGAGTACTCAGGCCCAACGCAGCACCGAGGTTCTATTTCTTTTTTCCTGAAACCCTTCCTTGCAGCCCAATGTCCCTATCGTGGTAATAACCATAGCCGATGTTTACATAGCATTTTAAAGGTTTGGAAGGTGCATTCTACCTACATAACCTATTTTATCCTCACAACAATTCTGTGAAGCAGGCACCACAGATACCATTATACCAGTCTGACTGATGAGGAACCTGAGGCAAAGAAATATCAAATGACTTACTACTATTCCCAGCTCATAAACATAAGGTGGGATTTGAACCCCAGTTTCTCTCTAGCACTCTTTCCACCAAACTACAATATATTACCAAAAACAACTGTTCCTGCTGCCAGTTTTCTCATGCTAAGTAAGACTTCTTTTAGAGACATTCTGCCTACTATGCTCTGGTGCCTCCAACCCCTGCTTTTCAGCTTCCTTTTGTTTGTAAGCAACTCTCACTGGGTTATAAACTACCCACCCTCAGACAGAGAAGTGACGGACTGTAGAATACAGATGAAAGTATGTTTTCTTGTTGTCGTCTTTTTAATGGCCAATGTGGAAATCTGTTTTATATTTTACTTTGCATTTGTAATGGGTTTTGTATTTCTTGCCCTCTGTCAATGGGTGAGGGAGGAGTGGGACAGGATGAAAAATTGGAACTGAAAATAAAATGGAATTTAAAAATATAATGAGGCTACAAATAAAGCATATGGTTGGTTAAAAAAAACAGTGGGGAGGGGGATTCCAAACTGGATGTCTTTAACTCAACTTGTCCAAAACAGCTATCATCTTTCCCTTCCCAAATTCACCCATCTTCCAAACTTGTCTGTTTTTCTCCAAGGCAACACCATCTGAGTCACCAAGATTCAGAACTTAGGATCACAGTCAATCCTCATGCTCTCTCACCTCCTATATCCCATCTTACTAATTCTAACTCTCTTTTTTTCTTGCTTTTTGGAGCGGGGAAGGATTCTAACTCTTAATCATCTCTTATATCCACATCTTTCTCTCCACTCACAGGGCCTTCACCCTAGTTCAGGCCCTCATCACCTTTCACCTGGACTATTGTAATATCCTAATTGATCAGCACTCTTGCCACTCCCATAATTCCTTCACACAGCTGCCAAAGTGAGATTTCTAAAGCACAGATTTGATAGCAAGTCACTCCCCATCAATAAATGCCAGATTAAGTACAACTCTTTTGTTTGGCATTTAATAACTTCCTCCAGATCTACCTTTCCAGATGCATAACCCATTTTTGTGCACTTTGGTCACGCTGGCCTTCTTGCTGTTCCTCACACATGATATTCCTTCTCCATACTTTTACACAAGCTATACTCTATGCCTGGAATGAAGTCCCTTCTCACCTCTGACTCGGTGAGTCACTAACTTTCTTCAAAGCTCAGGTCCAAAGCCACCTTCTAAAGCAAAAAACTGGGGAGAGGAGGAGAATTTACAGCAAGCCTCCCTGATAAAGGTCTCATTTCTCAAATATATAGAGAAACGAGTTAAATTTATAATACAAGCCACTCTCCAATTGATAAATGGTCAAAGGATATGAACAGGCAGTTTTCAGAAGAACTCAAAGCTACGTATAGTGACACAAGAAAATGCTCTAAATCACAATTAGAGAAATGCAAATTAAAACAACTTGGAGGGACCACTCCACAGCTATCAGATTAGCTTAATATGACAGAGAATAAAAATGACAAATGTTGGAGGGGATATGAAAAACTGGAATACTAATGCATTACTGGTGGCGTTGCGAACTGATCTAACCATTCTGAAGAGCCATATGGAAACATACCCTTGGATCCAGAAATACCATTACTAGGACTATATGCCAAAGAGATGGGGAAAAAAGAGGAGGAAAGGCCAATAATGCAAGAATATTTCTAGAAGCTCTTTTTGTGATAGCAAAGAATTAGAAATTGAGGGAATGCCCATCAACCAGGGAATGGCTGAACAAGTTGTGGTATATGATTGTGATGGAATACTATTGTGCTATAAGAAATGTCGAAGGGTGGCGCAGTGAATAGAGCACCAGCCCTGGAGTCAGGAGGACCCAGAGTTCAAATTCCGCCTCAGACATTTCACACTTACTATCCATGTGACTTTGAACAAGTCACTTAGCCTCAATTGCCCTGCCTTCCCCCCTCCAAAAAGGAAAAAAAAAGAAAAAAAAAGAAATGTCAAGCAAGATGGTTTCAAAAAAACCTGGGAAGACTTATATGAACAGCTTCAAAAGTAACGTGAGAAGAACTAAGAGAACAATGTACACAGTAACAGAAATATTATATGATGATCAGTTGTGAATGACTTAGCTATTCTTGCAATATGATGATTCGAGACAATTCTAAAGGACTCATGATGAAAAATGCTATCCATCTCAGAGAAAGAACTGATGGAGTCTTTTTTTTAACTTTGTTTTTCTTGGGTATGGCATTTTTTGGAGGGAGAGTATGTTTTCTTTTGCAAAATGGCCAATATGGAAATATGTTTTGCAGCACTGCACATATATAATCTATATCAAATTGCTTTCTTTTTCCAGGAGGGGGCTGGGAAGGGAGGAAAACAATCTGTAACTCAATTTTTAAAAAAAAATTGTTAAAAATTGCTAATATGTGTAATTGGAAAAAAAAAAACATACAAAAATTTTCTCAAAAAAGTCACCTCCTATAAGAGGACCCAAGTATTAATGTCTTCCTCCTAAAATTATCTTGTATTTATTTTTTATATATTTTATATATAAACATACACACACACAGCACAAGTCTGGCACATAGTTAAGAGCTTAATAAATTCTTGATGACTGATTCCACAGGTTCTCTCCCTATATAAAGCCCACCTCATCATCCTCAAATCCTTTCTATTACTTTTTCTCATTATGGTACCTATTCTGGACATCTCATTACACTCTACCTGCCTGGCCTACTGTATTTATATAAAGTCACCTTTCATTTAGGTCTCCATTATAGCTTGCCTGCTAATATGAATAAAAAATTCATTCTAATTTGCTAATTGCCACCATAAGGAACATGTATATCCTAATAGCCTAACTGCACAGGCTAACCTCCCATGTCTAGATTCCTCTTGAAGCTGGCCCCCAAGGCTCAACTGAAATACTACCTACTTCAAACAATTTTTGCCACAATTGTTACACTACACTAAAATTTATTTGTATTTCTCTTATGCTTCTGGTTGAATGTATAATAAAAATGCCCAAAGTGACATAATTGATTTGATCTTCATATACGGTTTTAATATTGAGCATTTCAACAGTCAAGGTCAGTTACAGACTTCTACAAAATGATTCTCAGCACCTTCTGCCCCCCTCTCTGAGCCAAGCTGGGACCATTCTTGCAGAAGCCAAAGAAAGATGCCAGGACTATGGCCAGTTTTGCATTTTTTGCATCAAGGGTTGCCATGGCTATGTAATTCATCACAAATGGCTGCTACTGATCGTGGGCCCCTCTGGCCTTAGCTCTGCCCAATCATCTACTTTATAATTCTTGGTTACCACAAAAGGTGCTGCAATATTGTGGTCTATATGAAACCTTTGTGTCTTCAACCTCCTTGATTCCTATAGGATCTCTGGGTCAAAGGATGTGGACATTTTAGTTAATTATTTAGCACATTAGGAAATTGTGCCCCTACCAATAGTATATGAGAGAACTGCTTTTCTGCATTTCCTCCAACATTACTTTTAGCAACCAAAACCTAATAAGAGGGCAAAATAACCACTATACTTCTAAGTAAATACTGAAACGGTACATTTAATCTAAAGTTCAGAGTAGGCACTCAAATACTGGCTGTAATAAAACTAATAAAAAAGATTCTAGATGGATTTTTCCCTTCTGATTTAATACAAGTTCAGGAAATGGTCCTCAGGTTACCCTTAAAAATCTCCTTCTGCCTGAATTTATTTTAAAAAGAGAGGATATTAATTTATTTCACTATCTGAAAGCCTTTTGAGGTAAAGGCAAAGACTTATGCTGATGCTCTCTGTATGTGCATATATACATATTACACAATGTTAGATATTCTGATGAATTTTCTATTAGAGATAAAAGCCATGGTATCTCTTCCGTTAGAAATTTTCCAGTAACTGTAGGATGACAGAAATGAAACCATCCTTGAAAGAGATATGAATTAAATAACTTCCCAGACCAACTGATAATACGCTATATACTGCAGAGAAAAGTAAGCCGAGTGGAAGTGAAAGCTATTTAACAATTAACTCGAGTAATATCAAGATCATTGGCATTTATTCAGCACTGATCACAAGGAGAGAACTTATTACCAACAGACTAATATTACATTAAAAACTTCATTATGTAGCATTTTCAGGTAATAAGAAATGTTAAAGTCATAGCTAACTGTGATATTTAACAAAGTAACATTATACTCTTAACAGTTATTAGTTTTAAAGAGGGCAGAGGATAAAAATATAATCTAAAATTTCAATTGGATCACTTGGTTAGGGTAGGAAGAGAACAGTAACAAAGGTCTGGGAAGGAAAATGTTTGGAAAGGCTTCATGGAAGAGTAAGGACTTGATCTGGGTAATAAGCAAGGAATGAAATTTGGGAGAAAACAGGGAATATAAAAAAAGGCACAAAAATGTGAATGAATATGGCTTAGCTGAGGGAGCAGTAAGGAGAATAGTCTGATGGATGGAAGTTGTATTGATAAGGATTTAATCTGAAAGTTAAAGATATGATATCCCTAGAACATATCTTACATACTTTATAAATCTTAAACAATAGAATTCTTATAACAAAAACAGTTTTACAAAAATTAATCTGATAGCCCTGTGAAAAAGACTGGAAGGATCAATGAACATAAAGACTAAGAAAGCTAATTAGGAGGCTACAATAATCCTGGTGTGAAAAATGTGACATGTACAATACAGTGATGACGCCTGAGTCAGAAGATTTGAACTTAAATCTCACCTTTGATGTTTATTACCTCAGTTTTCTCAACTGAAGAATGAAGGGGCAAGAGTTGAGCTTCTGAGGGACTTTCCAGTTCTAAGTCTATGAACCTATGATTTAGTTTTAATTCAGATATAGTAGATCAGGACCAAAACTATGCTCATTTCCCTCAAGGTTCTAAAGCTTTAGAAAATAGTTTTGACCTGATGGAAAATATTTAAGGCAAAGAAAACTTTAGATTTACGTTTTTAACCCTTCCTTTCCCCAAAGATAAAGGAAAAGGATTTTTAATGGTAGTTTTTTTTAAGTGGCAAAGAATTGAAAACTTTTGGGATGTATATCAATTGGAGAATGGTTGAACAAGTTATGGCATAGGTATATGATGAAATACTATTGTGCTCTAAGAAATTATCAAAATGACAATTTCAAAGAAACTTGTGAAGATTTGTAGGAACTGATGCAGTGAAGTGAGCAGAACCAGGGGGGCAGTTTATACAATAATATTACTATAAAGAAAAACAAGTATGAAAGATTTTAGAACTTTGATCATACAAATACCAACCAGTATTCCAGAGGGCTCATCATGATCAAACGTGTTACTCACCTCCTGAGAGAGAGGTGATGGAATCAGGGTGAAGATTGCATAATGTTCTTTCTGGATATGGGCAATGGGGGTGGGGAGCGCATTTGTTTTATTTGTCTATGTATGTTTCTAATGTGTGGGGGGTGCTTTTATTCCTTAGTGTAGTGATAGGTAGTGAAAAGAAGTAGGAAGGAGAAAGACAGATTTTTATCAAGTAAAAATAAAGTTAATTTAAGAAGGGATCTTTGCTAACTGGAAACAAGGGGATGCCCATCAATAGGGGAATGGCTGAACAAGTTGTGGTATATGAATGTAATGGAATACTACTGAGCTATAAGAAATGAGGAGCAGATGGACTTCATAATAACCTGGAGAGACTTATATAAACTGATGCTGAGAGAGAAGAGCAGAACCAGGAGAAATCTGTACACCATCACAGACACAACATATGTGTGACGACTAACTTCAATAGACTGGGCTCCTCTCAGCAATGTAAGGTTATAAGACAACTCCAAAAAGATTCAAGATCAAAAAAGAGATATCTACATCCAGAGAAAGAGATGTGGAGTCTGAATGCAGATTGAAACAAATTACTTGCTGTGTTTCTTTTTCTTGTTTTGTTTTGTTTCCTCTTTTCCACTGATCATTCCATCAGTTATAATCCTTCTTTACAACCTGACTAATGATTAATGTGAAGATATTTGTAGATCCTATATTCGAGCGCATGCCAACATGATGAGGGGAGAGGAGGAGGGGGAGAAAACCTGAAACTCAAGGGACAGTGGAACTGAATGCTGTAAACTAAAAGTAAATAAACCAATTTAATTTCAAAAAAAAAAGAGAGACCTTTGAGAATTCATGACATTCAGGGGTGAGAGTAGAAGAAGTAAAGGTAATAACAGTAGACAGCTTTTTTCCAGGAGTTTGTCTGTGAAAGATATAAGAAATATAGATAGGTGCAAATTAATGGCATATATGAAATGGGGCAGGTAGGAGGCTCAAGCGACAGAGCACCGAGCATGAAATCAGGAAATGCTTGGTTCAAATATGGCCTCAGACACTCGCTGTATGACTCTGGGCAAGTCACTAAACACCTGTTTGCCTCAATTTCCTCATCTTTAAAATGTAGATAATAACTGTAACTCTCTCCCAAGGTTGTTGTGAAGATAATTAGCTATTAATTTTGAGCACTTAGCAAAGTGATTGGCATAGAGTAAGCGCTATATAAATGTTAGCTATTATCATCATTATAATAATATTGACCATTATTATTTAAATTTACAAGATTGCTAATATTATATGTAAAAGATAGAAATGGAAATATGCAATGAAAAAGTTTTTCATCTCCTCATTAATGTAATATAACAGTAAAGGATAAGAAAAATAATTTCTGATTCAAGCTTCTTATAAATAGCAAAATTTTAAAAGGATCAAATACTATACCTAAAGATAAACCTATGTTGACAATGTGACAAAAATGTCATTAATTTTGTTTATTTTAGCAGCATAGACTCAAGTATCTTCTCTTTCATTAATTTTTTTTAACATATACTAGTAGATTCTTTAGTAACAACTCTAGAAATTTTCATACTCATATTCTTATACAATGAACAAGTGTAGTTGGAAGACTTGGCCATTAACTAAAATCAGTAATGCTTTAAAAACATTATTATTGCCCTGGTAATATTTTTCAACAGCTGGACTAAAATAGTTTGAAAACTCTATCTTGAGAAGCAGCTTTGGCACCCATGACTTCTTACCTAACTACTAAAAACTAGAAGTGATTGATGGTTGTAGCCTTTCAGAGTAGAGAATTTCAAGACCAATAAATAGGCACTGGTTTTCACTTAAAATTCCTTTCTCTATTACCTCCTACTAAAAGTGTTAGGTGCTATTTAGGAACTTTAAATCCAGGCTGAGTTTTTTTTCTTTCTTAGAAATGTAAGTTCTAGATGCCATTCTTTTCCAGAATAAACCTGTTTCATCAGTATTTAAATTTTGTTAATCAGTCTATGGACCTTTTTTTCAATTATTCTCTTCAAAACATCAAGATATTTAATTGACCTCATCTGCACTGGCCATCTCTTTGGTAAGTTTAACGTTATGCAATTGAATTCAAATTTTAAAGTCATCAAACCAATCAAACATCACTTTTAGAAAAAGTTTCATTATCCATTTCATTTCCACATTCTTTCAATGAGTTAAATAAACTTGAAGCTTTTGTCTGAATGGCTGCTCTACTAAAAGGAATGCATTTTTTATTGCAGTCTTCAATCCATACAGCTAAAAGACTTTCCATTACACAGGAAAACACTTCTACTCATAGCTGTTTGCAAACCACAAAAAGACAATACAACTTTGCCTTTTTTCTTTATTTTGTCTGTATGTTTTATATTCTTCCACATTATAGATTCAAATACTGAGACATGTCTTCCTACTTTAGAGATACTATGACCATATTCAGGTCATTGAATTACATCAAATTTCTGTTCAAATCTAATAATAACTTCTTCTTTTTTGTGCTAGTATTGCTTCCATCTGAAATATTCTTCCTTTTGTACATTTTGTTCCGAGGTCTTTAAAAAAAGAACTAACCCACTGTTGGAAATATGGTACACAGCAGCATATCACATCCATACAAGATGATGGGTGAATACAGATTGATAACACAGCAGCATGTGAAGAACGACTAGCTTGCATTACCTGAATTTTGGCTCATGTTAAAAGTGACTGTTATCATTTTATAATTTGCATTAAATTAAATTTCCCATCATTCTAATTTGCATTTATCTTGTCCTAGTTGTATAGGATGGCAGATAGGAAGAATGGTGAGATCAAGTGATGGGGGAAACCTAAGCATCTCTGTAGTCATCAGGAAAGAAAGGGAAGAGAGAGAAGATTTTAAGAGGAATCTGGTCAAGGAGATAGGAAAGATAGGATGGGATAAAAGATATGTGCAAAACCTTTACACAAGGTAACTCTGCCATAAGAGATGTCATAAGAGAAAGGCCATCTCTTCATCAGAAATTGGAGTAAAGGAGAGAATGGAGAATAATGTCAAGGGATTCTGACAAGGGAAGGGTTTAAAGAGAGATTTTAATTTGAAGTAAAATCCTCAGACTGTAAGGGTAGGCAGAAGGGGTTGTATGGGAAGGTTAAGGAGAGAAGAGAAGGTTTGGAACATTGAGTGTGTAGAGTAGAAAAGACTTCCTTTGCTAAACATCCTAGCTCAGAGGGTCTCCCTGTGAAAATTATGTTGTGTTTATTTTCTATGATCTTATATACATACGTCTGTGTCCTTTGATAGAAGGTAAGCCCACCTCCTGTAGGCAGGGATTGCTTCATTTTTGTCTTTGTATCTCTTGATGCCTAGCATATAACAGGTATTTAACAAATGTTTTAATTCATTTTTTAAAAAAGGATGCTGCTTCTCTATACTTGCTTTCATTAACAATTAACATTTACATAACATAAACTGATATTACTAATAATAATCACATTTATCTATACAAAAATCCTCAGTGGTTTTCCATTTCTTAACCAAAGAATTCTAAACTCTCAATGTTGGCAATCAAAGCCTTCCAAGGATTGATTTCTACCTCCTTTGCTAGCTGCTTCCCATAATATTACCAAAATTAATTTATGCTTTCAATGCTATACCAATCAAATTACCATGGGACACTTGATATAACTTGAAAAGAAAAAAAATAAAATATAAATAATGTTTATATAAATTTATATAAAATTTAAATAAATAAATATAAAATATTAAAAATATTAAAAAAAAAAAAAAAAAGACAAAGACTCCAAGAAGACAAAGTCAGGAGAGACCCTCTCACTTCCAATACTGGTTGGTTCTGTGACCATACAAAAGTCACAATTTCTCTGAGTCCCTCTTTCTACAGCTTTAAAATGAGGATAAGAATAACTGTAGATCCCCCTCATTGGATTGTTAAAAAGATCAGATGAGTTTGTGTATGCACAGTGCTTTGCAAAACTTCAAATATTATATGTTGGAAATTATTATTTTTATACTACTTATGTAATTTTTCATCATTAACATGCCACAGTTTAATCATGCCCACCATGAACTACTTCATGAACACTCAGGTGACCTACAACTCTTAACTTTTCAAAAGCCTGAGGTATTCCATGACTTTGATCCATACAGCACCCAGAATGATGATATTTTTTAAAAACATGGGGACAGTGCTTCAGGAAGAAACTTGGGATCATCAAAAGCACTACACGATTTCCCAAATGCAATCTAGACCAATCTCCTCCTCCCATTCAAGTCTGGTCCAGTTCATTGTTCACATTTGCTGCCCAAAATATAGGTATTAATGAATCAGATCCATAGGCTGATTATCCAACTGCATACTTTAGTCTGGATCTTAAGTGTTCATCATTAGAGGATGTTACCAAGCCAAGTCAAAAAGCATTGATTAAGCACCGACCGTGTACCAAGGCACTGATGACAGACAGTTAAGTGTCAAGAATAAGGAATAACCAACTGGACAGCTCCCATCTGCTTCCACTACTATCCATACAATGTCAGTACATGTAGACATATGCCACCCAGAACACTGAGAAGTCCCCTCACAGAAGATTTACAGAATTTTTCAAGAAAAGAAAGTATCTAGTACCCATATCGGTGAGATCACAGGTCCAAAGTAGCAAAGTATAATTATATCCTGTTATCATACCTCGTCCACAAAGGAGAACAGTAAATAGAGCTGAAATATAAAAACTGGGGAAAAAATCAGGTTTCTTCAAAATGAAAAGACATAGAAGATATGAATGAAATCTATAGTATTATGAGACTTAAAAGGTAAATACAAGTTTTAAAAAAATATTTATAACTTTTTCCATCATTAAAAAATTGGGTAAAATTGAAACCACTGAAGCTTATCTTTAGATAAAAAAATTTTTAATTTTAGTTGACATTTTTCCAAAATCAAGTGTGCACTTACATACTTTAGTAAATAAAACATATTCAATATAATTTTAATCTTTTTAATGACAACTATAATTTTATGATCATACAAAATCTTCCCTATTTCACATATTTGAAATTACTTATCTTTCATAATTACTTACCTCTCTTATTTGATTAAGAATTTATCAATGTCAACTCCTAAACCCCCAGCCAGAGAAAGGTACCTGATCTGGTTCCTTTCTAATTATTTTTCGGTTTTAGGATATGAAATTTAAATTGAGGTGATATATCCATTCTGAATTTGTGGTATATAGTATAAACTTGGCAGTGTAAGTCTAATTTCTGCTGAAATGTTTTCTAGTCTACCAACCACTTCTAGTGAATTAGGAAACTCTATCTTAAGTAAAGTTTTCAAATTTATCCACTATCAAATTACCGAGATCATTTATTTCTGATTCTTCTTGTTCTAGTGTGATCCACTAACCTGCTACTTTTTAAAAATTTTTAAACACTACCAAATAGTTTTTGTTATTATTGCTTTATAATATAGTTGGAGGTCTAGAAGTGCTATTTATCCTTTGTTCCTTATTTTTCATTATTTCTCTTGATATTCTAAATCTTTGTTTTTTCAAAAAAATTTTATTACATTATTTAGCTATGTAAATTACCCTCTAAGAATGTGATTTGCACAGTGTTAAATCTGTGAGTTAAATTTCAGTAATACTGTCCTTTTTATTACTTTGCATAACCCATCCTTGAGCACAGAATATTTCCTCTAACTTATTTAAATTGTTCTTTCTTTCTTTGAGGATTATTTTGTAATTCTATCTATACAAGTATCAAAGTATGCTTTGGCAGAATGATTCCCAGATATTGTATGCAATTAGTAGCTATTCTGAATAGATCTTCCCTTTCTATTATTCCCTCTGGATTTATTATTCTTATACAGAAATGCTGTTGATTTTTGTGAGTTTATTCTGCATGGAAAAAAAATAATTAAAATGGAATGAGAAACGAAGCAGTTGACTAGAAAGAAAACACTGTATTGCTATTTCTGATAAAGGTATAATATAACCAAGATATACAGACAACTGACAAAAATATATAAGACCAAAAGTCCAATAGGCAAATGTTCGAAAGAATGATACACTATCAACAATCCCATGAAAGACTGATGTCAAACCAAAGGAAAAGAAACACAACTCAAATTAACTCTGAAGTTTCACCCAGTCAGTGCTAGAAAGACTGTGGAAAGACAGAGACACATTAGTGTCAATACTAATAGCACAGTTGCTATTTGGCCCCATCGTCTTACAAAGCATAATCTGCAATTATGTTAAGAAAGTAAATAAAAAAGTCTATAATCTAAGTCCTAGAGATTTCATTGGTAAGTATATACCACAAGAAGATAAATGAAAAAAGAAAGGTCCCCTATAGACCAAAATATTTATAGCAACACGTTTTTGTTCTAGAGAACTGGAAACATAGATCACCATCAATTAGTGAATGGCTAAACAAGCTATATGCAATAAGGAAAGAGAAATACAAAGAAGCACGGTTGGACCTATATGAACTGAAAACAAACTAAAGCAGAACCAGGAAATCAATAATCACAAAGACAATAATAACGAAAATGCAAAAAAATAATCAAAATCTAATACCCAGAAACTATAATAATTAAATGTGGCCCCAAAGAAAGGATATCAAAAGGTTATCTCCCTTGTTTCTTTGCAAGGTAAAAAACACTACATCCAACAGGCTTTTTTTGATATGTTAGTTTTGCTGGGGTTTTTTGCCTTCTTTTTTATTCTGAGGGACAACTGGAGACAGGAGATGATAACAGATACACTGGGAAACAACAGGGAAATAAATACAAAAGAAATAATCACTATTTTTTACAGGGGATGTAACAAGTAACAAGTTCTGAATGACAAAAAGAGCACTCTCCAAGAGATGAAATATGTAAGTTTCAACTATTTAACTATGTGATATTTATTTTGGTTACTCAGAGGCCTTTTAAATACATTAAAAAAATTTTTTTCTCTTTCCCAAAAGCAAATTCCCATTGAAAAATTTCTTCCTCAGAAACAGGTTGTCCTTATTAATTCTACCTCAGATACAGTTACAAAAGCAAGAACTGAACACACAGACCACACAAAATGGTAATAAGAACTAGATCCAATAGAGCAGTGGTTCTCAACCTGTGGGTGATGTTCAATTTGTAACAATGAAAATACATCCTGCATATCAGATATTTACATTATGATTTGTAACAGTAGCAAAATTACAGTTATGAAGTAGCAATGAAAATAATTTTATGTTTGGGGGTAACCACAACATGAGGAACTGTATTAAAGGGTCATGGCATTAGGAAGGTTGAGAACCACTGCAATAGAGTATCAGTTCACTGAGGGCAGGAATTTTTTTGTTTTTTATTTTCTCTTCCCAACTCCTAGCACAGTGCCTGGTACACAGATATGGAAGCTGGGTGGCATAGTGAATAGAGAATTGGACTGGGAGTCAAGCTAAATCAATCTATTTTAACCTCAGTTTCATCATCTATAAAGGGGGAGGAAATAATAATAGTCAGTTCTGCTATAAAGCTAGTTTTGAAAACATAAATCTGTTCCAATTAGATTGATATATTTAGGGAACAATTTCAGCATAACATGAATTTCTTGTTTGCTTACAAACCATTTGTCTTCAAAGAGAGCAAGAATGAAGAAAATCGCGTCATTTGACAATAACTCACAAGATGTAACCCTTTTAAGGTCCAATTCTATGAGCAAACTAGGCCTTTTTCAAGGTAATATTTTTGAAGGTTACATATAAGTATCACTTTTACTGTATATTTTCTGGGGAGCTATGGGCAGAAGCCATCTAGTTCGCACCCACCCATACATTCAACTTTCACCCTCTCCCCCTTCTGCCACAGCTGCGGCCCCTGGGAACCTGGGCACAGGCCAAACAGCAGCCCGAGGCCACTATTTATTTTAGTATTTATGTATTTCTTGACCATTTAGCATCTATAAAACCGTGCTACCATTTTTTTTGTTAAATTCCTATCTTTTCTTATTGAATATTGTATCCCTCATCCTGTTTTTCCAATAAGTCTTTGGGTTTTTATTGAAGGATTTTGCAAGGTGTAATTATTTTTAGAAAGGAACAGACTACAGTGTGCTATAGCAGAATTGACTATACCTACTTCCACAGCATTGCTGTGAGGTTCAAATGAGATAATTTATGTAAAGTGCTTTGCAAACCATGAAGTCTTACATAAATACTAGCTATTTTATTACAATTCAATAAATGCTTATTGAATTAGTGGAGTCTCACCTGGTTCTGATTTTGGTTTATTATTATGACCATATTTAACACCTTCTTTTTCCCATCCCTGTCCTTAAAAGTCCTAATTTAGCATATATTATAAATGGCAGTTATACTTTAAGTTTTGACTACAGTTACCCAGTTAAATATCTATGAAAGATATTATTTATAATAATCCTCTAAATGAATCAAAGGTAGCACAGTAGACAGAGTATCAGGCCTGAAGGCAGGACGACTAATTTTCATGAGTTCAAATCTGCCCTCAGACACTTGCTAGTTGTGTGATCCTGGGCAAGTCACTTAACTCTGTCTGCCTAGATTCTTCATCTTTAAAATGAGTTGGAGAAGGAACTGGAAAACCCCTCAAGTATCTTACCAAGAAAACCCCAAATGTAGCTGTAAAGAGTCAGACGGGACTAAAACAAATGAACAACAACCAAATCACATTTTCTCTATTCTTCAGAGATCACGGGACAAAACTACTTTCCCAAACCCAAACTGAGTTCATTTGTAGTGTGCTGACCACTTATGATTACAATTAATATCCCGGGACCAAAAACATGCTAGAAGAAACAGAGTCTCAGGATTTGCAATCACTTCTCTTTCATACTTGTTAATATGACTATCCTCAATTTTGACTGCCTAGAACCTCACCCATCTGCCTAAGACTAATATTTCCTGACTTTAACTCTTCTAGAACTCAACACTTACCCTATTCTGAACTGCAGCACCCACATGATCCTTTCAGATCTTCTACACCAAAGATCTTAAAAATCTGAGTTGGAAGGGTTCCTAAAGGTTATCTAGTTCAACATTTCCTGAAAAAAAAAGAATCCTCCCTATGTCCAACAATTGGTCATTCAATCTGCACTCTAAGACCTCAATTAATAGGGAACTCATAACCTTACAAGTTATTTTGGGATCACTGCTACATTTAAAAAGTTCATCCTTATAAAATCTGCCTCCTAGTAATTCCCACCCATTTCCTCTTTTTCTGTGCTATACTTAAAACATCTCCAATATTATTCGGATATTTGAAGACTACAATATTACCTGAAGTCTTCTTTTCTTTGCTTTCTTTTTTGGAGGGGGGAAGGCAGGGCAATTGGGGTTAAGTGATTTGCCCAAAGTCACACAATGTTAAGTGTCTGAGGCCGCTTTTGAACTCAGGTCCTCCTAAGTCCAGGGCCGGTGCTCTATTCACTGCACCACTTAGCCATCCCGGAAATCTTCTTTTCTACAACCTAACTATGAAGAGCTGCTTCAATCAACGCTTCTATTCTATTACACTGCTTCAAGTTCCTTCACCGTGCATGCTAGGCCTTTGGCCCATGCATCCTCATCTTCATCCTAGCCACTTTCTACCCTTACTGAAACTGGGCTTCCTGAGATCATATCCAGTATGAGCTAAGAGACTAAGCTCTGAACTTCCTGGGACCACATGACCTCATCTTTACCCTAGCCATGCCATCATAGCCCTGACCCTTTTCTATCTTGTTATAAGAGCTATAATCAACAGTAACACCGTTTCAGGGAAGGGAATGTCTTCTCTAGAGGCAATAGTCCTATCAAGTGACTGCCCTATTATGTCACTCACCATTTCTATGACTTTCCAGACCAAAAACCCTTCCCTGGTCACCACTCCTTTGTATGTAACGTCTTCCCCTAACAGAACATATGATTCTTGATTAAGCACTCAATAAAATGCTTCTCAAGTCAAAACAATAACCATTTACTATGTATCAGGCACTAAGTTAAGTTATAAGAATGTAAACAGAAGCAATAGAAAGATAGTCCCTGTCCTCAAAGAGCTTATACTCTAATGGGGGAAAACAAGATATAAAAGGGAACAGAAAGGGGGTGGAGTGATATGGCAACTGAAGTTGGGAGAATAAAGGATGTCCGATCTGAGTCTGTCCTCAAAATAGAGATAGTGGGAGAAACTCACAAATGGAAGAAAAGGACCACCAGACAAAGGGAGAAGGCAGCCAAAGCACAGTGGTAAAGTTGGGAGAGTAAAGCATGGTTAGTCTCTAGGCTCTTCCTCAAAAAGGAGACTCCAGATGAATCTCACCAATAGAAGGCACCCTCCGAGGCAGAAAGAAAAGGCAGCTTAAGTGTAGTGGCAAAATAAAGTAATGAGAGTAAGGCATAACTGGTCTTAATTAAGTACTTAATATTAATACTTTTTCAAAAAATTCATCCATTCCACAAGCATTTGCTAAGGAACAAAGAAGCTGTGCATACAAAGATATTAGAAGCTATAGACACAAAGAAAAGAACAAAACCTTCAGGAAGTGGGAACCAGTACGTTAACAAATAAATACACATGTACACACGTACACACAGCAAATACAAAATAATTCCACTAGTAACTCCCAGTCTGGAGCCCTATACACTTTTCAATAGGAGAATCACAAATTTTTAGAACGTCAGCGTTGGAAGGGCTATCTTCAGTTGTCATAAGTTCTTATTGGACTTTAAAACACCCCAAAAAAGTGGTAATTCAGTCTCAGCATGAAAACATTCAATAAGGGGGAGAAACACCTCTTGAAGGAGCCCAGTCCACTTCTGAGCAGTCACAATTATGAAGTTTTTCCTAAACAAAAAAAGTTCCACTTTGAAACTTCTACCAGTTGCTTCTGGATCTTCCCTTTTAGGCCAAACAGAACAAGGCTAATCATTCTTCTACAAGACAGCCTTTCAAATACTAAAAGAGAGCTATCACAAACATCTTCAGGCTTCTCCTGTTCCCTGTTCCTCCCAGTGAACCTCAGATGACATAGGCTCGTAGCCCTTTGCCTTCTCAGTTGTCCTTCTCTAGATGCTCTTCAGCTAATCAATGTCTTCTTAAACTTCAACATCCAGAATGAAGCACAATACTACATATGTGACCTAAAACCAGGCAATGTATGAGAGGCCTATCACCTCATTCCTTACTTTTAGAAGTTATAGGTCCCTTGATACAGCCTAAGATCCACTGAGTTTTGGCTTTCATATTCCACTGTTGACTCATACTGAATTTGCAGTCAACAAGCACACCCCCAGATCTTATTCAGACAAACTAACCATGCCTCCCCCCATTTTGTAGTGAGACCTGACATTTATCCATTTTAAATTTCATCACTTTAAATCAGCTCAATTTTCTACTCAAGATCTGTCAGGGTCTTTTTAGCTTCTGTCATTTAGTGAGTTAGTTATCCCTCAAAATTTTTCTATCAGCTCTAAATTTGTCTACTATCGATGCCTCTATCCAAGTCATTGCCAAAAAGGTTAAAGAGTACAGAGATAGTACAAATCTTTGGAGATCTCCAAGAGATAGCTCCTTCCAATCTGAGAGTGGGCTAATATTGACTAGAGAGCAACAGCCAACAGCAAAAGAGACTTTACCAAAATCTCTGCTAAACTCTAACCCAACTTTTATCTGCAGCATCCTCCTGATCTACCAAGTTTAGTAACTGGCAAAAAAGGGGTGTAGGGGAGAGAATAAGGTTAGTCAGGCATGACCTGTTCCAAATGAAGTGTTACTGACTTTTTATTATTGCCATTTCCTTTTATAGGGTTCATCAGCCATTTATGTTATAGTATATTCCACATATCATTAGGAAGTGTCCAGCCATCTGACCATGCCACCCTCTGAATTTGCACTGTCCTTCCCTCAACTCAAAAACAATGTGAGACAATGAGGCCATTTCATGGGGCAGACCTAACATTAAGCACCCTGTTCGGGTTCATTTGGGGATGAAATGTCGTACTCTACATCGCCAGAGTTAACAAAAGGAAGTTTACTTTGCCCTAACACAGCAAGAATATACAAGGATACAACAGCACTTAGCTACAGCTTTGGTGGAAAGACCTTCTTCTTTAAAATAGGGAATCAGGTCTAATTAGCAAGGCAGGGTGTGTGTCTTGTGTGATCTCAGGTACCCGCCAAGCCTAAGAGTCCCAAACTCCGTATGGGTGGGCATTTTTATGCCTTTGTTTAACCACAGAATAAAGGAAAAGGACAAAAAGCTGCATCAAGAGAATCAGGGTGGGGCAATAAGGTCCCAGGGACAGCTTTATCTCTTTTGGGGAGAAAAGAGATCCCTTTAACTGGGGGGAGGGTAATAAGGTATGGGCCTAAATACATACCTATTGTTGGGAAATACTGGTAGATAATACTCCTATCACATGGTACATCACTGAACATTCCAAGAAATGGAAGGCAGACACTGGTTTCTTTGTATATTTCATTCTCTTTTCTTTTTCTGAAAATCGGGACATTTGCCCTTCTCCAGTCCTGGAGCAGTTCTCCAAATTCCTTCATATATCGCCAACAGTGATTCAATAATCGCATCCACTGGCTCTTTCTGTACCCAAAGGTGTACTTTATCTGAGCCAAGAGACTCCAATCTAGCATTGGCAGGTAAGTGCTCTCATACTAGCTCCTCACTTACCTTGTATATCAACTTCCCATTAGACATTTTTGTTCTGTCATTTCTAGTCCAAAGGTCACTCTTCTTGGCAAAGAAAATAAACAAAAACAAGAGTAGAGCAGTTCTGTCTTTTTACTGCTGTCAGTTATCTCATCCAGCCTAGGCAGCAGTCTCACGTATCCCTTCTTGGTTCTCCTCTCTTCCCCAAGGCAGCTTTCTTTAAACACCCACTTCTGTGGTCCTTTCTTTTCCTCAGCAACTTTAGCTTATTCTGAGCTTTTAGCACTCATACCACTTAGTCTTACGATTCTGTGCTATATGTTTTTTACTCATACTATTACCTGCCCTTCTTTCCATCTTTTGAACATTATCTTAAACAAAATACTTTTGTTAATTCCAATTTTTTCTCATCATAATTGTTCTCATCACTTATGTATTCAAAACTTCAATCTATGTTCCCATACATCCTAAGCTGTAGAATTTTAGTCTTTGGGGTCTTAATCACTCTCCCAAGGCCTTTGAAATCTGCTCTTCCTAAATCTAGGGTATATATTATACTATGTCTGGCCTTCCTCTCTGTCTCTCTCACAAACTCTTGGATGGTCTGCTCACTGTCCTACAAAGTTCCCATCACTTCCATCCCAGCAACAAACTCCTCCCTATTAATGAGAATAAGATTTAAAAAAAAAGAAAAAGAAAAACTAATAACTAATAATAATATAGCATTTATATAGGCAGCTCAGTGTTGCAGTAGAGTTCTGGACCCAGAGTCAAGAAGACCTAAGTCCAAATCTGGCCACAGACATTTACTAGTTATGAGACCCTGGGCAAGTCACTTCAATTATTTGCCTCAGTTTCCTCATCTGAAAATTGGAGATAAATAATACCTAAATTCCAAAGTTGTTGTGAAAATCAAATGAGATAATAATTACAAAGCATTTAGCACAGTGCTTTACAAAATAAGCACTAAATAAATGTTAGCTATTATTATTATTAGTGCTTTGAGATTAGCAAAGCACTTTGCACATATTATCTCATTTGATGTGTGATATGAAATTCCCTTTTATTGGTTCCTCTGCCTTTTAAAGTATGAAATTATTATTAAGGGAAGTCAAGAAGTTATTAGCTGCTCTGCTTTTGACAGAAAGTGAGCTCCAGCACATGTCTGGATAAGTGGAATCCCCAATTATTACTATGATGTATCTTGGAGTCATGTGTGTGATCTGTCAGCTAAACTTATCTATTTCCTTTTTGCTGTGCAGGTGGTGGTCTTCATTCATCTTCCATATGTATCAGCTGTCAAATTTTGTCACCTCTCCAACACCTCTCGCATCTATTCCCTTCTACCCACTCACATGATTAACACCCTAGTTCAGGCCCTCATCATCTCTTTTCACAGACTGTGGCATTAGCCTCTTAACTGGCTTCCCCACATCAAGTCTCTCCCTTCTGGAATCCATCTTCCACCTCCACATAGCTGCCAAAGGGAAATATTCGTAAAGCACAGGTTAGACCATGTCACTCACCTCCTCAAAAAGTTCCAGTGGAAGTCTATTTCTTCTATGGTAAAATACTAACTCCACCTCTGGGCATTTAAATGCCTTTGCAATGCACCTCCAGTCTTTCTTTTCTGGCTTATTACACAGAGTTCCCCTTCATGTACTCTATGGTCCAGTCAAACTGGTCTACTTCCTCTTCCTGACATACTAAATTCCAACTGTTGTCCCTCATGCCTCACTTCTCTTTGAATCTCTAACTCCAGTCAAAACTCAACCCAAGTATTTCCTCCTACATAAAGTCCTTCCTAAACTCCCAGCTATGTTAGTGTCTCTCTTCCCCCACCCCCATCCCCTGCAAATTACTATTCATTATTTGTCATGTCAGGAGTCCTTGACCTTTTTTGTGTCAAGGACCCTTTGATATCCTAGTGAAGCCTATGGATTCTTTCTTGGAATAATGCATTTAAAACAAAAAATATTACCAAGGAAACCAATTATATTGAAATGTAGTTCTAAAACATTTGAAAAACGAGCTCAGAAACTCTAAGTTAAGACCACTGATCTAAGTACAAGTTGTTCTCCCCAACCCAATGTAAGGTACCTGAGAGCAGACACTTTTTTTGCTTTTCCATTGACATCCACTGTGATTAACACAGGTGCCTAGCATATAGCAGACAATGAATAAAAGTATGCTGATTTGTAGCATATTCCAATATCAAAATCACTTCTGTTTCTCCCTCACTGAGTTTTAATCCATCCTGGTTCCTAGACTTCCTCATATGAGCACAAAAGCTACTCTATCTTTTGACTCAGAGATCCTACTAGGCATATATACCCCAAAGAGGTCAAAGATGGGTGGGGTAGGGAGGAGGAAGGTCCATAAACCAATATATTATAGCAGTGGTTTTTTTGGAGCATCAGAAAACTAGAAACAAAGTAAATGCCTATCAGGTGAGAAACAGCTAAACAAATTGTGAAGTATGTGACAGAATGTATTACTGAGCTCTAAGAAATGATGAAAATGAATACTACAGAAAAACATATGAACTGATGCAAAGTAAAGTAACAGAACCAGGAAAACAATATACACAATGACAGCAACGGAAATGGGTGGGGAATGGGGATCAAAACTGAATGCTTTGTAATTATGAAAACCAAGTTTATCCCTGAAAATAAAATTAACAAAAGAAAATGTACCGCCCTGTTATTTTTTTTTTCCAGAGGTAGGAGACTATGGATATGGAACACTGAATATAATGTTGGCCTTGGTTGATGTGCTGAGTAGTTTGCTGAATTACTTTGTTTTTCTATTTCTTATTATTCTTTGTTATTTGGAATGGCTCTCTGGATGGAGGAAAAGAAAAGGATATATTGGGAAATGAAGGTGATTTAAGTCATCAATAAAAATTCAAAGAAAATGCTACCCTTATTGTTTTTACTTATCTTCTTACATTTGAATAATGTATACACCCATTCAGAGCCTCGAGGGTCAGATCCCACCAAGTTTTGGTGATATTTATCAGTCAAATTTGCCTCCTTTCCTTAGGACCTCTAATTCATCTTGCTTACTGCAGCAAAATCTAACATATTTGGTAGTTTCCCAGTTTTATGCCATTCTTAAAATTTAGTATTCTATGCTTTCATGTAATTTAAGAGTTCTTAATGTGGAGTCTGTGAACTTTTCATTTTTTATATTTTGATAAATACATTTCAATATAACTGGTTCTCTTGATAATTCTATGCATTTCTTTTATGTACCGAAAAACACTGTTCTGAGAAGGGGGTCCACTGGCTTTATCAGAAGTCAAAAGGGTCCATGACACAAAAAAAGGTTAAGATCCTGATCTAATTCAAAGATAAAAATATTGAAGCTTTCCAGTCAAAGAGGCCTTACCCAATGACTGCTCCTGCCTAGCCCTTAATGCTCCTTAAGGGCAGACTGTTTCACTTTTGACTTTGTATCCCTGGTACATTTTAAACATGTGATAAATATTTGTTAAGTCCAAATGAATTCTGGTACTAACTGGCTAGCCCTGTTCTACTGACACCCATTTCCCATAGATAATGATGGAAAAATACTTGGCAACCCTGGCTCTGTTAGTAAGATTTTTAAACAAGCTTAAAACACACTAGAAAATATTCCAAGAATACAAAGAAAGGAGAGAAGTCATTGAAGCTACTGTCATCACTGAACCTTAGAACTAGAAAGGAGAAGTCAGGAGTCAGGATCTAAGGTTGGTGCTGCCTTTAAAAAAAAAAAAAATCTTCATCTATGTCAGTGGTTCTCAACCTGTGGGTCGCGACCCTTTTGGGGGTCGAATGACCCTTTCGGGGGTCAAATGACCCTTTCACAGGGGTCGCAGGGGTCGCCTAAGACCTTCAGAAAACACATATTTCTCATGACTGCTCCTCTGTCTCCAGGCAGGTCCACCCACATGCAGATACTCCCACATAGGAGTATTGAAGGGTTGGGGCTTTAGGAAGGTTGAGAACCACTGATCTATGTGAATAAAGTTAAGTATTCTGAAAGGAACAAGTATATCCAAGCTCTGGTTAGCTCTTACAGAAGTAAGAGCTGCAAAGAAAAAGTATGCATTAAATAATTTAGATACTATCCTCCCAATCTTAAATGCCTGGAATATAGTTTTTAACAAACTTTTATATACCAATAAGTTTTCTTCAGTTGGACAAACAATACAAATCTCAGTGTTGTGATAGGTATACTATTCATTGCTGAAGGATGCAGTAAATTTTTCCAACTTGGGGTCATCAATGATTCTAACATTCTCCTATTTTCCAAGTCCCCAAATCAACATGAAGTGGTGGGAAAAGCAACTGATCAGAAATCGGAAGACCTCGAATTTTACTAAGCCTATAACCTATGGCAACTCACAAACATATTGGTCCTCAGTTTTATCATGTATAAAAAACTGGGAATACTAGTTTTACAGCCTCTCTCACAGGAGGATTTGATGATAAAGTAAGATGTGAAGGCCACTCTGAAAAATGTCAAGCAGTATATAAGTTTAAGGTATCACTTTCTAACTTTTGATATGATTTATTATACGTGAGTGCTACCCCCAAGTTCTCCCACAACTGAGACAATCTGTGGGTCAGTATTCACCCAAAATCATAGCCCACGAGCCTTCACTAATTTATTTTTATCATTCAACTCAGAGGATATATAATTTTAAATAAAAAGTCATTTAATCAAACAGTGTAGCAAATAAGGAGACAAGATCCCTCACACACCCCCATGCGTACAGGGAGAACTCTCCCCCATAAGTTAGTAAACTACCATACAATCAAAGGGAGTGCACATATGCAGATAACACATACAATCCTGGAACATGCATGGGGAGGACACACACACACACACACACACACACACACACACACAGAATCAAGGGACACACACAGGGGTATGTATAGCAAGGGGGCACACAAAAGCACATAGCTGGAACACATATTTGGTCAATTCAATTACCACCTCCAACACAATTTGCTCTTGCAACACTACAGAGTCACCAATGTCTTCTGATGACAACCTTCCACTTGTCTCTTCAATGAGTACTTTCAAATGTTATGGGTCTTTGCTGGGCAACCAGTTAATTAGCACCTGACCGTAACAATCTGCTAGGCCATAGCTATTCAGCCTCTATAAGACCGACTAGCTGTTCTTTCATCTCAGGTGCAAGGGCAGGGAGCCAAGAGAACCAAGCACAAGAATCCAGGCTAAGATTTAGCCTACCTATTCTTTTAACCAGTTTTCTGCTGGTACAAATTTAAATTCTTCAGTTAAGGACAACTAATTAATATGCATTAAGTGAGCACCTACTCTCAGCTGAGATCTCGAAGGGAATAAAGAATTCCAAGAGGCAAAAGTGAAGAGAGAAAAGTCTTCTGGGAATGGAGGGACAAAGAGTACAAAGGCATATGGATGGGATATGGAGCATAGTCTATGAGGAACAGCAAGTAGGCTAATGTGGCTGGACCATAGATTATATGGAGAAGAATATGTAAGAAAACTAGGAAGGTAGGAAAACATTAGGTAGCAGAGAGCTTTTTAAAATGCCAGATCTGATGCGGGGTAATTCCTTTTAATTATTGTTAAAGCCCTAATTGTGAGAATATATACCTAGAAAACCCATTCTGGAAACACCTCTAATAAAATATCATCCCCACCCCCACTCCGAGTTCCATGGAGGAGAGAACAATAAGATTTCCCTTGTTCCAAAATGAAGAAAGGGACAAGAACAAAAAAGAAGGTAAAGCAGGATTTCTATGTTCAGAACTCTATCCTAAAAAATAGAGATACAAAGATTTAAAATGATCCTGGTATGGCCTAGCCATACCAGACCCCAAACTATATTATAAATCAGTAACAATCAAAACTATCTGGTCTTAGCTAATAAACAGAGTAGTGGATCAGTAGAATAGATGAGGAACACAAGACACAGTAGTTAATGACCATAGTAACCTAGTGTTTAATAAACCCAAAGACCCCAGCTTCTGGGAAAAGAGCTCACTATTTGACAAAAAATGCTAGGAAAGCTGGAAAATAATATGGCAGAAACTAGGTATATACCAACATCTTACATCAGATACTAGGTTAAGATCAAAATGGGTACATGATTTAGACAAAAAGGATGATACAATAAACAAATTAGGAAAACAAGAAAGTTTACATATCAGATCTATGGAGAAGGGAAGAATTTATGACCAAATGAGATAGAGCATTACAAAAACATAAAATGGATCATTTTGATTATATTAAATTATGCAACAAACAAAACCAATGCAACCAAGATTTTTTAAAAAGCACAAAGCTGGGAGACAATCTTTACAACAAGTGTTTCTGATAAACACTTCATTTCTCAAATATATAGAGAAGTCAAATTTATAATATAAGCCATTCCCCAAACAATAAATGATCAAAGGATATGAGCAGGCAACTATCAAATGAAGAAATCAAAGCTATCTATAGTCATATGAAGAAATGCTTTAAATCACTACTGATTACAAATGCAAATTAAAACAATTCTGAGGTGCTGCTGCCTCATACCTATCAGACTGGCTAAGAAAATTATAAATGTTGGAGAGGATGTGGGAAAGTTGGGACACTAATGCACTGTTGGAAGAGTTATGAACTGATCTAACCATGCTGGAAAGCAATTTGGAACTATGCCCAAAGGGCAATCAAACTGTGCATATCCTTTGATCCAGCAATACCAGTACTAGGTCTGTATCCCAGAGATCACAAAATGGGGAAAAGGACCTATATAAACAAAAATATTTGTGGCAGCTCTTTTTATGGTGGCAAAGAATTGGAAATTGAGGGGATACCCATCAATTGGGGAATGGCTGAACAAGTTGTGGCATATGAATGTAATAGAATACTGTACTGTGCTATAAGAAATGACAAGCAGGGGGTGGCTAGGTGACACAGTGAATAGGACACTGGCCCTGGAGTCAGGAGAACCTGAGTTCAAATCCAGCCTCAAACACTTAACACGTTCTAGCCATGTGACCTTGGGCAAGTCACTTAACCCCAACTGCCCTGCCCTCCCCCCTCCAAAAAAAAAAAGGAAAAAAAAGAAAAGAAATTACAAGCAAGCAGACTTCAGAAAAACCTGGAAAGACTTACATGAACTGATGCAAAGTGAAGTGGTAGAACCAGGATAACACTGTATATAGTAAAACAACATTGTACGATGATCAACTATGATTGACTTAGCTCTTCTCAGCTATACAACAATCCAACACAATCCCAAAGGACTCATGATAGAAAATGCTATCCACATCCAGAGAAAGAACTCATGGAGTCCAAATGCAGATTGAAGCATACTATTCTCACTTTATTTTCTTCATGGTTCTTTTTTTCTGGCCCATTTTTCCCCCACAACACGACTAATATGGAAATACATTCTACATGAGGAAAAAGAAGAGAGAAGGGACACTTTCAATTGATAGTAACCAATGAAGTCTTAGTGGAGAAAGTGGCATGTGAATTGACACTTGAAGGGTAAAAGAAGGATTCTGAAAGGCAAAGATAGGAAGCAAGTACATTTCAGGCAGAGAGAACGAACAGTATAAATACATGAAGACAGGAAACAGCGTGTTGAGTTGAGCTGGTAGTTCAGTTTTTCTGGAACACAGAGTACCAGCAGTACAGAGTACTGTGCAGGACAAGAGTAACAGCAGTAATGTTGGTAGAAGAAAGGTAGGCCAAAATGTTAAACCAAAATGTTAAAGGCTCTAAATGCCAGGCTAAGAAGTTGATAATTTATCCTATGGCAGCAAAGCAAGTATCTGAAAGATTTTGAGTGGGGGAATCACATGGTAAGACCTTTTTCTTAGGGAAATTATTTTTTGCCAGATATAGGAAGGATGGATTAGAATATGGTAAAAAAAAAAAAAAAATAGAAGCAGGAAGTCCAGTTAGGAGGTTGGTACAAAAGTTTAGTTAAGGAGAGATAAAGTCCTGAAGTAGATTCATGGCATTGAATTGAAGGAGTTGGTGAAAAAGATCTTAATAGAGTTAAAACTTACAAACAGAACTTGGCAAATCATTAGATGAGGCATAAGAGAGAAGAAAGAGTCAAAGATCAAACCTGGGTAACTGGATGACTTTAAAATAGTGAGGTAACAGAGGGGAAAGGAGAATAAGTTCAGTTTTGGATGAGCTAAGTTTAAAATATCCAAGTGAAGAAGTTGACCGAGTGATTGGAGATATGGGACTGGATTTTGAAAGAGAGTACACATCTGCAAACACGTGCACATGCACATGCACACACACAAATATTAAGGAGTCTCTTGAACAGAAACAATAACTGAACCAACCAATGGGAACCAATGGAAGAGATCGAGCCAGGGCAATGTATAAGAGGGGCATCCCTGCTTAAGGGGCAATGGAAGATGACAAACAAGTAATGGAGACCAAAAAGACAAGTCTGAAGAAAATCTAGAAAGAATCATAAACCAGAGGCTCAGGGAGAAGAAAACATCCAAAAGAGGCTCATTAACAGTGAAAAAAGCAGCAGAAAGACAACCCAAACCCATGGTTTTTCAGAGAGCTGCTAAAGTAGCAGGGTTTGAAACCAGAAAATACGGAGTTAAAGTTAATGCATAATAAAGTAATAGAGGTAGAAAGTATAGACTAAACTTTTTTGAAATTGACAGTAAAAAGGAAAAAGTATGGGATGATTATGTGATGATGCGACTAGGTCAAGTTGAAAGGGTATGAATTTATACAACAGTCTGCTTTTAAAAAATTCAATTTTATTTTACTTTCAGATACTGAATTACAACATGATCAACCAGCTGTTGACTACACGTCCTATCGTAATGACAAGAATGGTTTCCTGACAGCACCACAAAATCACCAACATGAGCAGCACAGACCACGGTACATATGGCAGTTACAAGACTGAGGAAGCTTTCTGGCTGCAGCCCTGGGTAGAACACTGGACTTGGAGGCAGGAAGATGTGATTCAAATTCTGCCTCAAATACCTACCAGCAGTGTGATCCCAAGCAAGTCCCTTAAATTCTACCCACCTCTACTTCCCCATCTTATAATGAGGGATTATTATCAATAAAAATCGCTACCTTCTACAGTTGTAAGGAACAAATGAGACAGTATTTGCAAAGCACTCTGCAAACCTTAAAGGGTTATATAAAAACTAGTTATTAATTTAGTTTTGGTTTTCGTTATGATCATTATTCACTCAGGCCCCAAAGGGTTAACTGAGGAATTTCTCTTTTTTCTCTCTGATACTTGAGAAATTCCTCAATTCCCAGTCTCTATTTATGCCTGTCAGCATACCTACAACTCATCCTTCATCCAGTTCATTTTAGAAAAAGCTCAGGATAGCCAACATATCACAGAGTCAAGGTTTTCCTCTGAAATGTAGATTAAAGTCTCAGTTTCTAGGTTTTACAAGCAGTAAAAACCCTTAGATGTCTCAAAGGAACCATGTGCTCTTTCCAGTGATAGAAATGATAGGAGAGAAGCCTGAGTCTGCATTCTATCCCACAGTGAGTGAGTAGAGAAGAGAAATTCTGATTAAACACAAGAATGACTAAGGTGGAAGAGAAAAGTGCGAAGATGAATCTCTGAAGCCAATTGAAGGGGGAAAATGAAAAGAGGAAACTAGCACTACCAGTCTTGGACCAAAAAGTGTTCCTGAAGAGAAACTAACATCCCCATCCCTTCCTCCATAGCTCCTTCTGCTCAGGTCCCCATGGACCTACGACCAAACCTCCTCTATCACCTGACACTAACTCCCCTCATGGGGGGAGTAGAGGGATGGACTAATATTCCAGGAACCACAGTCTAAGAGCCCAATGTCCCCCCAGGTCACTAGTACTTTCAACCTGGGCTCCTACAACCATCATCCAGGTGAGGAAACCTTGAAGAAAAGGGACCCATCATCATTGCCACCACCACCACAAACTGCAAACCAAGTGCCACTAACAGAGCAGACAAGACAGCCTGGCTGAAGCCACAAGACATCCTAAGGAAGAAACAGGTATCAAGTGGCTCAAACCATAGCCACTACTTCAACCATTAATGTAACAGATATATTAATGGAGGCAATGTAGGGCAAAGAGGCCAAGAGCCCCAGGATTAGCAGCCTCCCTCTCCAATACCAGCAATCCTATTCCCAGTCCAGCCCCATGACCATTATAATGAGGAATACCTAGGGGGAACATGACATGCAGGTGCTATAGTCCTTGCTTCCTCAGCTGTTACAACTATTAAAGACCTGGAAAAAAATTCTTAATGAAGTCCTAACATATTAACAAATGGTTCAACAATGGGAAAAGAAACTGTTTTATCAATGAAATTTGCACTAAAGAAGGTTTATTACCATTTGCTTTTCAGCTGTACCATAAAGACCACTGGCCTTTCCATCTGACATATCTGATACCTTCCATGTGTGAAAGCCCCTCTGAGAATGTGAGGTCCATCAGAACATGGCCCAAATCTGTTTTCTATTCATAACCCCTCACACTTCAGACATGCTTTGCACAAAGCAATTAACAAATGCTTTTTTCCACTCATTCAGTATCTTGGAAATAGATGTTATTGGCATATTTGATTGAAATTCAGTGTACTGTGCTATGAAAACAGCTTTATACAGGGTAGTAAAGGTCTACAGAACTATTAACTTCAGATACATAATAGATCAAATACGTTTTTGTGGGCTAGCTTGTGAAATGAACCAAGAGATATTTTCTATGGAAAAAATTTGTTTGAAGTTCCAAACAACCAACTTTAAAAACTAAGTTTCAGAACAGAACTCTGTTTGAGTAAAATGTCTGCATTGTTTGCAAGTAAGCCAATATTTCTAAAATCCTTGAAACCAGGTAGTTTTCTTAAGTCAACATTTCCTGATCAATAATTTTATTTATATTATTCACTGTTTAATTTTTTTCATGAATTGTATAAGAGTAATAAACTTTTGCTCAATTGTCCCCTAGATTAAACAAATTCTGAATCAGAGGTTTTAGTGTAGTTTACTTAATCCCCCTTCTTCATCTAATTAAATCTACCTGTACTTAACTCATTCTTAGGGTAGTGAACTTTCTTCACAGATTTTCTCACATAAACGATGCTATTTTTAAACTGCATAGCAAACCATGCTGCACTTCTAACAACAAAAATTTGTCTTTCCTTTCTCCCCTTCTTCCTAGCAGGCCCCAGCTAGAAATTCAGCATTGTCTCTGTAAGCAACTCATTTATTACTCTTCTGCTACTCAGAGGTAAGATGCAACTGTGAACAGTGAATTGCTTTTTTCTCCACATGAGGAATTCAACAAGACTTTACCTTATTAATACTAAAAATACAACTCTCAGAGTTAACAATAGTTTTTTTTTTTAAATACATTTAAGATTACTGTAGCTTAAAAACAGTTACAATTCTTACTTTATTGAGTGGAAGGGAAAGTTAGGAGATATGATTTGTAAACCATATGTCAAAAATATCATTTATTAATTCAGAAGCAGTAACAACATAAATAAAATAGTATTAAAACCCCATCCTAACTAAACTCTGTCTACCTAAGGCTCTTCTAACCCTTTATACTCACTCATCTATTCTTTGGAAGTATGATCAGCAGAACTATCTTCAAAATGCTCTTAACATGCTTCCAGCTTCTGTTCTAGCTTCCACCTGATTTGTCCTTTGGGCAATTGGGGCTTATCAATCAAGGAGCATTCATTATGGACATCCCATTATGTGTCGGACAAAGCCCAGGGTACTGGGAATATAAAGCTAAAAAGAAACAGTCCCTTCCCTCAAGTAGTTTATATTCTATTGGAAGAAACAGGTTTAAGTAGAAGTGCATGCAAAATAATTTAGGGAGTGGGGCACTAATATATGGGAAGAATAAGGAAGGGCCTTACACAGGAGTAAGCTCTTAACTAGAACTTTAAAAGAAGTCAGAGATTTCTAAGTGGCAAAGATTATGGGGGAGTACATAGCAGGCACAGAGGGACAAACAGCACATACAAAAGCATGGAAACAGAGAATAGAATGTTGAGGACAACTGACAAACAGTGAGGCCAGTCTGGTTGCAACACACAGTGTGAAGGAGAAAAATGAGTCTGGAAATGTAGGCTGAAGATAGATTGCCAAAGGTTTTAATGACAGAGTTGGTGTTTTAAATTAGAGTCACCAAAGCTTTTCAAGTAGGAGAGTGATATTTCGTGACATTGTCAAACCTGCACTTTAGGAATATCGCTTTGGCAGTTGTATGCAGGATGCACTGGAAAGGGAAGAGACCTGAGTCAGGGAGACTAGCAGTCTGATAGCCTAAAGGAGACTATGGTGCCTTCCCATTGCAAAATGCTTCGTTTAGCATTTAATGTCCTTTATAACCTAGCCCCCTCATAACTTTCCAGTCTTCATCTGCCCTACTCCCCCACATGCACTCTTTGATTCAGTGATACTGACCTCCTGGTTGTTCCAAAAACAAGACACCCCGTATCTGGCTGCCCCTCATGCTTGGAATGCTATCCCTCTTCAGTTCTGACTATTGACTTCCTTCATTTCTTTTAAGTACCAACTAAAATCCTACTTTTTACAGGAAGCCTTCTCTAACCACTCTTAATTCCACTGCTTGCCATCATCTTCTTATTCCCCAATCATCCTCTATGGGGCAGCTAGGTGGTGCAGAGTGCCAGGCCTAGAGTCAGGAAGACTCATCTTCCTGAATTCAAATCCAGCCTCAGACACTTACTATCTGTGTGACCTTAGGCAAGTCACCTAACCCTTTTGCCTCAGTTTCCTCATCTATAAAATGAGCTAGAAGAAAAAATGGCAAGCCACTCCAGTATCTTTGCTAAAAAAATGGGGTCACAAAGAGTAGAACATGACTAAAACAACTGAACAATGACAACAATTATCCTGCATACAGCTAGCTTTATATATGTTTACATGTCATCTTCCCCCATTAGAAGCTTGTTGTGGGAAGGGACTGTCTTTTTCCACAACAGGAACTTAATAAATATTTTTTGATTGACCGCTTGGAAGGCTATGAACTATAATCACCTAAGGAAGAGGTGTTGAAGACTTCAGTTTTACTCCAAGCCCAAAGAAAGGGATGAGTGGCAAGGGATATTTAAATCACTTTAGTCACGTGTCAGTACAGACAGGCAACCTCCTTTAATTTACATTTTAGCACATATCCCAGGTTAATGTACAAAAAACAAAGAAACAAAGAAAAAAAAACATTAAAGTATGCTCTATCAAGAGGTTTGCCTACTGGTATACATGCAAAATATAAAGAGGCTTTAGTCAGGGCTTTAGTCACTTCTCATTATTACTTGGAAAGGTAGGATCTCTAAAATTCTTATCTTCTATTGAAAATCTTCTAAGGAATTAGTTGTTATATAATAAATGGTGTGATACAGCCTTTATAGAATTAATAATGTAATTAACTATGCACAAGGACAATAGCAGGTCACCTCTATTTCAGGCTTGCAACTTTACATTCCTCCTAGATACCACTTTAATATGAACTTGTACAAGTCAGGATGAAGTCCTGCCTTAAATGTAAAACATTATCATACTTTATTCATCAACCACAAAGTGACAATATTTTCAAGTTTCAATAATATGTAACAGTAAAGCCAGAAAGTACCACAGAAATTCTTAATAGCTGAGACTTGTGTCCCTTACTGTGACTATGAGAGCAAAGAAAGTTAGTACTGCCTTGACTCCAGAAAATCATTTTAACATGAAAAGAAGTTCTAAATGTGCCATTTGATTGATTTTTCTAGTATAGTTCATTCTCTTGTCATTCCAATAACTTGATTCTTTTGGTTGTATGATCAATGTATAATAAATAAAAAATAATATATTATCTGAAGCCAATGCTACTCACCCACCAGCAGAACAAGGGGGTATAAATAACCTCCCCCATTCTTGGTAGTGGCAACATACAAGACAATGCTGAAGACAACAATTTTCAAACTGAAGGAGGAAAATCTGTGGCCATGGAATAGAGTTAGGTAGTGCGTTAAAAGTTATTTATCCAAAGATGCAGTATCTCCACCCTCCCTCCCCCCAACTCTGTAAGGTTAAATGTCAAATTCTTAAATATAACACATCCTGTTCTTCCCTTCCAAATCCTCAAAGAATACTGAATTCTATATCATTTGCCAATTAGAAATTGATACATATGTCTTAAGAAAAATGTGAAACCAATGTTTTAAAGAAAGGTAGGGATACTTTAATAAACTAGAGTAATACATATTAGCATATGTCAGTGGCTAAAACGAAATTCTACTGTCTTCATTTTATTATTGTTCTGGTTTTATATAAGACATTGAATTTGATCTTAAGACATATAGTTACAAATACACATCAGGGTTTTCTTGAGTAATTCTGTGAGGCAGTATATTACAGTCAATAAAGCACTGGGCTTGGAGTAAGGAATGCCTGGATTAAAATCCTGTCTTGGGCATCAGCTGTGTGACTCTGACCAAGGTATATAATCTCTATGAATCTCAGTTTCCCTTTTTGAAAATGGAGATTACAAAACATTTATAATCACAGGTCTGTTGAGAGGACTGAAACAAATAATGAACACAAAACATTTTGTAAAACTTAAAAGTGCTATCTAAATGTTGTGTTTGTTGTTTTTACTTAGGTTTCAAGGCAGGATATAAAAGAAAGAGTGGAGCTGCAAGTCAGAAAACCTGAATTCCAAATGGAACTCTGTCTACAGCTTACTAATCATGTGACCTTGAAACAAATAATAACCTCCTTAAACCCTGTTTCCTTTTCCGTAAAATGGAAGCAGTGACAATTGCCTATTTTATAAGATAGTTACAAAGATCAAATGATATATTACATGGGAAGTACTACATAAATGCAAGCCATTATTACAGTTACTATTTAAACCTAATAATGAAGGTATAAAGAAAATACATTGGAGCTAACAATAAATAAGAACAGGGCTTAGAATTAGGTCACAACATTTTAAGAACTAAAAAGTGGGCTTTGAAAACCATCTAATTCAACCTCCACATTTACCAAGTAGGAAAATGAAGTCCATAAAAAGTTAAGTGATCTGCTCAAAGTCACACACGAACTTACCAGCAGAACTAGGTCCAAAACCAGTCTTCTGACTCTTTGTCCAGTGGTCTTTCAACCACATGTTTCTAAGAATTGAGGCCTTAAATCTGATGAACCATGTTTCCAATGCTTAGTTGGTACCTATAAGCAAATTTTAAGTCTTTTGAAGTAATACAATGATTTAAAGGTGAACAACATTTTAAATGTCCTTCAAGTCATTGTTTTTAATTAACTGAAGACAAAAATCTTGATTTATTTCCAAATATATGATAAAGTTATGACATTATAAAAGGATGTTTTCATAGGGACCATGTCTTCTATAAGATAACTCTTTGTGAATATGGCACTTTAGAATGACTATTCCCTCTCCAACCAAAACAGATTATTCCATTTTGGTGGATCCTAAATTCCTCTTTAAAAAGTATAAATAAAGACCTGTGGGTCACCCAATAAGCAAGAGAAGCAAATGAGTATAAGTAGGCTGCAACAGAGAAATATATGACCACAAATGAAGAAGGAGCTAGAAAAGGAGACAGGCTGGTTTGCAGCAATATCTGACTGATAGGCCACATGCACCACTTATAGAAAACAGAGAGATCTATAAGACAATTACTACATCGAATGAATGAATCCATGATAAAAGATTTGTGGAAGGACATGAAGTCCATGGAGAAGTTATTATCTGTACTGTAGTAGGAAGTATCCAAATTGATAAGATATGGAAAAGATGAAGAGAGGGGAGATGACAATACGACAATTTGATGGGATTCAAAACTCCCTGAATGAATTAGAAGAGAAATAGATCATATACATCTCCCAACTATGGGAAGGAGATGTATTCTGAACTAAACAAGACATAAAAGCAATTACAAAAGATAAAATAGAGAACTATGGTTACCTGAACCTGAAAAGCTTCTTCACAAACAAAATTAACTTACCTAGGATAAAAAGGAAATGGTCAAATGGGGGAAAAGTCTTTCTATCAAACTTCTCTCATAAGTGTTTGGTATTCAAGATATAGCATCAATAAGTAAATACACACACATACATACATACACATGAGACTAACAGATATTCCCCAATAAATAAGTGGTCAAACTAAATGAAAAAATAGTTCTCAAAAGAAGAACTGCAAAGTATTCAAAACCACACAAAAATGCTCCAAATTACTAATCATAAGAGAAATGTAAATCAAAACAACTTGGAGGTTTCACCTCACATCCTGTAAACTGGAAAAAATGAAACCAAAAAATGGCAACAGTCAATGCTGGAGGGGTTATGGAATGAGAAGTACACTAATACCTTGTTGGTAAAGCTATGAAATGGTACAACTATCTTGGAAAGTAATTTGGAATCATGCAAATAAAATTACTAATATGTCCATACCCTTTGAATTAGAGTCTCCATTACTGGGCTTATACCCCAAGGAAGGCATCAATAAGAAGAAAATTTCCATATATTCTAAAACTTTTATAGCATCAGTTTTTGTGAGAGCTAAGAATGAAAAACAAAGTAGATACCCAACAACTTGCTGACCAATTGGGAAATGACTAAACAAATTGTGGTACATGAATGGTATGGAATATTTCTGTGCTGTAAAAAAATGATGCAGGTGATGTACACAGAGATGCATATAAAAATATTATGAACTGATAAGGAGCAAAGTAAGCAGAGTTAAGAAGATACACATAGTAACTAATGTAAATGGAAAGAATTACACACCAAAAAATAGAGGTCAAATGTAACAAAATTATAAAGACCAAGTAGGTCTTCAATGAAGAGATATGAAAACACACCCCCAACCTACCCCTTCATGGAGGTGTGAGTATTACACATTGCACATGTTTTCAGACTTTTTCTATACCTTGGTCAATTGTGCTGTTTTTCTCTCTAAAATATACTATTTGTTATATGTAATGATTCTCTAGGAGGAAAAGATGAAAGGATATCTGAGAGAACTATGATGACATAAGAAACATAAGCAATCAATAAAAAATTTTTAAAAAAATTATTTATACATCAAAACTTTTTAAAAGTCACTAAATGGCCAGAGTCACAAAACAATTATTCGTGGTTTCATGTCAATTTGGAAAGAGGTCTCCAGTGGATTAGCCCAGGGACCTATGACTGGCTCTATTAAGCATTTTATCAATAATTTGAATAAATTAATAAATACCTGACATAAATCTGCAACTAACACAAAGCTAGAAGGGATAATTAAAGAACCAGGATCCAAAAAGATCCTGAGGTTAGAACTCTGACATGAATCTAATATGATGAAATTTTAAAGATACAAAATTTGTCTTACATTTGGGCTCAAGAAATAAACTTTGCAAATAAAAGGAAGATGGCATAGTTAGAGCTACACATTTTAGTGAACAGCAAATTCAGTAAGTCAATAATGTGCTACAACAGACAAAAAAAGCTACTACCATCTTGGACTATGTTAAAAGGAGGGATAATTCCATAGTATACTGCCCTAATCAGTCATCTGGAGTACTGTGTTGGTTTAGGGGTACTAAATCTTCCGAGGGACCTTGATTAACTGGACAACATGTCCAAAGGAAGGCACATGGAATGGTTAGACAGTCTCAAGTCCCTGCTATATGAGGATGAGTTGAAGGAATTCAGTAGAGGCAAGATAAATGTCTTTTAAGTATGGGAAAGTCTGACCACACAGAGTAGTGATCAAGCTTTTTCTACTTAGCCCTAGAAGGCACAACTGTGAACAATCAGTGGAAGATACAAAGTGAAAAGTTTAGGATTGATATAAGTAAAAAGTTCTTAACAGCTCTAAAATGACTAAAATGGGAATGGACTGCCTTGGAAGGTAGTAGATTTCCCTTCATGGAAGGTCTTCAAGCAAAAGACCACTTCAAGCAAATGGATCATGACTTGTTGCATATGTAATAAGGATTCTTTTTAATGGACAGACTGAACTAAACAACAACTGAGATGCTTTCCAACTCTGAATCTGCGATCTTTATCTCTACTACAAAGACATCAGGCTGCCATTCTATACCATGCTATTACCATGGGTCTCCATGTAAAAATTAACAGACCTTTCTGAATGTGAGCCCCAAATGAAAAAAAAAATGAATATATATCAATCAATAAAAAATAATTCTTAGTCCAAGCTTTGCAAAATGAAACTATTAAATTTTAAAATATTTTAAATGTAACTATTTTTAAAAAATAAATTAACTGGACCTTAAAAGGTCTATCCATCAATAGAAAATATTTTCTCTCTTTTTTCATTCAAGGTATAGTAGAGGATAAAATGGTTCCCTTAAAAAGTACAGATTTTTTAAAAAGTGCCCCTTTCAACTCTAATCGATGACCCTTCAAAGGTACCCATATAGATTATTCCCAAATCCATTTTAATTCATTCATCCTGAAAATTACATCTCAAATTTGTCTATAAGACACTTGCATGTGTTATAACACAACTTTTCACATGCTCTACAAAGCTCTTTTCTTCACTCATTCTTTGATATTATTACTAGTAACAAGAATAGCTAACATTTATATACTGCTTTAAGGTCTGCAAAGCACTTTACAAACAGTACCTGCTTTGATTCTCACACAACCCTGGGAGATAACTGCAATTATTATCTTCATTTTGCAGAAAAGGAAACTGAGACAGACAGAAGTCAAAAGACTTGCCCAAGGTCAGACAGCTCATAATGATCTGAAGTGAAATGTGGACTGCGGTCCTACATACAAGCCAGCCCTCTATTTACTATGCCACATAGATGCCTCTAGCAGTTACTGATTCTTCCAAAATCTTATGTGGAAAACCCCAAATTGCACCTGCCATCTTTGCAGTATTTACTGTGTCACACTGTCAATAAATACACCACCAATTTCATGAGTTGCTCGGACATGGAACGAAGGAAGATAAACAGCATTTCCCTCATATACCCCTTCTTTTAACTTTGCATGAGCGTCCATCATCTGAACTGTTTCTTCAGCTAAAACTTCTCTTCAATCACAACTGCTGCTTCAGGGGAAATGGTAAGGTATAAAACGTGCCATCAGAAAATTTAGGTTTTCACACCACCTTTGGGATTTCATTACCTTGGTGACCCTGGATAAGTCATTTTGCCTCAAAGAGGTTTCCTAAGGTTACCTCATCATTAAAATGAGAAAGATAATACAAGAACTACCTACCTCATAGTGTTAGTGTGAACAAACTAAATGAGTTATTATTATACTAAAATAAAGGTCTTCTAATCACATTCTTTCTTTGACGTTATTCCAGTTTAGATTCAGTTAAATAACCCCTGTGGTCGAATCTACTCATATATTGTGAATTTTACTTTCTTCTATTTTCCTGACCCAACTTTCTTTCCCTTTTACCCACACAGCTCTACTGAAATTAAAACAAATTCTTATCCATCCACCAGGGCACATTCTTTCTAATTTAAAAGCCTATCCTCCTCTTGCAAGTGTTTCCCCAGGGAAGATACTGAAATTTTCCCAATTAATATGCACATACATCTCAGTATGTAACCTTAAGTGTACTCAATATCCTAATTTTGCTGACAGTGTACAATATAAAGCAGAAACTCTGCTTTTTATGTGATTTATATATTTTTTTAAAAAGCAGCATGGTTTAGAGCACTGGATTTGAAGTCAAATGGCCTGGATATGAATCCTCTCTGTTACTTAACTACCTGTGGGGCCTTGGGCAAATCACTTAATCTCACTGGACCTCAGTTTCTTCTCCAGTAAAACAAGACAGCTGGACTTACATCTCTAAATTGGGCACTTTGAGTACCAAGTATTTCTAAGTAACAATCATGTAAATTTTTACTTAAGCAGATTCCTTTGCTCTGCCCCACTCCACAAAGACTATGACTTAAATGACATTTGAACTTCAATCTACTTCTGCTTTAACATAACTATTATACGTCAGCATCTTTCTGTAAACAAAAGCAGGCTTTATCGTGGATTGTCTTCCCTTATGGAAATTATGAAATGTCAAATTTTGAGCCTATTTTTGAAAAAGAATTTCAAATTAATAAGGACAAAAGTTAAGCAAGTAACAATTTTTAAAAAAGGAAGAGGAAGAGGGAGGGGAAAAAAAGGAAGAAGGAGAAAGAGGATGAGGAGGAAAAACAGGAAGAAGAGGAGGAGGAGGAGGAGGAAGAAGAGGAAGAGGAAGAAGAGAGGAAGAAGACTCAACAAACTGTGATTATTCAAGAATAAAGACAAATAATAGCTAAGGATTTCTGAACTCAAACATTTACTGAAAAGTACAAGCTAAGACCTATGGGGGGAGGGAGGAGGACTCTTAGAATTGTAAATTGAAAAACAACACCCTTTCTTTTAAAGTTGTGTGTGACTCTTCATGACTCTCTTTGGGGTTATCTTGGCAAAGATACTAGAGTAGTTTGCCATTTCCTTCTCCAGCTCATTTTACAGATCAGGAAAATGAGGCAAACAGGGTTAAGTGATTTTCTCGAGGTCATAATGCTAATAAGTGTCAGATTTGAACACAGGAAGATAAGTCTTCCTAACACCAGGGCCAGCACTCTATCTGCTGCAGCACCTATCTGCCCAATGTCCTTTTCACCTCTCCTAATAAGAGTATATGAAGATCCAGGAAAAGTAAGAGATCTGAGCTTCTGCACAACCAAAAATTGTTCCTTCAAAACTATTTCCAGACAACAAATAGTTACAGAAGCATGTATCTACTTAGAACAAACATGTCTTGATATGAAGAGAAATTTAACCCTGTGGTTGTCAAGGCATCTATTTTTTACCTTCTGAAGTTTTGCCCTCGTTCATTCACTATGTTAAGGACTAATTTAAGTGAAATATCTCTTCTGTCATCTAAACTCAATTGGAGACGTCATAATTTAGAAAGACTATTGACATAAGCATGGCCAGAATGGTGAGGTGATGCAAAATCCTGCCATTTAAGAATCAACTGAAGAAACCGGAGATGTTTAGACTGGAGAAGAAAAGACTGAGGAGGCCATGCCAGCTGTCTTCCAATATTTGAAGGAATATCACTTGTTTTGCTTGGGTCACAAGTAACAAAATATGGAAGCAGATTTACAGTTTAATCATTATAAGAAAAAAAATTCCCAACAATTTAGCACTACCCAAAAGTGGAACATACTATCTTCTGAGGTATTACTGCTAGAGATCTGCATAAAGAAGCTAAATGACCAGTCACTTGTGAGAGATACTACAGAAGGGGTTCCTGCTTTACATGACTTAGACTAAACACTCCAAAGTGACTTGTTAGGTAGTACTCAAGTAGCAGAGCTAGGTTATGACCCCAGGTCCACTGATGCCAAATCCCATCACTCCTTCCCTTGCACCACACTACTTCTTCATAAACAGAATGACATCAGGGACCCCGAGGCCAAATTACATAAAGAACAGCTGATAGAACCAAGGCTTTTTCAACCTGGAGATTTTGGTTGAAACAGTAAGTGCCTTAGATTATTTGGGGGACTATGATGCAGAAAAAAGGAAAGACTTATTTTGTGTAACTCAGACAGACAGATACAGGATCACTGGGCTGAAATTTTAGGAAGGCATATTTGAGCACAGTATAGGGAAGAATTTCAAAGCAATAAAGTCATCCAGCAGTGAGTTAGACTTCTTTATGAATTCACTGGAATTGTTCACAAAGAAGTGACAAGACACTCAGGGCTACTGTGAAAAGGATTCCTTCATGGAATGGCCTTCTAAGGATAAGAAACCGAAATGTGGAGCAAACAACGAAGAGAGTTATTAAAGATACTGAAAACTTTAGGACCAAGTCATTCTTAGTAAATTGTCTATCATACACACATAACATGGAATCATAGGATTTTAGGGCTGGAAAAGACTTTAGAGACCATCCAGTCCCAATCCCTTTTATTCACTCATTCATTCAACAGCCAATTATTATGTGCCTGTGTCCAAAAAACCATACAGGATACTGAAGATAAGGATAAATAATACAGGATCCCTGCTCTCAATTGAGGCCGAGAGAAATTAAGTCATTTGAGCAAAGTCATATGGCTAATATCAGGAACAGGAGTAGGAGTTATATCTCTTCATTCCCAAGCCAACACCCTTTCTGTAAGATCCTTTGGCCATCAGTACTTCCGCCTTCATATGAACCGGATCAAATCACAATGTAAGAAGTCCTTATTTATATGTATCATCGATCCAGTTATCCCTACCAGAATCCTTGCCTCAAATCTGGGGACATCCACTATGTCTATAACAAACGCCCTGAGTCACTTTGCTAAATAAAATCTGACCTTAGGTGGGCCACAGATGTGAGTTGTTATTATTATTAGATGTCTGAAAGTGGTCAAGAGAAACTTATTTGGAAAAAGAAGGAAAGTTTAATCTTGAGAATGTTTTTCCCAGTTAATCTCTTACTTTCTTCATTTCTATTCCTCACATCTAAATATACTACTCCTGGCATCTTCAGGTTCAGTCTTCAAGCTGAAATCAATGCTTTGTCTAGACGTCACATTTAAAACCTAACAAAGTGAAATCTGCCACACAGGACTTCAAATGTAATGCGCATACTCACCAGGCAGATTTGGGTTATAAAAAGAAAGAACCATTGAACATTAATAGACAATTTAGTTCTTAAATGTCATAGAAGAATAAAATGAAACCCTAAGAAAGGAATTTTATCTATATGTGTATGCGTGTATATGTGTGTGTATATATAATACATGTGTATATACATACATATTTACACACATACATATATGCACATACATACATGTATAATATATAAAGGAATTACTAAGAGATGTAGGTACATAATGTTCAATCCATTCAACTCCAGGTAAGAAATACTACTCCCAAGTTTCTGTATATGTATGCGTATGTCATTTCAAAGACCAACAAAATGAATGATCTGTCGGAAAAAAAAAATAGTTGGAAAGTATTTCTATATGAATGAGTTGGTTTTCAAGGATACTAAATTCAGTCTGCTTTAATCTACTAAACTAAGTGTCAAGATTTTCTTTGTAAGTCACCAGGAGAGATAAGATATGCCTTGGTGTCACTGGCCAGTGTATGACATAGGTAAAACAGATCCCCCAAAAAAAACAAAATGGAACAGGGGAAAAAAAGTAGAGAAAAGGAGAGAAGAAGAAAAAAGAAAAACAGGAGAAAGACAAAGAAGAAAACACATGGAGAGAAAATGGAAAAGTGCCCTCCAACAACTTGGCTCATCCCACAAATAGTCTACCATGATCTAAACTGATTTCTGAAAGAAAGACAATACAAAAGGTTACCCAGTCACAGCAGTAAAAGAAAAGGCAAATTTAAAACACAGGTCCGTGACAAACAAAAAGTCAAGATTATTCCACCAAGAAAAATGAAAAGCAACACACAAGAATATTAGAATAGGAAAAAGAGACAAAAAGAATTAACAGGTACTCAGATATTTACATATAAGGATCATAAAATTTTAGAACCCGAAGAGATCTTAAAGAGTATCTAGTTCAACCTCTTCATTTAATAAAAAAAAAAAGTGAGGCCTAGAAAAATGGTTTGCCCATAATAATAGAGCTAGCTGGCTTCAAGACTAGAATCAAACTAAAGTATTTAGTCCTTTGCTCTCCATGCTTCTCACCAATTGAATTTTTGTAAGCCAAATTTATTTGAAAAATTATCAGCAATATTAAGACAATATTACTGGGAAGCTGTTATTAAGGTATCAAAATAAGACAAGCACACATTCTTAAGAAGTTACTTTGGGATTCCCCTCTGAGGATGCATGCTGCTTACAGAATATGAGTTTTACTGGAATTCTCAATGGTTGGTTGGTTGGTTAAGGCTTTCTTAAAAATTAGAGTTTTTCTAACACAAGGTGCAAGCACTTCTCACTATGGCCAAATCTTAGCCTTCTGAAGGCAAGGGCACTAGTCAGAGTTTTTATTCAATCTAATCCCAAAATGCAGCTAATATTTCTAGGCAGCACACATGCACAGAAAACAAGACACAAACACATAAAATAATTTTAAAAGGTCCTTGGGATTGAAACTGCTTAAATAAAATTATTTCTTTGAAAAAAATTGAATTCAGATTCTCTTCCATAAAATGCAACAATGAGATACTAAATATTGCTAATTAACTCAATCCAATTGCAACACTTGCAGCCACTACGTTTCAAAAAAAAATAACCTCAAGACATCTCAAGAAGAATACAGAGAAGAATCCTTTAAGTTGATTGCCCCAGCAAGCCAGGTATGGGTCCAGGCAAATGTAATAAATTATTTAATCCTTGAAGAAGGTATTCACAAGTATTCTATCTTAATAAAAAAAAGTGCACTCTATTTATAGCTGTCATTATAGTTGTCTGTATAACAGAAAATCCTCATCACATAATGAATTACAGTCCATTTTCTAATATTTTTAGATGCAATCATTCAAGAAAAGATGATGCAAAGATGAAGAGTCTTCCTGTACAAAGTTGACTAGAGATTACCAAAACAATCCACTTACAGGTTTTCTCTTTTTTTTCAGAAAAGATTCCATTCACCGGCAAAACAAATGGTTTGTTGTTTTGTTTGTCTGTTTTGTTTTTTTAAGATTGGGAGAATTCTATAAACCAGAGAAAAAGGTAGCATTTCTTTGTTTCTGAACTGGATGTCTCTAGATACTTAGTTTGAATTTGTGTAGATACAGTATTAAAAGATTTAGGCTCCTATAATACAAAACAGCATTTCAAATAAACTATTCTTTAGCCAGGAGAAGGATTCATTGTTACTGCAAAAAGAAAAACTGAAATACCTACCTGAACTGAATAAAAATACTTGTTTCTACATTTTCATTTCTTGTTTTGTCAAATATAGTTAAGAGATGTCCTGTTCCCAATAAAACCTACGAACTTTTTCAACTCATTTCAATATATTTCAAATATTACAGCAGTGTAAGAACTCATGATAAATCCAGGTCCCTGAAGCACAGCATTATAATCATCCTCACATTTTAAAAATTTCTGGAAAAAAATAATAATGAAATAAAATGGCAAGGATGAATCCACAATCAGATTTTTATGTTGTCACATTTTAGAAGATGAAAAATGAAAAAGGGTGAAAAACATTCAAAACCAAGGAGATTATGAAGGGTGTTCTAAGATTATTCTAAGTTCCTAAGATATCTCTCTTAGAAGAATAAAATAGCAAATTAAATGTTATACACACCTGCCTATTATATCCAACAGGTTGACTCTACATAACCTGACCCTTGAACACACTGTATGGGTGTATAAACATATAAATATTTAGAAAAATTAAATAAGAAAGTTTGAGAGACTCAAGAAAATGTCTAACAGAAAATCAAATGTAGAATAAAACTTCTCTATTACTCATTATTTAAAAAAAAAATACTCACAGAATATTCACTAGCCCAGAAAGATGAATCTGAACACCTAACAAGTTTTTATAAAGAAAAATAATCATAAATATTTCAATAATGACAGATTTTATACCAAAGATAAAAATCAACAGCAGGGGCAACACAACAAAATACAGAACATCTACTTGATAAAAGAAGTCCTTTAGAAATCTAGTATTTTAAGTTACAAAATTGCTCAAATGTTACTAACAGATTAGATCTTTAGAATTTCTTTTTAAACTATGCAGTATTTATTTTCTTTTTTCCTATGAGTTTCATTGTAAACGAAACATTCTACAGCAGCAGAATTATGGCTATTTACCTGCTGGCCTAGTCAAAATGATCTTATAGGAAAACCGTTGCTCAATTTCTCTTCTCTTGCTCCCAAGCTAAGTGGAGAAAGCTGCAAGAGCTATACAGTAAGCCTCCTTATTGCAGAAGTAGTGCCTTATGTCTGCTCAAGAACAACCTTGTTCACCAATTAGTGTGACTCAGGTGGGTTTGGAACGGAGTAATGTCCACAATTCCTTGGGCAGTTAGAGGCAGTCATGCTCCTCCTCCTCCAAGGCAGGAGAGCTGAAAAGGGGGTTCGATAGAACCTTCCTCAAGAAGAACAAGAGGATCAACCAGTGCATATGAGGGTAGAATAGGAGTACAGGGGAAAATAAAAATCACAACATTAAAGCACTTTGCAAGCAAGAGCAAAAGATTTAATGTTATCGAGGCCTTCATTCTTTTTAGCCATGCCATTGTTCATCTTCCCTCCCAAATCATGCACAAAAAGAGCTGTCAGCCTGCCTTAAGCACGTTCCTTCTTCCATTTAAACAGACATGATTCTTTTGGTTAATCTCTGGCAATGATCGCCATTTCACAGCACATTCAGCCCACCCGGAACTGATCAATACCACTACAGACATAAGACTAGACTTTATCCATTTATTAACCACAAGGAAATGTACCATTCAGCAAAATCCTATAGAATTCAAAGGTTGTGTGTGTGTGTGTGCGTGTGTGTGTGTTGAGAGAAAGAGAGAGACAGAGAGAGAGAAAGAGAGAAAGAGAGAGAGGGAGGGAGAGAGAGAGAGAGAGAGAGAGAGAGAGAGAGAGAGAGAAATACACAAAGAAATGACTACCACCCCCTATGGCAAGTAAGATTAAGATATGGCCACAAAAATCCAACTGTCAAAGGACAGATATACAATAGTCTTTTCACTTCACAACCTACGCAATTAAGTGCTGGATGTTATGGTAAACAAATCTAGTATATTTAATCTATTCAATATATAGTGTAAATGAATGCACACCTTTAGACTGTAGTACAACATTAACTGATTTTCGAAAATAAAAGACTAGACATCTTTTCCAACCACTGGTTGCAACCATAAAACATTCTTCCGAAATCAAAATTTCAAATAGAAAATAGCTAGCTAGATCATCCTTCCAACCACTGATATCAGTCCTTAAACATTCTCACTAAAGAATTCAAATTTTTGACTATTGGTTATTTTATATAACCAATTTTCCTACTAAGAAAACAATACCTCTAAGCAAGAGTTTTAAAACAAGAAGCATTCGGTAGGTGAATAAAATCTATACTTACAAATGGTACTCGAAAACCCAACACATTACCATAACACACAGCTCAAATACATCCTCTGCATACAATACTAGTTAATTACTCTCAGAACAGCAACTATTTTTTAACACTGCTGGACACTGAAGTTTAAGAAGATGTGAGACCCAATTGAAATGATGGATTACTGATTACAGATAAATGTTTCTTATGCTACTAAAATTAAGTAGCAGTTGACTGAAATCCCACTATAATATTCATGAAAGATGCAGTAATTTAAAAACACTGGTTTTGAGAATTCCATTTCAAATGAAGCTACATATTCTGGAAGCCGCCTTACCAGGTTTCAAATATTTACATAAAATGTCACCTGTGGTATTTGCGGCTTAATTGAAACCCTACAGAAGCTGTCATCCAATGTTATGGCCACAGACCATTTACTTTCTCACTCACTTCGACAACAGAGCATTCACTCATGTCAGCAAACCAAGCTAACTCAAAACGATTTTTAAAAAATTCATGGAGGCTTCCAGATCATAATCAAACCGGGGGGGGGGGGGGAGGGTGAAAAGGTTTTGGGAGGGGGAGAGAACCTCACCAGTCTCCACCGAAGCAAAACGACCCGACAACAACAAGCCACCACCACCACACTCGTCCAACTCCAACCTACCTGAAGAACAAGAGATAAGAAAGACAGCAAACGCCAACTTTGCAGCGGCTCCCATTTTCCCGAGGCACCGGGGAATCCGTAGCAAGTTCTGGCGAGATATCCAGTGCCCTGGGTCTTCCTTGGAGCCAAACCCCCCGGTGTCCAATCAACCGTCATAGGGCATAGTCGGAGCTCCCTCGATCGAAACGCTCCACGGGGTGGGCAACACCAGCAACAACAATCACAACAAAAGGCAACACCAGAAACAAAAAAAACAAAAAACAAAACCAAAAACCAAAAACCCCAGCACCACACACACACACACGCACCGAAAAAAAAATTTAAATAATTAAAAAATAAAAATTAAAAAAAGGCACCACCGACAAAAGCACATTTAAATCACTGTCAAAATCACTGTCAACTCGTCTCCCCTCTCATAGATCGCTGAACAAAACGCCAGCGGAGGGGAGGAGGCGGAGAAGCAGGAGGAGGAGGAAAAGGCGGAGGAGGAGGCGGAGGAGGAGGAGGCGGAGGAGGAGAGGCGGGAGGCGGCGGCGGCGGCGGCGGCGGCGGCGGCTGCCGCCCGGACAGTCCGGCGATCGTGGACTCCAGTCCGATGTCCGGACCGACCTTCAACCCGAACGCCCAAAGTCCGGGAAGCGTTTGGATGCGACGCCTGCAGCGGCGGCGGCGGCAGTCGTAGCGATTGGTCGCGGTCGCGGTGGTGGCGGCAGCGGCGGCCGTGTCCAGGGCTTCGGCTCCGGGCTCGGCCGAGTTTTTTCGGTCCCCCGGCCTCCCCTTTGGCGCCCCGCCCCCCAAACTTCCGGTTCCGGCCCAAAGCAGGAAAGCAAGGAACGGGCGAGGAACGGCCGGTGGCTGCCGGGCGCGGCAGGCGCGCGTGCCGGGGCCGGGAAGGAGATGAGATGGTTAGGAAAGGGAGGTGGCGGAGGAGGAGTGCGGAAAGCGAGGCGAGGGGGGCGGGGCAGCGAAGGGGGCGGGGCGGAGTTCGGGGGCGGGGCTCCGTCGAACTGACGAGGGGGAAGGAGTGGAACCGGTCCACCCCCTCCCCTCCCCTCCCCTGTTCTCCCCTCCTTTCCTCTCCTTTTCTCTCTTCCCCCTCCCCCCCGCCTCTCACTCAAATACCGCGACGTCTCGACGCCGTTGGTCTGCGGGGAGATCCCGCGAGACAGCGGCGCGGGCGCCCCTCGACCCCTGACCTGTTTGCTGCAGTTGCTGCGGAGGGGAAGTGCCCCTACACTCCGGCAGCCCCGGAGATTATCTTAAGCCTCTTCACCCCTGATGCCAGAAATGAGGCCCAGGGCCTCTCCCTGCCCGCACCCTCGCCGTCCGTGTTGGGAACCCAGGAGGGCAGTGTCTAGGGCCGATTGTGTGGGCTGGAAGCCCTACCCCGAGGGATGGGCCTGGTTCCCCCTGACCCAGAGATCGGCGGACCCTACAGCAACCCCTTAGGTCCCGCGCTTTTCCGGCGGCCCTGTCTCGGGCGTTCCGTTGTGCCCGGTATCCGACTGCCTTTTCACGAGGGGGAAGGGACCTCCTTGGGCTCGCGTGCAGCCCAGCCACCATTGAACGCTAGCAGTTGTTCAGCAAGCTTTCGTCCCAGGTATCCCCAGCTGATGCATCTTAGACTTGTTATTCTCTTGTATTTAAATGAAAGGGGAAAAAGTAGGGATAGGTGGAGTCCACTGGTTAAGCTTTCTAGAATTTCACAACCTTTATGGCCAGGACTATAGTCTTGATTATAATCTAAATCCTCCCGATGTGCAACTCGAATCTACAATCTTTTCCTTATTTTTCCCCTCATCCATCCTCAGGCTCCTACTACTTGTATTGCATAGTGTTTACATAAGCACTTTGTTGGTATTCAAATACTTGCTGAAAGCAGAATGACTATAACTGCTGCCTCATGGGCTTGAATCCTGCCTCTGCTCTTTACTGGTTGTATGAAAGTGGGTAAATCCTTTTAATTTCTAGGAGCTTAGGTATCCTCATGGGCAAAATGGGGATAATATGTGATTAAGGTGCTTTGTAAACCTCTGTATAAATAACAGCTGTAAATAAACGCTTGAACTTGCTTTTTTTCCCCCCAATTTTTGCTTCTTCATAAGGACTATCAACAATTCTTCAATAACTAGTCAACCAGTATTTTTTATTGTATAGTACTGTTCTAGAAGTAGGGAGTGGGGAGACAAAAGAAAGTGGGGAGAAAAAACTGACTTCTTACCCTCTTACCATAAATATGCCTTCCCTTGACATTTCCTGTTAAAGTTACATTCTTATATATCTCTTCCCATTCGCGGCAGAGTGCTAGAAAGAATAATTGACACTCAAATGCCTTCCCCTTTGTCCACCTGTTCATTCCTCAGCATCTTGCAATCTAACTTGTCCCTGCCAGTTGACTGAAAATGAACCTCCTAAGGTTAGTATCAGTCTCTTGTCAAAGTTACTGTGGGGAATGGTGCTGAAGTACAAAGAAGTATGGTGTCAAAATCCAGAGAGTCAAAAGCAGAGCATAGAGGGAAATGGACCATGGGAGAGGAGGATGGGGGGACACTTCCCCAAATGGAGGCTTCCTTGGAAAGAACTTACTGATGGGAGGAGGCCAGAATTCTGAAGGGATATTCCACAGTGAGAAAGGCCCAAATGCTAAGGGCAGGAAGGTCCAGCGTGAGAAGGGAGTTGAATAATGATAATGGAAGCCTGGAAGTCAGTCATACAAGAGAAAAATGAAAATCTTTGGCGTTTAAAACCCTTTACAAACTGGCTTTTTCTTTTATTCCTGAGCACTCTTAACATCTCCCTCTCCTGGCCTGCTTCCTGTTCCTTTCGTACCATACTCCCATCTACCAACTCCGTGCCTTTGCACTGGCTGTCTTCTCTACTTGGAATGATCTCCCTCTTCCCCTCTTAGTTGTCTTGACCTTGTTGGAGAGTCAGCCCAAGTGCCAACATCTGCAAGAGGCCTTTCCTTACACATCTCGCACTTCTCTGTCTTGTATGTACCTAGTCATTTACAGGTAGTTTCCCCTATTCAAGTGTGTGTTCTTCACAGGGACAGTGTTTTTTCCTTTCTTTGTGTTCTCAGAGTGTAGCACAGTGCCTAACACATGGTAAGTACTTAATGAATCCTTGCTGAAAGACTATTTCATTTCCTTATCAGATATTGCCTTCATTATTGCCTCCTAAGTGGCCATACCGACTAACCATTCGTCATCTCACAGCCTATTATTGTTTCATCCTTATACTTCCATCCTAGAATCTCCAGGTCAAACTGGCATTCTTGCTGTTCCTCACATAAAACACTCTGATCTCCAAGACTTTGCACATTGTCTCCCGTGTCAGAAAAGTACTCTTTCTTTACATCCAAGGTTTCTTAGAATTGCTCATTTCCTTAGAGATTCAGCTCAAGTGCTAACTTCTGTAGGAAGCCTTATCTAATCACTTAATAAAGTCTTGTTGAATGATTACCAGAATAATTTTCCTAATGAATAGTTCTGAGTATTTCACTCCCCTGTTCAAAAGATGTCAGTGGTTCTCTCAAGCACACTTACTGGATACTCCCTTCATATGACCCTCTCCAGCTTACAGTAGGTTACATGGCATTGTTCTCTCCTGCCTAACTACCAATCATTCTTGGATTAACTGGTTTATTAAGCTCCACTGCTTTATCTTCCTATTCCTAAATGTGGGTGTCCACTAGTGATATGTTTGCACAGATATGTCAGAACAGATTCACTAAAGTAGTAAAAACAAAAGGCACATTACTTGAGGAATGAATAAATAGTGAGGAAATAAAAGTTCCAAGTGTAGACTTGGAGGAAAAAGAAATGGGATGGGTTAGAGTGGGTAGAAATAAGAAGGCAAAGAAAGAAGAAGAAGTACAGTCAGCTTCCCCCCTGCCAAAAAAAGAAAAGCTCCAAGACTAAAAAACATACCAGTTTTAATCCTGATCAAGAAATTTCTAAAAGCCAAAAATTTTCCAACTACAGTCAGCAAGGGGAGATAGAAAAGTCTCTGGACACTGAGGATGGAGTCTGGCCAGTATTAAGATACAACACAGCATTCCAGCACCTGAGGACCTAAAATAGGACCATGACAAGGGCAAGATGAGCTCCTAGAACTGTAGAGGGGCACCACTGCTTCATGCAAGTTAGAGGAAAAGGTACCAAATGGATTCAGTCTGCATTCTAGGGTAAGGACTGGTTTCAGGCCCTAGGCTATGTACCAAATAAGGAACAAGTTCAAAAGCAAATATTAGTTGTGTGGCTCTGAACACAAGAGCAATCCGTAATCTTAAGTTCCAATCCCAGTGAAAGTCTTTAAAGGAATGCATAGGGCAGGAATTCCACGCCAAAGGGAACCATACAGTTCTGTCACTGAACCAGGCTAATAGTGACTGAGTCCAACAGTAGTCTACTGAAACTCCAAAGGAGGCAAGCCCACAATCCTATTGCTAAGATCCAAACCCAAAACAATACCTTGTAGAGATCAGACCAAGAGGGTAAGAATAAAACTTATCCTGGCACTGGATTAGATGGGAGCATAGAAAGTTTGCTAGAGTTAACTTAGCACTCTACCCCAAGAAAGCAGTCCCAAAAGGACTGGTCCCAATATTCCCTCCTGAAGTATGTAGAGCTCTGCCCTAATATCAGGTCCAAAGTCAGGAAGTATGATGAAAGAATGGGCCAAAAAAAAAAAAATCCCACCATATAAAGCTATTTTGGTAATAGGGACACTATTAGAAAAGAATGACCCCTAAACATCTCCAGGCAAAGTCTCAAAAAAATAAAAAAAGCTTGGGACAAATTTCAAATAGAATTCCTACAAAAGATTAAACAAAGTTTTAAAAATTAAGAATATTTTTGTAAATGAAATGAAAGCATTAGAGAGAAAAAATGGAAAAGAAACTAGCTATGAAACACAACTAGGAAGGGGATTATCAGCTTGTCAGAAGAGGTACAAAACCTTGCTGAAGCAACAAATTCCCTGAAAATTAGAATGGACCATGAGACATATGTGAAATAGGAGTAAAATTAGAATAGACCATGAGACTTAGAAAAAATATAGAAACAAAATCAAAAGACTGAAAGAGTAGAAGAAAATATATGATATCTCTTAGCAAAAACAACTAGCCTGGAAGACAAATTGAAGTGAGAAAATTTAAGAATCACCAGTCTATCTGAAAGACCAAAAAGTCTAAATATCATGCAGGTAAACATAAAAACTACACAGACATCTTAGAACCATAGGACAAAGTAGACAGAAATAGAAAAGGATCTACCAATCATGTCCTGAAAGAAAATCCCAAAATGAAAACCACAGGAACATTATAACCAAAATCCAAAGCTTCCAGGTCAAAGAAAAAAAATACGGCAAGCAGTCAGAAAGAATTCAAGTACCGAGGAGTCACAGTCAAGATCATACAATTTAGCAACCACTACTGTAAAGGATCAGAGAGTTTGGAATATGGTATTCCAAAAGATCAAAGATAAGGGCTTACAACCAAGAATAACTTATCTAGCAAAACTGAGAATTTTCAACAGTAGAAAAAAAATGGACTTTTTAAAAAAATAGAAGACTTCCAAGGATTCCTGATGAAATGACAAGAGCTGCTTCAAGGTTCGAACAAAGGAATGAAGAGAAACTTAAGAAGGCAAACATTTGAACAATCCTAAGAACCTAAGGGATAAATTCTTTACATTTTAATATGAGAAGATGATACGTGTGTCCCCTTTGAACTCTGTCATTAGAGGTCACAAAGGGAATCTAATTTGACAGAAGGCCTGGGAGTGGTTCTGTTATGTCTTGATCTTAAATGAACAATGGAAAGTAAAAGGAAAAGTTATACACACTAGGGAAGGAATAGAAAGAGGGCTGGTGAAAATTATAATTGGAGGTGCTCAAACAGAAGTTTATACAAGCAAGGAGAAAGGGGTCAGGGAGCAGCTGACACTTATCTGAAGTGGTCAAAGAAGGGCATAATATACATAATTGGGTACAAAAATACATTTCACTTGACAGCATATATTTAACTCAACATGCCTTATCAAAAAATACATTTCATTAAATAGGAGGGAAAGGAGAGAAGAGAGAATTGAAGGAGAAAGTAAGGATTAGGTGTAATAAAAACAAACTCTAAGGGTGTACAAAAATATGGCTCTTTGTGAGATGGCAAAGAATTGGAATTTGAGGGGATAGTCATCAACTGGGGAATGATTGAATAAGTTACAGTATACAAAAATGATAAAAATACTGCTGTCCTGTAAGAAAAGATGAAAGGAATGATTTCAGAGAAGCCTGGTATGAACCTATACAGGAAAAGTAAATAGAACCAAGAGAACAAGTTATATAAAGACAACAATATGATAAAGTCAAACATGTTTGAAAGACTAAGGAACTCTGATTAATATAATGATCAGCCATCATTCCAGAAGACTAATGATTAAACATTCTACCCACCTCCTGATACCAAAGTGAAAGCTTCAGAGTGCAACATGAGACCTATTTTTGGACATGGCCAATATAGACTTGTTTTGTCTCTGTTGCTTTGTCTATATTGTCTATCTGCTTGACTTTGCTATTTTAACAGGGGTTGTTTTTCTTTCTTAATGGTGGGGAAAAGAGTAGAAAGGAGACAAGGTGAATTTTTGCTGATTGAAAAAATAAAATTTAATTTTCCCCCAAAAATAAATGGGATGAATATTAAGTGACTTCTCTCATCAAAATAGTAGAGTGATAATGAGAGAAACCAGCTTATAGAGGGTTAGGGAATGAATGTTTCATGAAATGGATCAGCAAGTGTAGACTTTTTTTTTAAAAGAAACTTGCTAGTGAAGAAGAGTAGGAATAAAGGATAATTGCCTGAGGTGATAGTGGGATGGAGGGAAGGTTTTGTAGGATCCTAGAGACCTAATCATGCTTGAAACTAAAGGGAGAAAATCTAGGAGAGTTTGAGGATAATAGAAAGAAAATGGATAATAGCAAAGTCTTGGAGGAATTAGGATGGATTGAAGAACAAGAGCAGAGAGTTCTTTTAAAGTATAAAAGAGGCAAAAGAAGGGTGTTCATGTAACATGGCTTGAACGTTCACAGGAAACTATGAAGCTAGATCATCTGCTAAAAAGTTCAACTTGGTTCTAAACTATATGTTTTTCAATAACATCTCCCACTACATGTATTCTATATTCCAGCCAAACCAAAATATTCATACTCATATTTATTCTACTTTTTTATGCTTCTTTCCTTCTACATTAGTCTACATTAGTAGACTCTTTCCTTCTACATTACTACGTTAGTAATATAGCCCCTGTGCTTGAAATTTCTTCTGTCCTTTTCCCCATCATCTCCACATGTTGAAATCCTTCCTGCTTTTAAGGCCTAATCCTTTTACCTTTATGAAGCTTTCTCTGAGCTCCCTCTGTCTGACTTTTATCTTTATATTTGTTCATTTCTCTTTTGGTTATTTGCGTCCATGCCTTAACTTTCATTCTAGACTCCAATTTCCTTGAAAGAAGGGACTTTATTATCCCAAAGAGATCATAGAAGTGGGAGGAAGACTCATATATACAAAAATATTTATAGCAGCTCTTTTTTTACCATACTAAAAATGTAACTCCTTAAAAAATGAATATTTTTGTGGGGGCAAAGAATTGGAAATGAAGGGGATGCCCATCAATTGGGGAATGGCTAAACAAGTTGTGGTTATATGAATGTAATGGAATGCTATTGTGCTGTAAGAAATGAGGAGCAGACGGACTTCATATTTATCTGGAGAGGCTTATATAAACTGATGCGGAGTGAGAAGAGCAGAACCAGGAGAAATTTGTATACAATTACAGACACAATGTATATGTGACAACCAGATTTGATAGACTGGACTCTTAGCAATGCAGGGTTATAAGACAACTCCAAAAGACTCACGATGGAGAGAGATGTCTACATTCAGAGAAAGAACAGGAAAGAACAGCATTTAAATGCAGATTGAAGCAAACTACCTGCTCTCATTTTTTTTCTTGTTTGGTTCTATTTCCTCTTTCCCATTGTTCATTCCATCTGTTACGGTCCTTCTTTATAACTTGACTAATGTCTGATGTGAAAGTATTTGCAGATCCTATATTTGATTGCATGCTGTAACGGGGGATTGGAGGGGGAGGAGAGGTAGGGGGAGAAAATTTGAAACTCAAGGGATTGTGGAACATAATTCTATAAATTAAATGTAAACAAATAATAAAGAAAAAACATAAAATAATTTTTAAAAAGAGAAAGAAGACAAAAAGAAAAGAAAGAGGGGACTTTATCTGAATTCATATTTATATCCTCAGCTCCAAATATAGTGGTGTCCTCCTGGTATGGGTTTCATAATTTTTTGTTGGTTACTGGACTCATCACACCTTCCTTTATATTGGACTTAGTTACATGATAAAAGTCTTTCTGTTTTGGAGACACCAACTGATTAGAGAAATATTACTTCCTAATTCCTACATGTAATTAGTCTTTGTTAGTACTTTAAAATTGTTTCTTTAAAATAAATACAAAAGTAAAAAAGATAAAGTACACTACATTGTTAATTCAATTTTCCTTGTTGACTAATTTTCCATCTCTTTCCCACCCATACCACACCAAGTTAAGCATTCTCCTTTCTTATGTCTATATTGTTTTATCAATCTGTTCCATTAAATTACCCAGCCCTTGCATTTGTTAAATTTACCCTTTAATTATCTGTCCATTTCTATAATTTCTAGAAGTCATTAATAATCTTTGTAACTCCTTAAACTCTTTCTAAAATTTTTGTCTTAAATTGGGGATTTTCACTAAACCCAAAGCTCAGGAGTTGGCTGATCTACAACAGTATAGGAATCTGCATATATATATGTATATGTGTGTGTGTGTGTGTATGTGTGTATATATATATATATATATATATATATGTGAGTGTGTATATATGTATATACCCAAAGAAACACTATATATGTATATATACATATATACATATACATATATGTGTGTGTGTGTGTGTGTGTGTGTGTGTGATTGTCAAGTATGTGATATTGCCTGAAATTTGCTCCAAAGATGTTCAGGAAGGTCTGTGGCCTGTGTAGGGACATAAGCTGATAAGAACAGGTATGGGTCTTCATGTACTACTGTTTGGTTTTCTAGTTTAAATCCAGTGTTGCCATCCATCCATGTGCTCAGGAGTTGATGTTCATTTGATAACCAAAATATCCTTCAATCCATTCAAGAATTTTATGGTAGTGTGTTTTGGCTTCAGTGTGAAGAAGGGATTACTTATGATTTTCCATCCACATGTGAATCCGGGATAATAACCAATAAAGGGACTAAAAGAGCCAGCAATAGAATATTAGGAAAGGTTGGCTGATTCTTACTGCAGCTTGAAACTGAAAGGAGAAAGGGGAGACTAGGACAAATGTAATACCCCTCTACCCTCTTAAAGAATATATTCCCTTAAATCACAAACCTACATAGGTACTAACTTACCACTTACTTTCAATAATGTAAACAGAAGAAATTATGCTACTGCTTCTGAGACTGGAGGAAATAGAGAGAGAATGAGTGTGCAGATATACATTTGGAATTATGAAAGAAGGGAGTTGGAAGAGCTTTCTCAGTCTAGACCCCCATGGTCAGCCATTTCAACAATTCAAAACTTATTCCTATTCTGCCAGTCTTTAACCCTAAGTAACTATTTACTAGTTCATCTACTACAGATTCTTAATTTGTAGACTTAATTGCTGCTTAGCAATTAACTCAGGCAACCTGTAGCTTCCTCCACAATGATCATTCCAAACATTTTCCTCACCAAATTCTCAGTTCCACCTGTTTCTCACTTTCAGCAGATGATCTTTACTGAGAGGGAACCAATCTGATGTGATCTATGTCAAATACCTTTTTTCCCACATCTAATCTCTGTCTTTACCCATTTTTCCTCTTTTTTTCCCTTCTGTCTCCATAGAAAAAATATACCACCTTCTTAGTAAGAAGATTTTCTGTGCCTGTGTCCTTTGTACTAACCTTCCTTCCTTCCTACTTCAGAACTTCCTTATTGTATCAATCCTTTCTCTCTCTCTCTCTCTCTCTCTCTCTCTCTCTCTCTCTCTCTCTCTCTCTCTCTCTCTCCTGTCCTTCCCTCCCTCTCCCCTCCTATAATGACTCTTTGTCTCCTGCCTACAAACTGCTCCTCTTATCACCCTCTTCAACCTCCCGTTCATTCTTTTTACCTGATTGAGCTATTTCCTATCCATCTTTCTGCTCCATAGCTTCTAGAAAGAATAAACTACACTCCACCTGTCCACTTCCCAAACCTCAAAAATCTTTCTTCTGTTCATATTCTGCTGACTTGAAAGGTCATTGAAATCCAATGGTTCATTTCTCAGTCTTCATTGCTCATGATCTCTTTGAGGCATTTAACACTGTTGACTACTTCCCCAAACTACCTTTTGGACAGCAAAAACTAAAATTCAGTATATCCAAAAACAAATTCCTTATCTCTCCTCTTTACAAACTGCTTCATCTCCTGATATCCTTGTTTCTGTTAATGGTACAACCATATTCCCAGGCCCTAGTGCTTAACATCTCAATGTCCTCTTTGTTTCTTTCACTATACTCATCAAATTGTTTATTAAATCCTGTTGATCTCTCAAATCTACTCCCCACTACCGCTGTCACTGCAATAGTCAAGACCCATATTACTTCTCCCAAAGATTATTACAATGATCTCAATCAGTTTCCCCATTTCCATGCTTTGGGCCCTTTAATCCATTCTTCACCTCATTACCAGACTAAATTTCCTAATGTGCATCCTCAGTCATACACCTTTATTCCTCAGAAATATTCAATAGTTTCTCATCACTTCTGTTCAGTAAAACCTAAATCTTCCACCTTAGCATTTGAGGTTGACAATAATCTGGATCTAACCTTCCTGTTTGATTTCTCACTGTACCCTTTTATGTACTCAATGGCTTTAGCCAAACTGGACTACCTACTATTCCATAAGTAGATCTGTAGATAATCTACTTTTGTGCCTTTGCCCACATTACTCCTTGTGCTTCTTTATCTCACTGCCTACTAAAATTCTATAAATACTGCAAGACCCACCTCAAATGTTTTTTTTCTAGAAGTTTCCTTGATTTCTCCCAAATGAGGTCAGAAGTTATTTCTTTCCTTGAAACTTTCATGTCATTTTCTTTGATCCTTTTTAATCCTTATAATTTTTAAGCCATTTATTTTATAAAGAAGACAATCCACAAACAATATTTCAGAAATGTTATTGGGTTGTGTGAGTTTTATATATATATACATATATATATATATGTATGTATGTATATATATATATGTACGTATGTATGTATGTATATCCAGAATAATGTATAATCCACACATTGGCTAGCTTTTAAAATACGCACACAAAAGGTATTTGTGCTTTATCCACATAAGCATTAATTTTATTCTTTCTTTTTCTCTTTCTTTTTCTTTTTTTTGCTTTTTTGGAAGGCAATTGGGGTTAAATGACTTCCCCAAGGTCACATGGCTAGTAAGTGTCAAGTGTCTGAGGGCGTATTTGAACTCAGAGCCAGTGCTCTATTCACTGTGCCACCTAGCCACCTCATAAGCATTAATTTTTAAAAATTCTACTTGAGGTATTTCTAGGAATCCTGCCTTCTTCTGCATGTTTCCCTTCTACAATGACTTTAACTTCATTTGAGTTTTCTAAAGTTTAGCTAACATGAATTCTCTCACCTCTTTCAGCATGAAGATTTAAGGAAAAAAACACACATAAATGTGCTTGATTGTATTCCATTTTCCCTTTGACCTGAAAATTTTAATAAAAAACAGATTGTGGCCTTTTTGAAAAAATGCTTATGATACCTTTAACTAGTAAGAATAATTAGTATTCATAAAGTCTGCAATGTAACTGTATTCAAAGTTTGTTAGTCACAATTTATCCCTACAAATAAGTGAGTATTTCAGCCCCATTTTACAGGTGAGTAAACAGAGAAGCTAAGTGGTTTGCCCAAAGATACAACCTAAATCAGCAGTGGACCTGGTATTATAAGTTGAAACTCCTGAGTCAAAAATTAGTCCAATGAGCCATGCTGTTTCTAAAGTAATAAGCATATTAATTGTCCCTTCAAGCAGTAAACAGAGCACTAAATAGAGCATGTCACATCCAGAAGACCTATGCAATCAAAGAGACCTACTTCCTTCAATTAGGAAAAGAGAATATGCCAGAAATTGCCACTCACCTTTTCATTAGGGGAAAAAAAGAATGTTATGACCCAAACAAATTTGTGCAAAACAACTCATTTTAAAAGCACGGATTTATTTATTTATTTTTACAAAACTGGGTGTATTCATTTTTTTCCCCCAGTTGTGACTGCAGACTAGGTGTATATAAAAAAAATAAGTGAAGGCTTTGGCAAATAGCAGAAAAATAAAAACAAAATTGGAGGAGGAAGACAGGAAGAGCTACCATATTTCCCTCTTTTCAGAAGGAATTTTTTTTTTTCTTATTCAAAGAAAAACATGCCTAATTACCTATGTTTACATCTGCGTACATAATTACATGTTTAATACATATTGAATTTATATATTTACATATTATCGATTGCTAGCTACATGTCGTAATGTAGCACCCCTTCTGGGGTCATCCCTGATACTTGCACTCATGGTTTGGGTTCCCAGAAAACAAATTCCCATAGGGCAAATTCCCTATTCCCACAGGATCCAGGGTACCCTCTGAGTAACCACCTCTAATACTATAGCTCCCAGCCCTCCATAGGTATACTTCTTATTAACAATCAGACAGTAATCACAATTAGCTCTTATCAAAGGCGTTCACTAAAATTGCATAGTAAAAACAGTAGCAGCAAAACAGTCCCCTCCATAAATCTGGGGCACGATCACAGATAAACAAAATGTTCTTGGGAAGAATAGGTTCAAACTTAGAATAAAACGGCTTTTAAGTTCACGTATAGCATATACATGTGTCAAAGGCATTACAGGTCTATATGAAATAGTATTGATACTGCTTCTGTATGGCTTGAAAGTTCCTGGTTTATACTGATACTATAAGCCTGGGAATTCTTTTTCTCTTTGTATAGGTAACTCCCCTCAGATGTATCATCTCTCTTGGAAGGGTTGTAGAGCTAGTTTCCCAGGGTTTGCTCATCTTCATAGCTGGCTCTCTTCTCTGCTGCCAAAAGTCACAATGTTTCAAGTTGTTCCCTCCCTTGAGTGACCTGTTTCTGTATATTGTGTGCATCTTTACTCTTGGCTAGACAAAGTATCTCCTTTTGAGTGAGTAATTTTGCTTCAATTGATATGCCTGGTGGAGGTTAGGGGAGAGGAGAGAGAAGCCCTGTCCTCCATGCAAGAGTGATTTCTTCTAAAGGGCCATGTTTCTTCCTCAACTTTTGGCTTAGAACAGTATACCTCTAACACCCCAAGGCTAAGCGATTTAAAACCCCCTGGGTGTGTCTAATTTGTTTGCTCAGTCAATCACATTGTTCCCTTCTGTTTCTTTCAAGGAACTTGTTCATACCTCATAAAGGCATGGCAGCAATTTTACAGTTAGTTTAATGCCTTGTTGCCACATTAAAAACCTCATCATCTATGACTGAATCTTGTGACTGTAACTGAGTTAGAGTGGGAATCACATACCCCATTACCCTAATAATACCTAAGGACTCTAAAGAGGAAGCTGCCTGTGTATGTCCATGAAGATAAACACTAAATAGCTACATTGTATGGAAAGGAATAGCAGCTGGGATAATCAGAAGTTCTTAGGAGATATGCTCCAAGAAAGGCATGGGCAACGAATAAGATGAATTAGGGATGCTAACAGTGAGAAAAATTTAATGTCATAGGTATCACTTGAGACCCATAATTGGAATATGGCTCTAGACGGTTATTCTTTATTCAAAGGAAAAAAAGATAATTATTTTATTTTTTTGCTTTTTGGAGGGCAATTGGGGTTAAGTGATTTGCCCAAAGTCACACGGCTAGTAAGTGTGTTCTGAGGTCATATTTGAACTCAGGGCCTCCTGACTCCAGGGATGGTACTCTACTCACTGCACCACCTAGCCGTCCCAAAAGGAAAAAAGATCAACTAAAAAGGAGTTGAATGTCATTATCTATTAAGTAGATAGACACTTGTAAGGAAATCTAGGGACGAGAGCAAGGAGGCACAACGGAAAGCATCTAAGTGAACATCCACCAAGAGAGAAATATAAATAATTTTGTCATTGGAGCATACTATAAACCAACTGGTCAGAAAGAGAAAATAGTTGAAAGTTCATGAAATATACCAGGCCTGCCAAAGAGGGGTAATAAAGTTTTGATAGCTTACTTTAATTATGTAGATATCTGATAGAATTTTTCTTCTTCTCTCCTCTCCCTTCTTCTTTCCCTTATTCCCTTCCTCCTTCTCCCTCCTTTCTCCTGTCTCTCTCCCTATCCATCTCTCTGTCTCTCTTTCTTCTTTGTACCTGTTTCTGTCTGTCTCCCTCTGTATTTGTGTCTTTGTACCTGTCTCTACCTTTCTTTGCCTCTGTTCCTCTCACTTTCCTAGAAGAGAACAACTAAAAAACTCTAAACATTCCATAGGGATAATTTCATCCTTTGAAACCTGGAGGTACCACAAAAAGAAGAAAAAAAGGAAAAGAAATCCTATTCTGCATCTGATTCTTACCAAAAGGAAGTTTTTTACCTTTGTAAAATTAAATTTTTTTCCAAACAGTGAAAGTCCTTCTGTCCCTTCCGTTTCCTACCACCATTTGAGTGTAGAAGAAAAATAAAACCCTTATTACAAATATGTACAGACAAGCAAAACAAATTTTTACCTTGGCTATGTCCATTATAGATTTCAATACACACATATACATGTATAGTTGCATATTTTTTTCTTTTGATTCTGCTCACATCATTCTGCATCAGTTCTTGAAATTCTTCCCAGGTTTTGTGGAGTCAAGAGTGAGAAGAAACAATTGAGTCTAGCTTGCCATTATCTTTTTTCCATAATTATCTAGAAAATGCACAAGTCTGAATTCTAAGCAGGAAAGCTAAAAAAAAAAAAAAAAAAGTCACAGTGAGTCGTTTTGTAGCCCAAGGAAGCTTAGGAAAACAAACAGGTTGGCAGACTCTGGGGATGAGGGTCTGATCAGAGCATGCAAAGCTTGAAGCATTCCGGTACACAGGAACAGAAAAAGTGCCTGGGCAGGACATCAGAATAGGAAGCATTAGGTCAGAAAGAGATCCCAAGAGATCCTTTAACTAGAGCTACATACAGGAACAGGTGCTATCTGGAAGCTCAGTAGTCCTCCAGTTCCAGGTCACAGATGCTGAACAGGGAACAAGTTTGTGAAATGTAGCAATGTGCCTCTGGTCCCAGGAACAGAGCATAGCATCTTAGAACTAAGAAGAGCCAGCAGTTCAGTTGCTCCAAACCTGTAGAACCTCCCAATGGGCTAACAGTGACTGAGCCCAATAGTCGTAGCCTACTGAAACTCTGAACTATGCACAAAACAACAGACTCAAACCTGAGTCAGGAATTTGCAGAGTTCAGATTATGAGAATGGTAAACAGACCTCTTCCTGGATCATACTACTTTGTGAGTACTGAAAGCTTACGAAAAGAGCAGATAGCTGTAAGGAGACAAAACTTCATATCAGGTATTCTGCCCTGCCCTGGCCCAAGAAGTGTACAGAGTCCAGAATTAATAAAGTCCAAATTCAAGAAGAAAGTTGAAAGAATGAATGAACAAAAAAAAGAACTCAACCATTAAGAATTAGTATGGTGACAGACAAGCTGAAGACGCAAATTCAAAAAAGAATGACTTGAAAACATCTACATGCAAAGCCTTGAAGAAAAAGTTTGTACACAAATCCAACATGAATTTCTAGAAGAGTGTTTTTAAAGAGTTAAAAGTAACTTTAACAAAAACTATATGATTATCTCAATAGATGCAGAAAAAGCTCTTGACAAAATACAACATCCATTTCTATTAAAAACACTAGAAAGTATAGGAATAAATAAAGTTTTCCTTAGAATAATAAGTAGCATCTATTTAAAGCCATCAGCAAGTATTACATGTAATGGGGATAATCTACAAGCATTTCCAATAAGATCAGGGGTGAAACAAGGATGTCCACTATCACCCCTCTTATTCAATCTGGTACTAGAAATGTTAGCAGTGGCAATTAGAGAAGAAAAAGAAATCAAAGGAATCAAATTAGGCAAAGAAGAGACTAAGCTATCACTCTTTGCAGATGATATGATGATATACTTGGAGAACCCTAAAGAATCAAGTAAAAAACTTCTTGAGACAATAAATAAATTTAGCAAAGTTGCAGGATATATAAAATAAACCCACATAAATCCTCAGCATTACTATATATTTCCAACAAAGTCCAACAGCAAGAGATAGTAAGAGAAACCCTATTTAAAGTTACTGTAGACATTATAAAATATTTGGGAATCTACCTGCCAAAACAAACCCAGTACCTATAAGAACACAACTACAAAACACTTTTCACACAAATAAAATCAGATCCAACCAATTAGAAAAACATCAATTGCTCGTGGCTGGGTGGAGCTAATATAATAAAAATGACAATTTTACCTAAATTAAATTACGTATTTAGTACCATACCAATCAATCTACCCAAAAATTACTTTACTGAGCTAGAAAAAATAGTGACAAAATTCATTTGGAAGAACAAAAGGTCCAGAATATCAAGGCAATTAATGAAAAGAAATG
>CM053588.1:205267647-205302826 GCA_028646515.1 Pseudochirops corinnae | reverse complement strand
TCCTCATTGGCTTTTTGGGCCTCTTTTGCCCTTTGAGTTAATCTATTTTTTAAGGTGTTATTTTCTTCAGTTGGGTTGTTGACTCTCTTCATGATTTTCTTGCATCATTCTCATTTCTCTTCCCAATTTTTACTCCACTTCTTTTATTTGGTTTTCAAAATCCTTCTTAAGCTCCTCTATGGCCTGTAACCAGTTCATATTTTTCTTGGAAGATTTTGGTGCAGGAGTTCTGACTGTGTTGTCTTCCTCCTGTTCCATTCTTTGATCCTTTTTGTCCCCCAAAAGGAATCTAAATTTGGATGGCTGTGCTTTCTTTGCTTCCTTTGCTTGCTCATTTTGCCAGTCAATTACTTGGCTTTTGAGCTCTTTGCCACAGTAGAACTCTGCTTTCCCAGGGGAGAGCTTTGTCCCAAATCACTGGGATTTTCACAGCTGCCAGAGCTATTGGGAGGCCGCCATCTCTACAGCCCCCACCAGCTTTGGCTCACTGGTCATACACCTCAGGACCACCATCCAAGACCGTGATCCAGATCCAGGCAGGTTAAGGCAAGAGCACTTAGTCTCTGAATGGTCGCTTGGCCCCCCTACAATCTGCAGGCTGGGAGCTCTGAAGCAGCCACATGGAGTTGGCTGTAGGGCTGCCACTTCTGCCACTTCTGTCTCTTGGGGCAGAGGGTCAGACCCACTCCTCCATCCCCCCAAATCCAGCCGAGTTCCACTGACCTTTCACTTTGTCTTTGGCATTTATGGGTTGATAATTCTGGAAATTGCTACAGCTGCTGGTGATCTTCTCTACCTAATACTCCAGTGGGGCTGGTCAGGCTGACCTGGGGCTAAAACTGTGGGGCTGGGCTTGGCTCCCAGCATGCTGCAATAAACCTTTCCTTTCTGCCTGCTGGGTTGCCTTCAGCAGGAGCTTTGTTTCTCTGTCACTTTGTGGGTTCTAGAACTCTAAAATTTGTTTAGAGTCATATTTTATAGGTATTTGAGGTGGTTATGGGGGGAGCCATGGAGTTTTCCTGCTTCTACACCTCCATCTTGACTCTACCCCTCTTCTTTATCTGTTTTCAACTATGTAAGAGAATGTATTTACTTATCTATACATATGTATTTTTTTTTTAAAATAGTGTATATTGAGTTTGATGGCATAGCATAATTTCTACCAGCAAATGGAGATGCAAATGTTTGACTTTTGAATAATGTCTTGCTGACTTTTGGGAAGGGTTATCCAATTGCCTCCTGCTTGAATAGAGACTTCTAAATGCTGAATTTCTACCAAATATATTTGTGTATGTATATGCATATATCTCAAATTTGATTGAAACAACTAACCTTAAATTATATTGAGACAACTTTTGTTTTTTAGGTGCTTCCTAGGATATTAATACTTTTTAGTGCTAGTAACATAAAAGCTATACCTCTCATCCAAAATCTCAGTACTGTACTAGGAGTTAAAAAAGAATTTTTTGAATATTGTAGAATCTTCAAATGTTGGGTATACCACAAGTTGTATTTTGTCTTTATCTGTTGGGAAAATGAAAAACACACAATAAGCAGTATGTTGATGAAAAGACAACATAATACAGCAAACTAAAGATAATAAATTATAGATTTGGAACTAATATCCCTGAAACCAGTCTTTTTGAATAAAGATAACTTTAGTGCTCAATATTAAATAAATGTGATTGAAAATTTGAATATGATAACATTACTGTGGAACTGAAAGGTTCTACAAACCCAAATCCTCTTCCACCTTAACTTTTTGCCAAAAAACAAAAAAACAAAAAAACAAACCCCAACAACAACACAAATTTTTAAAATACCTTGACGAAACTTTAGGGGTTCTTTTGTGCTTCTATTTCTATCTGAAATTTGAATAACACATCACAATGAGTAATGTAAAAAGTATTGAAATCTTAACATAAAAGTCATTATATACATTGGAAACATAAAGAATAAAAGATAAAAATTTAGCAGTTTCTATTCTAGTCTATGACCAGACTTCTGGTCAGATAGGATTTTCTGCCTCTGACCATATATTGCCATGGCCATCTGAATCCTAGTGACTGGCTTTTCATACTACATTCTTGTGCCCTACCTGCATGAGAACTTCTTGGTGACCAGTCAGTTAGTCAACAAACATTTATTAAGTGGCTGCCATGTGCCAGACACTATGCTACCTACTTGCCAAACCTAGAACATTTCAGCTGGCACCATACAGGTAAGCTGTAAGTTGTGATGGATACTCTAGCCTTGTTTGAGGGTAATATTAGATGGAATAAGGAACACACTAGAAATACATATAATTATTCCAGGTATATTATCTAAAATATATATACAATTTGCTTTTTCTAATAACAGGAAAATGTTGTCGGCCCTACAGCTAATTTACTGACTATTGAAAAATTCATTTTATTATATCTCTTACAAGTTTTCATGGGATAGAAACCTTATGGAGATGATTTAATGCGTTGATTATATCCGATTTGTTAATATATTGGAATATCTAGCTTTTAAAATTTGTTTGTGTAAGCTCTTTTTTTTAAGCCCTACCTGTAATTTCATTGTTATAGGTAACATATGATAAAGTAGGTCTCTTTACCAGTGGAAACTGGCATCTGTACCAAGAAAGGATTGGAACACTGAGAGATTAAACAATTTGCCAAGGTCATAAAACCTATCTGTGTCCAAACCAGAACTTGAACCTGCTTTTTCTTCCCTAAAAGTCAGTTCTTTATCCACTACAACACAATTACATCTCAGTCTCTTACTGATGTGATTTAAAAAGCAAAAAAAAAACCCAATAGCTCTCCTGTTATCTTTTTGGAGACCTTTTCCCCAATTTCACCCCATATATATCATAAACTCATACAGTAGGAAGAAACTTCGTACAATATCTCTGATGTATGGTGCATGAACTGAATGATCACTTTGTTTCCACCTCCATCGAGTTCATAGATTTTGTATAGTTAACTATCTTTGTACCACATAGTGACATTGCACTAATTCTTCTATTAGCTATTTATCTTGGATAAATTATAGCCCTTCTTGCCATATTACAGACATAAATAATGTCACAGCATTACCTATGCAGTCATGGTTATCTTCTTATATTAAAATCTCAAGTTCTCTTTATTTATATCACATATGTCCTGAGAGAAAGGTTATTGCAGTATAGGGACTTTGTTCAGTTCTATAGCTGGGCTCATGCAAAACTTTATTATCCAGGAAATTCTGCTTTGCAATGTCTGTGATGGCTTCCTCAGCTGAGCCCTTGTTTGAGTTTGTGTTTCCTGTTGTGGATCAGGCCCCCCTGAGCTGGCGACAGGTCTTTGTGGTTTGGGGAAAATGGATATCTCAGTATAGGATTCAGGTCAGGAGAAAGGAGGAAATGCTACACTCTGTCTAGCTTTGCATAGGATGAAGGAACCAGTGAATTGATATGAGCAGTCATGATTTCAGGAATAAACAAATATTAGTGAGACTTGGCCACAAATTTTGCTAACTAAGCTCTTTTCTGAGATCATTGGTCTGAGGTTTATCCTGCCGAGGCTATGAAGGGAAAACACCTCTGAAAAAAGATAGAACCCTCTCAATAGCCAACTATCTATTTCCCATATCCTCCTTTCTCTTTCAAAACTAGTCCAATTAGAAAAAGATATAAAAACCCTGCCTATCCTTCCCCTCTGCCCCACCCCAACAAACTTTTGGTTTCCTGCTCACAATTCCACTATTACAAGGGATGCTTTGCAGGTTTGTTCCAGTAGAATGATTCATCCCCAAATGAATCTTTTGAAATAGGTAGCAGTACACCGATCACTATTGGAGGATCTGTAAATTGATTGAGCCATTCCAGAAAGCAATTTGCAACTGTCTACAAAGTTTCTAAACTTTGTATACCTTTTGACCCAGCAATACCAAAGATATCAAAGAAAGAGGAAAAGGCCCCATATGTATAAAAATATAGTAATTCATTTTGTAGCGTCAAAGACATAGAAACTAAGGAGGTACCCACCCATCGTACAGTGGCTGAACCAACTATGACATACGAATTCAACGCAATATACCTGTACTGTAAGAAAGGTTGAAGGGGACAGTCTTAGAGAAAACTGGAAAGAAAAAAATGAAGACAAGATGCATACTTTATAAGACCAATTTATACTATAACAACAACATTGTGAAGACAACTTGTAATACTTAGGAATTCTGATCAAAGCAATGGCCAAATACAATTCCAGAGCATGTTTCCATGAAACATGCTACTCACCTCCTGACAAAGAGATAATGAACTCAAGATGCGGAATGAGACAAATTTTCTGAGATGGCCAGTGTGGGAATTTGTTGGGGTTTTTTTATTGCGTATTTGTTACAAGAGTTTTATTTTTATATCTCCCCCAGATAGGAGGGAAAGAAAGTGTTTGCTAATTCCAAAAAAGAGCTTAATTTAGACTAAGTGGCAGCCAGAAGATTTAATAAGTTTCAACAGACTCTTCATCCTTTCATAGTTATACCTCAGAAAGACAGTACACTCCATTGGGCATCTCACATCTAGCTATTATCATATCTTCCAACAGAAAATTACCTCTTTCTTCAGGATCAAATGAAATAATATTTTTAAAACACTTAGTACAATGCCTGGCATGTAGTAGGCATTTAGCAAAGGTTTATTTCCTTCCTCCCAGTAATATATTTTCATACTTACCATTCCAGAACACAAGATGCTATTTCTTCCTTGGAAGGTTCTATGCTCCCTCCATACCTGTTCTTTAACTACAGTTGTTCAGGTTCTTCTTCCCTTTTCCTTTTGTGTTAAGCTCATACTCAACAGCCTATCAACTTTAGTTTCAATTATACTGTACCTTCACAAAATATTTTTATTCCTGAATTATTTCTAACATCCTAAAAACTCTCCATCCTCTTTGATAAGCCACTTCTTAGAGGAGTGGACGTCAACGATTTCTCACTTTCCTCTTAAGCAAGATCAGACTATGTTGGTCAGTGTCTCTGGCAGGAAGATAACCATAGCACAATCTATCATTGGGCTGGACCACTTACCTTGGTTTACATAAATCCTCATATGAAAGAGTTAAAGTTCTGAAGTGAAACCACATTGCTTTATGACTCTTGCTGGAAATTAGACTTGATAAGTGTTGAGGCACTCTGCCCACTTGTCACACTTGTCAGCTACTGCCTATTTCCAGTTGCATAACACTCAGACTAGAATTCTGTTGGCCTTTCCTAGGGCCTAGTATGTACTATAACTTTTGCACTTTTTTTGGCCCTAAGTAGTTATCAATCATTTTAAATAAAGATAATTGTAGTGAGATTTGCATCTTGCAGGAATGTCTGCAGGTTTCTAGGGAAAGATGACTCAGGGAAAGAACATATATGTTGCCAACTCCAACTCTCTCCACATGGCCGGCAGAAGGGAACAAGCAGCTGTCTACTTCCATAGCAGGCAGACACTCCACTGTGTTGTAGTTTGTAGAGCATAGCGAACCACATCCAATAATGGTACAGAAGACCTTGGTTTTTCCTTAAGAAACAAAAACAAAAATATCATGCAGTTCAGTCTTTTGGCCCAATCTAGAATCAGCACAATAAATACAAGTCAGACATCACCCACACTCCCCACCCAAAACACACACACCCTTTCTTCCCTACCTTTTTTTGCCTGAGTAAGGAATATGGAGATATAGTGTACTCCAGTGTAGTTATTTTGCACACCATTTTTCTCATCTGCCTGAATAATCAGTACTGCTTTTCTGACCTCTTGATCCCCTACCTGGGATCTTGTGTATTTTCACATAGAAATTATAATTTGCAGTTACTGAAAATTCTTAGAATCCCATGTAAGAGGATTAGTTACTCCTTAGAAAAGGATATGTGCACCAGTCTTTAATTTAGTTTTTATTCTAGTTAAAAACAAATAGAAATTTAAAACTTCATGTTTTTGTTCATGTGGATGGTTTAATTTTTGTGACTTTCACAAGTTTTGAAGATTTTAATTATCTGTTAGTTTATATGGCAGAATTTGCATTTAAGGGTACCAACAAGTTGCTTTATATTTCTGCAGTTTGATGTCCAAATGGATGTTTTAAACTGAACTGCCATTTTGGACATAGTGTTTTTGGGAAACCCACTTGAACTGACCTTTCTTGATCTACATCCACAAACAATACAATCTTTGAATCCTTCTTTAAGAATAATGACATTTAGTCAGCACCTACTTAGTATAAATAATTGCACTAGCTATGCTCAAAGTTTCCAAATTATTAGAAATGGTGTCTACTTTTGAAAGAGCTAAGAAATATTTTAAAAATTTTATATACATATATTTATATATATTTATGTTAGACATATAAATATGTATATGTAAATAACTTAAATTCATGATATTTAGATAAGCTAACTCTAGAAACTTATTACACATAAATCACTTCAGCTCTTTGGGCCTTAGTTTCTTTTCCAAAAAATGTGTAGTTTGGACTAGAAGCAGTGGGATCTATGAACTTGGTTTTTAAAAAAATTTTGTGTTTTGATATCTGTATTTCAATATATTTGGTTTCCTTTATGATCGTACACATGTTATTTTATGCATCTAAAAACATTACTCCAAGAATAGGTTTGTAGCATTGTCTAGTCTGCATAAGAGTTCTATGGGGAACTAAGAACTCTTAAATTAGAAATTCTCCAAAGTCCTTTTCAACTCTTAATCTATGATCTGTGACACAAGGATGAACATCTCGCCAAAGCTGGTCTGATCTATTATACAATAATGAGTGAGGTCCCTTCTTTGAACAAATGGATTGAAGAGAACAAGAATAAAAGAGATGTTTCTGAAAACATTACCTAATTTTTAAAAGACTGGCTATCATTATCTAAGCACAAAGTTTATAGAAGGACTTGGACTAGATGATTTTATAGATTCAGGTCTTCAAAACATTCTGTTTTTGATTCTACATCTCATTCTGGCATATTTTTCCATTGACCTAATAAAAATCCCTGGTGTCCTTATGATTCCCACTCATCCCTCCCAACTCTGTTCTCTGTCTCTGTTGTTCACATCTAGTGAAGGGATTTGTGTTATAGAAAATTTAACAACCAAGAACCAAAAAGTAACAACATTAAATGTGACAGCAAGAAAATGTTGCCTTGAAATTTTCCCCAAGAATAGACTTCCTTAGCTACACAAACCACCTTCAAATATATGTTTGTTTCATGGTCCTAGATGCAGACCTTTATAAAGATGTCCCTGAACCAAGGTGGCAGAGTAGAAGGAAGAAGTACAGCAAGTTCCCTATACCCACCCACCACCATGCTGTCCCAAAACTCTTCCCACCAGATTTAGAAAATTCACCTGACAGAATCTTGTTTGGAAATTCCTACAAAATGTCACAGTGAGTCATTTTTCCAACCCAGGACAGTACAGGGACATAATGAGATCTATACACACTAGGTAAGTGTCTGTCCAGGAGCACACCATGGAGCATTCCAGTTCCTTGGGACTGAAAGAAGACTAAGGTTGTACCCAAAGGCAAGACAAGGTCCCAGACCCATATGGAGGAATTGGAAAAGAAATGATAACTCTGGAAAAGAAAATAATTGGAAAGAGAAGTAACAGCTTGGCAGAAGAGGTATAAAACCTTGTCCAAACACTAACCTCCCTGAAAATTAGGATGGGCAAAATAGAAGCTAGTGACTTTATTAGACAATAATTTTAAAACAAAGTGAAAATACTGGGAAAAAATAGAAAAAAGCTAAAAGCATCTCTTAAAAAAAAAACCTGATATGAAAAACAGATCAAGGAAAGAAAACTTAAATATCATTGGACTACCTGGAAGCCATGACCAAAAAAAGAACCTAAACATCTCATATCAAAAAAATCACAAAAGAAAACTGTTTGGATCTCTTTGAACCACAGGACAAAATGGAAATTAAAAGAATCTGTCAGTCACATACTCAAAGAAACCCCCAATGAAATTCTGAGGAACATTATATGCCAAATTCAGAGCTTCAATATAAAGATAGAAATTAATAAGCATTTCTATAGTGATTACTATGTGTGCTCTTAAGTTTTTACAAATATTATTTCATTCAGTCCTCATAACAACCTTTGGAGGTAGGTGCTATTACTATTATTTTTATTTTGTAATTAAGGAAACTGAAGCAAATAGAGATTAAATGACTTGCTGAGGGACACATAATTAGTAAATGTCTGAGGCTGTATTTTAATTCAGGTCTTCTTGACTGAAGGCCCAGCAATCCATCCAGAAAGAATTCAAGTACCAAGGAGCCACAGTTAGGAGTACACATGATTTAGTAGCTACCACTTAAAGGAGCAGAGAGCTTGGAATACAATGTTCAAGAAGGCAAAGGATATGGGCTTATTACCAAGAATAACTTACCCAGCAAGATCAAATATAATCCTACAGGGGAAAAATGAATTTTTAGTGAAATGAAGGACTTCTAAGCATTCCTGATGAAAAGACATAAAAAGGCAAACATTTTGAACAATCATAAGGGACTAAACAAAGATAAACTATTTGCATTCTAATAGGAGGAGGTGATTTATGTGTCCCCTCTGGAACCTGTTATCATCAGAGGTCATAGTAGGAATCTAATTCCTGGGAAAAACATGGAAGTAGTTCTGTTATGCCTTGATGATCATAAAAGAAGAATGGAAATGTAAGGGAATATAAACACATTAGAGCAGAGAGGAAAGGAAGGTTAGGGAACATTATCTCACATAATCAGATTGTGTAAGTATTAATCTATACAAACTAGGAGGAAGAGTTGAGAGAAATGGCTGTATTCAAACTTCATTGTCATCTAAACTTGTCAAAGGAGGAAAGAAGATACACGCACAGTTGGATTCAGAAATATATTTGTTCTTAGCAAGGAAATAGGAAGAGAGGGGGAAAAAGAAAAGGGAAATTAGAGGGAGGGTAGATTCAGGGAAAGATTAGGCTTATGTAAAACAAACTTGTACAAAGTATTTATGGCTATTTTTTTTTTGTAGTGGTAAAGAATTGGAAACTGAGGGGATGGCCATCAATCAGTAAATGATTGAACAAGTTATAATATATAAATTTGATGAAATATTATTGCACTATAAAAATGATGAAAGGGATAATTTGAGAGAAACCTTCAAAGATGTGCATGAACTGATAATATAAGAAAAACCAGGAGAACAAATTATACAAGAAAACAGTATTGTAGAGTTAAACAACTTTGAAAAACTTAAGAATTCTGATCAGTGTAATGATCAACCATGATTCCAGAATAATGCTGCTCACTTCTTGATAGGAGATGACTCAGAGTGCAACATGAGACTTTTTTTTTTTGACATGTCCAATGTAGAATTTTGTTTCACTTTATTATATATGTTTGTAACAAAATTTTTGTTTTTCTTTCTTTCTCGGTTGGAGATTGGGTAAATAAAAATCAGCAGCATGTGCCTATTAGTAGATATTAGAATGAGTAAATTCTAAGCCTGTATTTTATTTTATTTTTTAAATTGGTTTTTTACTTTTCCAATTACATATCAAGATAATTTTTAGCATTCATTTTAAATAGTATTTTATTTTTCCCCCAATTATGTGTCATGATAATTTTTAGCAATCATTTTTACAAGATTTTGAGTTCCAAATTTTTCTCCCTCCTTCCCCCACCTTTTCCAAAAAAAATGGTAGGTAATTTGATATAGGTTATACATGTGATATTGTGAAAAACATATTTCCAAATTAGTCATAGTTGTGAAAGAAGAAACAGATCAAAAGGAAAAAAAACCATGAAAAGGAATAAAGTAAGTGAAAAAATATGCTTTGACTTGCCTTCTGAGTCCATCAATTCTTTATCTCAATGTGGATAGCATTTTCCTTCGTGGGTCCTTTGTACTTGTCTTGGATCATTGTGTTGCTGAGAAGAGCGAAGTCATTCATGGTTGCTCATCACACCATGTTGCTGATACTGCGTATGATGTTTTCCTGGTTCTGCTCATTTCACTTTGCATCATTTCCTACAAATCTTTCCAGGTTTTTCTGAAGTCTGCCTGTTCATCATTTCTTATTGTGCAATAGTATTCAATTACATTCATATACCATAGTTTGTTCAACCATTCCCCAGTTGATGGTATGCCCATATTTTTTTTGAAGTACTCGATATTCATCTCTCCCAGATTATTTTATTAAAACTCAATTGGACTGTAAGTTAAAATGAGAGAAAAGCTGAAAATGGAAAGGGGAAAAAATCTATGTGGAAGCTGTGGGAAGGCAGTGATGGGAAAATGTGAGGATAAAAAGAGTGAAGGAAATAAGCAAGCCTGAATTGAAGAAATGTGGTTATGTGACCAGGGATTTTCTTTTTGAAATGAAGTGACCAGAAAAAAAATCAAACAAGTTCAAGGGCTGACTTACATGATTAATTGAATAGAAAGTCATAGAAAGTATGGAGTATAAATTTGATGCTCTCTCATCCTCCATAATAAATCTGACTTCTGTGGCTGTGTGGGTCATTTCAGAAACTCAAGTGGGGAAGGGACAGGGACAAAGGTACAGAGGAAATGGTGAGGAGAGGGAGCTTGGAGGAGGGCAGCAGATAGAGCCCAAGTTCATTATGCTCTTTGAACCTTTAAAAACTGAGAACTAGAGTTGACATTGTTGGATATTAGGATGTCCTAAATTATTACGCTCTTACCTACACAAGTTTACATTGACTGTATGCCTATCATAATACATTATCCTGTAAGACAGATCTATTGTCTGTGCAATGTTTGTTAAAGTATTTCTAAATGAAATTCCAAATTCTTCCAAGATTTTGGGTGTATTTGACCTGTTTTGAAATTATTATACTGCCTTAAAATATTCATGTTAATAATAAAAATGAATTTTGGAGAGAAAATTGTGAAAAGTGACAATGTTGTTTTCCTCAGAATGTAATTCATGTTAGATTACTGATGTCTCAAGAACACTGAACCAAGATGTTTTCAATACATGCAGTACCACACAGACATTCTATTTTAGTTTCTAATTGGTAGTCAGGTGTGTGGAGGAATACATGAAATTAATGCTGTTGCATTTGTGATTTAACATGTAGTATATCATAGTACTAACTAGTGCTATGTGCTGCATCGCTCTGCCTAAGTATATTAGAAATTTCATGTTAATTCTTTCTTTTTTTTCTAAAACAGTGTCTTTGTGAAGTTACTTTAGGAAGACTATATTTCTAAAGGTATAACTTGATTTAAGAGTTTAATTAAAACAATTGTGCACATTAGTTTAAAAAAATCAAGTAGCATATTTAAAGATTAGACCTCTACCTCCACCCTTGCCAAAAACAAAAAATCAATAACCAAAAAAAAATCTACAACAAGAAACACTCAACAATGTTGAAGGCAGAGTTTTGGTTAAATAATCCATCTGTAAAGAAATTATATTTCTCTGTAAGACTAAGCATATATTTTGTTTCACATGATTATTACTACTGTTTCTATACAAGATTATGAACCTCCACGGAAAGAATTTTACAAATACTGCACACCATTTCATAATACTTCATCTGTACTTCCATTATCAAGTATTTTTTATGTTAAATCTTCAAAGTTAATGTATTAGGAAGTAACTAGCTACTTTAGTTAGTTAGAGTTCTCTTCCCTGAAGAAAATTACTATAATGGTTACTTTTGCTAAAATGCAATTACTGTCACAGTAACAATCAATCATATTTTTATATAAGAAACTTTAGCAACTTTTGAATGCATTAACTAAATCAAAAGACTCAATGTGAAATTAGACTAGAAACCAAGGTGAGGTTTTTTTTTTTTCTCATAAAGTTTGGTGAAAATACCAGACAGTCTGTCTTGTAACCCAGTTTTAGTATCTTACATAAGATCAATGGAAAAGTTGCAATGAAGTAGTTGACAAGCTTCTTCATACAGCTTCCAAGTGTTCTGCATGTACAACAGCTGTAATGTTTGAGGTGACTACTGCACAATCCTAACTAACATCATTCTGGATTCTACTGGTTTTTGAAAAGGACTAAAAAATATGCCTTTTTGAAATGCTTAAAGTTTATTAGACTTCATATGTGAAAAATAAATGAGCACTTTTTTAAAAAGTGAATTAAGGGGAAAAATCAGTTCTTATTTTTTAATAAAGAGATCATTAGCTCAGGCCAAAAAAAATGTTCTCAAGATATTGTACATTCATATATATTATAGATGTTAGTTATCTTCCTTCCTACAAATTTTTGCAACATATTCCTCAGGAAAGTATAATACAAAATAAAACACATACCTACTGGAAAACTTATCCTCCCTCATTTGATAATGGACATGTACAGAGTAACCTGACCTACACTGTTATTTAATAGCATTGAAATGACAGAAACTAATGTTATAAGTGACATGCCTAAGAATATGATCACAGGTAATAGTGTGATCATGGTTTACTCACAGATCTGTAACAAAAGTAAGAGCATAGCAGCACAGACGTTCAGAATCTTTAGTTGTCTCTTGTTTTGGATTGACTGCAGTGTTTAATTTTTGCTTATTGGTCCTTTTGATATCTGGAAATAAGAAAGAACATAAGACACAATTTTGCTTTCATGTCAAATATGTATGAAATTATTGAAACTTTAAAAAGTTAAGTTATACCAATATACCTGGATAGATTTTAGAGATGTTTATGTCTTCTTGAAAAAAAATTTTAAATGAGGTTTAATTCTAGGAAGTCATGGACAAATACAATTACATACACATTTATCTCTTAAGAAAAACTTCTCAAACAAAACCAGACAATTGTAGGGGATCTGTTGAGTATTATATTTTCCTTGCCAGCTACGAAACTGAAACTTGTTTTCAAACTGGTTTACTAGCAATTTCTAGCTTGTATTTTAAATATACAAAGGAGAAAAATATATTGGTCCATAAAGTCTCCGTGTGCAAAGGGGTAAATCTGCTTTTAGAAGTACATATTGGAATGGAGGGACTTTGCCCTAGATTCACAGCAAGCTTACACAGGTATTTAGTGATTGTTTCCTTATGCTTAATGCATAGTGAAGAGGTGCCTTTTGGTTGGCTAATGAACCAGAACTAAGAGTACCCCAATGGAGAAAACTTGGCCTCTTTCCTTCTTGTTGTCCACAAAGTATAAGAGCAACTCCATGAGCTCTAGGGGTTGAAAGGAGGGGGCAAGGGAGAGAGCATTACAAACACAGACCACAGCAGTGCCATCCAAGAATGCATTTGGTTGTGTTGCAAGTATGGAGATGTCTTTACTTTTGCTCTTTCTTTTGTTACTAGAAAGCTAATAAGAATGATTATGCTTCCATCATGCTTTCTAGAAAAGATGAAATAATGACTATGAATAATAATATAACAATAATAACAGGTAACATTCATATAGCACTTATTATGTGTTAGGCACCATGCTAAAACATTACAATTATCATCCCATTTGATCAATACAACAATAATAATAATAATTTATAAATAAATTTATAAATAAATAAAAATTTATACACCATTTTAGGGTTCACAAAGCATTTCTAAAATATGTCATTTTATCCTTACAACAATCCTGGGAGGTAGGTACTGTTACTATCGTCATTTTACAGATGAGGAAACTGAGGCAAACAGAGGACAAATTACTTGCCCAGGGTCACAGAACTAGTCAGTATATATGGATGGATTTGAATTCATCTTTCTGACTCCAGGTTTGGCATTCTATCTACTGTGCACTCTATCTAGCTGACCCCAAATAGGGAACAAAGTGTCATTATTTTTTTTCTTGGAATTTTGTTGAGGCACATTGTACAATATAAATCCAAAATGCTGGGGGTCTAGTATGAATGTCAAATGTGTCTTCTCTTCTAAATTTCCCATCAGAGATGAGTTCCTCCAGAAAAGTGGTGGTAGACCACGTGGTGGCGGCCATAATATGACCACAGGGTTGGCACTGTCAGAGAGTCCCAGAGGTTGCCTAGTCCAATAGACACTGCAGTGCATGCTCCTTCACTTGCAGCTTTGGTGTGAAGAAGTTCCTTCTGCATCCACAAGTTGCAGCTCTTATGGAGGCCTCAGAGCAAAGAGTGGTGCTTGTGCCCTGCCTTTCTTGTAAAGCACAATGGAGCACTTATTTCCCACAGAGGCAGGGTGCTATACATAGCAGAGAGTGTTCTGCATTTGGAGTCAGAAGATCTGGATTCCTATCCTGGCTCTGTCATTTACTAACACTGGGACCTCAGATAAAATCACTGAACTGCTAAGATTTAGTTTCCTCACCTATAAAAATAGGAATAATCATACTTGAGCTACCTACCTCACAGAGTTTTGGGGAAGAAAGCACATTGTATAAAACTTAAAATGAAATATAAATGTGAATTGTTATTATCTTAGAATGTCTATTTCACTAGTTGCCATGTACTTCATGGCAACTAATAATCTATTCATAGTAAAAAAATTTATCTAACGATCTCTTTCATTAGGAAGAAGGAATAAGATAATTTAATCCATTCATTCATTACTTTATTAATTCAAAAAATGTTACATATATAATATTACACTATATATAAAAAAAGAAGTGTTCTTTGTAAGGGGTTTTATTTAGGTGTTTGTTGGGAAATGTCTGTTGAGTCACAAAAATATATCCATAAATTTGAAAGATAAATTATAGCACATAATAAGGGATTGGCCAAAGAAATCACAGGTCTCATAAAAATACATGATCTTGGGTATACCACCTGATTTCTCTGGGCCTCAATTTCCTAATAACAATAACAACAGCAATAATAATTAAAGCTAGCACTTATATAGTATTTTAAGGTTCACTTTGCAAATATGTCCTTCTATCCTCACAACAGCCCTGGAAGGTAGGTGCTGCTATTTAACCTATTTTGCTAATGAGGAATCTGAGGCAGACTTTCTTCAGACACAGGTTAAGTGACTTTCCTGAGGACAAATAACTGCTAAGTGTCTGAGTCTGGATTTAAACTTAGATCTTCCCAACTCCAGACCCAGCACTCTATCCACTGAGCCATCTGGCAGTTCTCACATGGAGTCCATCTTTTCCCATCCCCACAGAGCATGTGCACATCTTTTCTGCCTGCTTCTAGTAGATAAGGTGGGAGCTCTTGGGTGGGGTTGAGGGGATCTTCCAAACATAGATGATTCACAGCTGTATTGAGTCACCTGATAGTCTGATGAGCTAGAACTCAGTAGCTATAACAAAGAGTGGAAAATGCCCCTCTGCTGTTCTCTTCCTAATGGCTTCAAGACATGAGGATAAACCTGAGCTGTCTGGAGGGTCAGGTGGGGAGATGATGACCTAGGGAGCCAAGATCATTACACTTTACTCTAAGCCATGAACACAAACCACCTCTGTTTGAGCTTTTTTTACCCTTATCTCAGCTGAAAGAGTATCCTGAGATGAAATTGTTCATATGAGAACCTTGTGATCTTCAAAAGGTCCAAGTGTTCTCAGAGGCCTGTGAGGTGACAGCTGAGGCCTCCACCAGAGAGGCAGGGACTGATTGCAGAAGTTGTGGCACACACAACTGATGTGGTAAAAAAGTCACCTGTGGATGGTGCTACCTGTAAGATGAAGAGAAGTGAGGGGAATTTGGACCAGACATTCTCAGAGATTCTTTCTATCTCTTTAATCTATGTTCCTATCATCTTATGAAAGCTTACTAATGGAGGCTCAGCAATCACATCTGCTTGTTCTTTCAGGATGTAGGTGATTTGGGCCGGGGGCTTGAAATCACTGAGGGTAAATGGATGCTGTCTTATCATTAACAAATTTATCTTAATGTAGAGATGTATGCCCATATGAAATACGTATTTTTATATTGATTGTCTAAATGTATAGATGTGTACCCTATGAATGACACGGATAGATGTTTCTAGAATCTGGCCCACTCTGCTCAAAGGCAGATGGTGATTCTGCCTTGAGGGGTGCAGGAGTATGGAGTTGTGACTGGGCACTTACCCTTTCATTTGTCTATCTCCAAGGGGCATATTGTGTTAAATTTGTCTCTATCTCCTCAAATACCTATGATATAAGGGTATAATTTTCAAAGGTTCAGAAGGAAAACTGCTTCCCTGGTCTCTCTTAAAGGGAATGGTAGCCCCAAGCTTATGTTACCACCTTGGTAGCAAAAAAAAAAAAAAATTGGAGAAATTATGCATGTTAGAATATGCCAGAAAATGAGTGAGCTCTTTAGACAGGAGTGAGTTGAAATCTCAACTCAAACCTATAAGTTCTCTCTAGGGAGGAAAAGTGGAAATTGGTGACAGACTTAACTTCCACTTCACCTCTGTAACTTCCACGTGTCCCTGTCCCAGGAAGCTCTGACACCAACTTCACCCCTTGCATAGATACACATCTTCGCTTCAGTATTTTCTCCACCATTTAGTGGTCATGTCTCCTTCAGCATACACAGCCACTAATGAAATGCCCCAGGCTTGGTTGGAAGCCCAGATATATCAGATTTTTCAATACCTGATAACCATTGTTATTCTATCCTTTGAGTCTAAGAATGACTTTTCTGTGGTATGACATGGAAAACAAAAATAAAATAAGAGTTAATAAACATTTTCATATATTTACAACTAGAAGAAACCTTAGAATCCATCTAGTTCAACTACCTCACTTTACACATCAGGTCTAGAGAATTTAAGAGATTTGTTCACAGACACCACATAGCTAGCAAGCAGTAGCACAGGAATTTGCACCCAGATCCTCTGACTCTAGCTATGCCTTGCCCACTATACTGTGAGTTTAATTTTCATCATCCTATTTGATCTACCCTAAGCAGTGGTCCTGTCTCTAATACTTTTCTTGGTCCCAACATATCACTAAAAAAAAAGTCACAACTTTTACTTGTTTTTAGCGTCCATCATTAACCTTTTATTGCATCATTATTCTTTTGTATTCACACTAAACTACTTGTCCTTGATTCCTACTTCTACACATGTGTAAACATTTTGAAGACCTTTGGCTAGGTGGCAGAAATGGAGGTTAAAGGTTGCCAGTTCTACCTCTTCACTTTAGATATTGCATAGTTACTTATTAGGCTTACAGAAGCTTTAAGGAATTTACATGGTTTGGGAGGGGGCCAAGAGGCACATCTGATTAGAACTGGAAGGGAAAAATTAGATGTATTTATCCTTAGCCTCAAAAAAAATGTACCAGGAATTGTGAACCATGTGTCACACAGCCTGCACTGTGGGACACAGGAAGAAGATGGAAGGCGAAATCCAGTTGTGAAGAAGACTTCTAAGAAAGGTCTTGACAGCTGTTTGATCCTTTTCTGAGTTGTCTGGCTATGGTACAGGCCTGTCAAAAAAAAAACCCACCCTGAAAAAATGTGCTCATTAGCCTTGAGATATGTTGGTCTGGAGTAATCTCATGCTTCTCTGGAGGAAGAAAAAGCAGCTAAAGGAGCAGATAGCAATTGCAGCAGATGACTGTAGTAGTTTAGTCAAATAGCAGCAACAGCGGTTTTTAAATGAAGATCAGCAGATGATGCTCATGTCAGAGTTTTCCAACTGTAATGAAATCTTTTGTTATATAAGATTATGAGTTTTTTGGGAATTGTTCCCCACCAGAACACAATTCTATAGGGAGGGAAGGGAAGCACCCATTCTTCTATGGGAGCTTCATTTTTTATTTATTTTGCTATATTGTCATAATTAAATGCTTTGCTATTTATAGTTTCTGTCTGTTCTGTTGATAGAGAAGGTACTAGGTGGGAGTTTGAGCTCAGTACTTTATGAGCCCCATACTGAACCTGAATATGCTGTAGGAGTTGAGTAAAATATATGTTATCCATCTCTTAAAAATTTAAGTTCGTTAGTGAGTTCACAGTACAGCCGGTTCAATCTCTTTAGCCAGTTTTTTCCTTTCCCTCTTTCTTACCATGGAGTCTTTGTGAAAGACCCTTCAAAACATAAATAAGGTCTATAAGACCAATGTAATTTGAGAAGTTTGTAAGACAGATTCTAACTATCTCAAACTGGGTTAGACTCAGTAAATAATTATTTGGCACCTACTGGGTGCTTAGTATTGTTATAGGCCAGGGGCTCTTAATATGAGGTTTGTGAATTTATTTAAATATATATATATATATATATATATATATATATATATATATATATATATATATGATAACTATTTGAATGTAACTGGTTTCCTTTGTAATTCTATGTATTTTATTTTATCCATTTAAAATGTTATTCTGAGCAGTTTATAGGCTTTACCAGATTGTCAAAGGGATCAAATACAAAGTTAAGAACCCTTATTCTAGGAAATACCAAGGATCACAAGTGTCTGCTTTCAAGGAATTTAGCATTTAAAGCCAAGAAATATGTTTTATAGCAAAATAGGAATCTTATCCAAAAAGACCTTCAATTAGGGTCTTCAATATATTCATAGGCATTGACATTTAGCTGCAGTTGGTTCCAGAAATGCAAGTTTCAATCTAATCCAATACACGATTATTAAATGCCTAGTGTATTGAATGTTATGCTGAGAGCATAAGGGAGACAAAATTTGGATGAGATACAGTCCTTGAGCTTGTAGAAACTATAGTCTAAAGCACTGCTTTCTAACCTAAAGTTTTTAGACAGCACATACACCTCTACACACCTTCTCACCCCCCTACAATGGCAAATTTTCAATGATGCATGAAAGTTTTACTCCGAAGACATTTGACTTCTACAGGCCTATAAAATAAGTATTGTAAGAATTTGCCCCATCTATCATCCCTCCTCCACACTCATTATCAATATCTCATTATCTACTGGTTCCTACCTAGTTAATTATAGACAATTCTAAGCCTTTCCTATCCTTAAAAAAACCTTCCCTAACACTGCCATCTCCTGCCATCCAACATCCTTCCCCTCTAACTGTCATGAATTCTATCCTTGGCTTTACTTCCTTACTACCCACTTACTCCTTGTCCCTGAAGAACTTGACTTCTGACCCCACCCTTCTGTTGAAATTGCTCTCTTAAACATTGACAATGTCTAATGACTAAATGCAATAGCCTTTTCTTAGTCTTCACTTTTGACCTCCTTTCAACTTTTGACACTGTTGTTTATCCACTCCTCCTAGATAATAATTGACACTTGTTTTTTGAATAATATTTTTTCCTAATTTCATGTAAAATCAAATTTTAATATTTGGTTTTTTTTATATTTTGAGTCCTAAATTATCTTCCTTTTTGCTTCCCCTCCCTGAGATGGTAAGCAATTTGACACAGGTTATGCATGTGCAGTCATGTAAAACATATTTCTATATTGGCTGTATTGTGCAAGAAAATACAGATCCCCTCAAAAAAAAAAAACCATGAAAAAAATAAAGTGAAAAATAATATGCTTTGATGTGTGTTCTGACTTCAACAGTTCTTTCCCTGGAGGTGGATAGCAGTTTTCATCATAAGTCCTTTGGAATTGTTTTAGATCATTATATTGCCGGGAATAGCTAAGTTATTCACAGTCAATCATCATATAGTATTGCTGTTACTGTATACAAGGGTCTCCTGGTTCTGCTCTTCTTGCATCAGTTCATGTCTTTCCAGGTTTTTCTGGAATCATCTTGCTTATCATTTCTTATAGCACAATACAATCATATACCATAACTTTTTCAGTCATTCCCCAATTGATAGAAATTCCCTCGGTAATAATTGACATTTGTGTAGCACTTTTAAGTTTGCAAAACATTTTACATGTGTTATTTCATTTGAGCCTCATAAGGAACCTATGAGGTAGGTAGTACGTATATTACCTGCATTTTATACATGAGAACTGTGTCTTAAAAGAGTTTGATTGGTTTGTCCATGATCACAAATCTAGTCCATGGCAGAGGCAGGATTTGAACCCAAGTCTTCTAGCTCTGGCTTTAACATACTTTTATGCCAGTCTACATTCCAAACAATCTCTTCTCCCTTGACTTCCATGACACTGCTGTCTCCTGGGTTTTTTATCTGTAAAACTGCTACTTTCCTTTTCTGGTTCATTGTCCATCTCCCACCTCCTAAGCACAGGTGATTCTTAAGATTCTATTATAGATCTTCTAGATTTCCTCTTCAAGTCTGTCCTTTAATCCAGTCCATTCACCACACAACTACCAACGTCATTTTCTTTTAATGCAGATCTAACCACGTCATTTCCTTTTTCAAAAACTTCTACTGGATCCCTAGTGTCTATAGAATAAAATATAAACCCTTCTATTTGATTCTTAAAGTCTTTCACAACTTGACCCCTACATATCTTTTCAGCCTTATCATACATTACTCCTCATCTTACACTCTGTGAGATTCAGTCAAACTGAACTTCTCTCTGCTCTTCACAAACAGGACAATATTTCCCATTTCCGTGGAATGCGCTTCCTACTCACCTCCAATTCATGGAGTCCCTGACTTCCTTCACTGTACAGCGTGGGGAATCACCTTATCTATGATGCTTTTCCTGATCTCTCTGCTTGTGAGTGCCCTTCCTCACTACCTGGCATCTAGTTGTTCATATTTGCTTTGTATTTATTTTTTACATATTTATATATGTACGCATCACCTCCTAAAAAAGAACATAAACTCACTAGAGCAGGGGCTATTTCATTTTAGTCTTTGTGTCCCAGCACCTAGCACAATGCATGATATATAATTGGTACCTAATAAATGCTTATTGATTGCTTGAATCTTCCTTTCTTTCTCTACACTTTCCATATTCACAATTTCTTTTGCTCCCATGGGTTCAATGACAATCTCTACCCAAATGTCTTCAAGATCTATATATCTGACTTTAACTTTTCCCCTGAACTCTAGTTTTACATTTCCAACTGCCTGTTGGGCATGTCTACCTGGATGTCACTTTGACACTTCATATTCAAGTTGCCCAAATTGAACTTATCATCTTTCCCTTCCAAGTTTCCCTATCTCTGTTTTAAAATACCAATATGTTTTCTATCACTAAGATGCAAAATCTTGGATTCATCTTTGACTTTTACTGTGTCTCCTTTACTTCTAGTTCCTAATCAGTCACTAATGAGCTGTCAGTTCTGCCTTCACATGTCTCATATTTGCCCCTTACTCTAAACTATCACTCTACTGCCATCACCCTAGTCCACGCTCCCAGTATTTGTCACTTGGATTTTTGTAACCTTCCAACTTATCTCACTGCTTTCAGTCACTCTCCTATCCAATCTACCCTCCTCCCAGCCACCAAAATAATCTTCCTAAGACACAGGTCTAACTCTGTTTCTCCCCTGCCCAAAAATCTTCAGTGACTTCATTTTCTCTGTAAAATAATATACAGCTCTTTAGCCTACCATATGACGCGCCAATTTTCCCTCCTAGCTTTTGTCTCCTTTTCAGGAGATTAAAAGACATTAAATAACAATGTCAAACAAAGATCCCTCAGGTACTCGAGACATTTTTCCAAGTTGAAATCAGCTACTCACCCACCACTCTCTCCATGAAGCTTTTCCTGGTCCCTCTCAACTGCTAATGCCATTTCAAACTACCTTGTATTTAACTACTTTGTGTTTATTCTGCATAACATATATATGTCCTTTTTTTCTCCCTCATTGGAAAGCTCCTTGTGAGGAGGGATTGTTTCATTCATTGCAATGGTATTCCTAGTGCCTACCAGTGTCTGGTATATGCTTAATAAATCTATTTTTTAGTCTTTTTTCTTTTCAGTCATGTCTGACTCTTCATGACCCTCTTTGGGATTTTCCTGGCAAAGATACTGGAGTGGTTTGCCATTTTCTTCTCCAGATCATTTTACAGATGACCAACTGAGGCAAACAAGGTTAAATGACTTGCCCAGGGTCACACAGCTAATATCAGAGGCCAGATTTGAACTTAGTAAAATGAATCTTGCTGACTCCACACCCAGCACTCTATCCACCTAGCAGCCCTGCTTGATAAATAATTATTGATTCATTATACCCTTTGAGTATGGCCATTTAACTACTTAATTATACTATCGTCTAGTCAATATATCTCTATTTTATACATGAGAATAGAATGTGAAACTTTGTCAAATACTTCACTAAAATATAAGCAAACTAAATATATAGTATCTCTTTGGTATACTAGTCTACTAACCCTGACAAAAAAAAAAGGAAATGAATTTAGTCTAGAATAACCTGTTTTTGATAAAACTATGATCTTTATGATTGCTATTTCCTTTTCTAGACGTTTACTAATACGTCAAAGATCTGTGATTTTGTCAGTGTGGGAACACCACTGAGGCAGTTAGCAAACAATCTGTTCCATAATAGATGAGTGTTAGATAAGCATCTGAGACTTAGAGAGATTAAGTGACTCACCTATGGTCACACAGCTAATAAACCAGAGGTGGGCTGTGAAAGCAGATCTTGTTGATGCTAGACACAGTATTATGCCATCCTGCCTCTTGTTTATCTCTTTAATAATATATTCTAGAATTTTCCCGTCAAACTTACTGAGGTACAGTTTTCAAATTTCACTCTCTCCTATCTTCTGAAAATTAAGATGTTTGTCCTCCTTTCATCCTGAGGAACCTCTCCTATTCTCCAAGCTGTTTCAAAAGTCACTGACGGTGGCTCAGCTATCACAACTGTTTTTTTTTTTTTTTAACACACTGATTTAATTCATCTGGGCCTTATGATTTGAACTCACAAATAAATTAGTTCATTTATTATAAAACTCATTTACTGATGAAGATACATATGAAATCTGATTTTATTTTTTAAAATCATCTTTGGAAACATAGGTAGATACCAATTGATCTGGGTTTTTTTTAGTGGGCTGCAAGGTTAATCTGTGTTAGCAGTATAACATGGCAGCCAAAAATGGTAATATAATCTAAGGTTGCTTCAAGAGAGCATGACAATCTATTGTCCTACAATACCACTGACAATCTTTATAACTGCCTAGACCAAAGCTCCCTTCCTTGGACAATTCCTCTCCTGACTCCTATCCCTCTAGCAAAACGTGAGCCACTTGAAAGACTTGTTTTTATATTTGCATGCTCAGTAACTTGCACTCAGGAAGCACTTAAATTCTCGTTAATTGATTGAATAGGGAGATAACAGTCACACCTTACTCTGCCTCAATCAAACTATATCTGAAGTTCTGTGTTCAGTTAAGGGCACCTTGTTTTAGAAAAGCCATTAATAATCTGGAGAATGTCTATGGAAGGGTAAACAAACCCTTGGGTTTGTTGTTAGCAGAATGGTGTTGATGGACTGAAGATACTTAGGCTGGAGAAGAAAGACTTGGGATGGCACTAGGGGGATACTTACTAGCTGTCTCCATCTATTTGCAGGGCTGTCATGTAGCAGAGGGATTAGGCTTGCCTGACTCTCAGAACAGAGTTAATATGGAAATTATGGAGAGTTGAATTTAAACTTGATGAAAGGAAAAATTTCCCAAAGATGAAACTTACCTAAATTTGAAGTTGGTTACCTTGTGACATCCCAGGTTCCTCTTTTCTGAAGTCTTCAAGAAAAGGCTAGATGACCACTTGTCACCTTGACAATCTAGTTTGAAGCTACCTCTGTATCTTTCTTTTCTTTCATGTACCCCAGATTTATAACCAAACTGGACTGTTACTGTTCTCTGAAGTGAGTGTGCCATCTCCTTCTTCTGGGCATTCATACAGGCCATGCACAATGTTTACACTATTTCTCTTCTTCCTTACTTCTTTTCATAACTCTTATCTCCCTTTCAGGGTCAGGTCTTCTATATAGTCTTCCTTAATTTCCCCCAGCTCAAATTGTTTTACTTCCACCTCAAACATTCCTAGGCCAATTTATCTGGCTCTCTCCTTTACCTTCTATTACTCTTTGTCTTACATTATACTGTTACAAGAAGAAGAACAGCAACTTGTATTTATATAGTGCTTTAAAATTTGGGAATTCTTTTCCTTGTGATAGAGGTAGTATTTATATTATCTCTATTTTACAGGTGAGGGGACTCTCTGTGTTCATACCACACATGGGTACTCTCCCTCCTTAATATAAGGTAAACTCCTTTACTGCAAGATTGTGTGATATTTATCTTTTTACTTCTCATACTTTGCATGTCGTAGGACCTCAATTAACATGCTTCAAATTTTTTGGAAGGGATGAATTTATAGGAACCACTGATCCTTAGTGGAAATGCAGGATAATAGCTGGTCACTGTTCATAACAGTTCATATACATAAGAACTGTTGGGTAAGTTTTCAGTCTTTCCTTCCTTAGGCTAAATAATCCTTTAGTCGTGTTTTCTAAACCTTTTATCATCTCCATAAGGACTGGTCTCCCCCCCATAAAAAATTACTATTCTTGGCAATTCAGCTGAGTAAATTTTGAACACATTGTTCATATTCCTAATCTACAACAGTTCTCTGGGATGCTGGGAGATATAAGCATTGCTCTTTGACTTGCTTGCTCCTCCTGTGCCATACAGGGAAGAATCTCAAAGCAGTCCATGGGGCATAGGTCTTATACAGTCTGACATGTACAGAAGAAAATCATAATTGCCTCAAATATATAAAGCTTCAGCAAGCAAAGAACATTTTTTAAAAAATTACTGCATAGTTGGATATGGTGATGCATGCTTATGATTTCCTGCTACTGGGGAGGTAGAGCCTGGGGAATCCCTGGAGCCTGAGACTTTTGAGCTGCAGTAGGCTAAACTGACCACATGTCCATAGCAATATTATGAGCTCCCAGGAACAAGGGTCTACCAGGCTGCCTAAGGAAAAGAGAATTGGTTCAGGTAAAAAACTGAGCAGACCAAAGTTCCCCTGATGATCCTCAGTGGGCTCTGGCCATGGATGGCTGCTGTACTTCCAGACTGAGTAAGACGGGAGATCCAATCTCAAAAAAAACAGACAACAAAACAAAAACGAATTATTATACTTAATAAGTTAGCAAGGGATTGTCTTGATTCTGAAAATGGTCTTCCTCAACTCAAAAGTAATAAAGAAAAAAAAAAGGTGGAGAAAATTTAGCTTCCTGTCCCAAAGAAAACCCGATTCCCAGACTAATTGGAACTCTCCTTCAGGGGATTAAAATCTGAAATCAACTGCAGTCCCCCTCTAACCCTAAGGTTAGAAACCTCATGAAGCCAGCTTGGTTGGATAGGTGGTGCAGGTTGTAGCAGGAGGGGGGACTTTCTTAAGTTCCAATTAAAATCCCACCTTCCCCAGTGCCTTCTCTCTTTTTAATTCTGTCCTCCTTATCCTCTACAAAGCTTGCCTTGTATACATTTATTTACATGTTGTCTTTCCCATTAGATTGAAAGTCCCTTGTGAGCAGAGACTGTCTTTTGCCTTTTTTTGTATACTCAGCACTTGGCACAGTGCTTGGCACATAGTAGGCATTTAATAAATGTTTATTGATTCCTCTCCCTCTTCCTCTAAACATGTCAAACTTACAGAGGGGGCTTAATGTTGCAAAATTTCTCTGGTTCCCTACAACAATACAGATAACTCAAATTTTTCTCCAGAGAGCTATGAAACACATAGGGAATCCAGATAAAGATCTAGAAAAATCTGTAGGTGACCCCTTCTACCATTAAAATTCCCTGGAGCTCTAAAATACCATAGGGTACCTAGATTCTCTAAATAGATTCTTGCCACTGAGAAAGAGGACAATGGGAGTAGAATTCTATACTCACCCAACAATGAGACAATCAGACTCAGTGTGAGAAAATCAGGATCAGGTAACCCTCAGACAAATGTGAGTCTCACAAAAAGATTAAGTACTTGGTGCTGATTCCTTGGAATTTCTAGGTCAGCAGACAAACCTTTACCCTACGCATCTCAAAATAAGGCAAATAATCTAGGCCTATCTCAAAGCAGAAGAAAAACATCAGTGTTCATCAGCTAGATATCAGCACTTCAGGGATCCAAAAAACAGGCTTCCACTCTTAAATATGGTTTAACAATAAGTATTGTAGGAGTCACTGAATCTAAAACATCCCTCCAAAGTGAGGTCACTTTATATACTTATGTTTAGAGATGTTTGAGAACATGTAGGCACCTAAACATTTTCTATTGTACCCTACTGTGATAGTCCAGATATACTCTCTGTGGCGGTTCTCTGGACTCACTTGAAGCAAGCTTCCTCTGCTCTAGACTCATTCGTTCCATGAGTCATCGGGGAAAATGGCATGGGATTTTGAGTCAGAGGACTGAGAGCCCACTTCGGGCTCTCACTTCTATCTGAAGTGAGTTCCTTCATCTATAAAATGAGGGCATTGGACTCAATGACCCCAACTCTAACTCAATGTTCCTATGACCCCTACCCTGATCTTTTCTATAAACTTTAAATATCTGAAACCAGAAGCTTTCATCTCTTTTATATGTCTTTGTAACTAGGGGTTCTTCTAGCCAGTCCCTAGCATGTCCCCATCTTGGTCATAAATCTTGTTGACTGACTGAACTAATCCAAGCAGGATTGGATGGATGGACTCAAGCATGAACTATCCCTACTCAATATAAAATCTATGACCTTTACTTATGTTAGTGAGCTGCCCTGGTATGGAAGAATGGGTACTCTTACACCTCACACGTGGACCTTATGAGTGATTGGTCAAGTACAATGATGACAAGAACCACTGATGATCCCTTCCCTTACTCCTAAAGGTCATTGTGTCTGAGGTCTGACTTTTCCTTCTGACACCTAAGACTCAAAGCTGTTTCTCTTTGCCCCTCTGTTGAGGGGGTATGTATTATTTGAAAGCTGAATCTCTTTCCCTTTGCCCTCTGTTTCTCGCTTTTCCTGGGTTTCTTATTTTAGATTTTGAGACTTTCTAATAGCATAAAACCACTACTGACTCTAGGGAGAGTAGGATGTTTAACCCTGTCTCTGTCCACTAAGGAGCCTTTCTCAGTTCCAGGCCTATAGGCTCACACTAGGCTCAGGCCTGGGGTATTTTTTCTCATTATCTCTAGCTCTTTACACCCTCATCCTGAAACCCTAGGGAGAATCACTTAAAGCTTAGGTTTGACTCATATCTAGGGTGTCCCAAAAAGAGAGAATGGAAAAACAATCACTGTTTAATTGGGTAGATCAAGTATAGCTTATCTATTTATTTTCTTTGCAGAAAAGAAATACTTAGATACACACATATGCATGCACCATGACCATGACTCAACAACTCAAGGTGTGCATTAACTAAAAACTTAAACAAGCAGAAGCAACTTGTAACTATTTTTATACTTGTGTGGAAAATTGATACTTACACATGAAAACATTTTGATAGACTGCTGAATTGTCATTTCACCTTTACCGTAGCTGTGCACTGTCTAAAACAATTCTTTTCTGGTCTTCTGGCAAGCAAGGTCAGGGGTTAGGCACATCCACCTATTGGTGGTCATCTTATTCACGAAGTCCTATAGTAGTTGGTAGGAGGTCTTCCTAGAGAGCAGTCAAAACTGTTTGAGGCTGAAAGAGCTCCCAAACTCTTCAAATGACAAAGTTACCCTGAGGGTTGAAAAAATCCCTTTCGGGAGCACTGTTCAGTTGCTTATACTCAGGAAAGAACTACAAAGCAGAAACAGTTAGGATTTTGAGATAGTTTTAATCTCACATAGGCCTGCACATGTGCTAGCTGCCACATGGAAGCCGTTTGCCATTTCTAAACAAACTGTGCGCCCAACCCTCTTTCTCCACAGAGAGAGGTTCCAGGAGTCCTGAGGCAGGACAGATGGGAAGAGAAGGGCAGATTCACTCCCTTACAGGTTCTCTGAGTGGGGCCTTCCTGACCCAATGGCTAAACTTCCTGATGTGGACGTACCTGAGAAGGGACCAATAAAAGGATTTCTCAGTATCCCAAAGTACACAGTCCTTCAGCATTGGTCGACACATATCCCTAGAAGTTTCAGTAGGAGTTCAGCCCATGTTCCATTGGATGGACCTTGTAGGCCCATCTTCGCATGTGTTTCATATTCCATACTCCAATTTAACCATTACATTTGTATGGGTTAAAATGTGGCATAATGAAGGCATTGCACATTGTTGAACTGCTAATCTTTTGTGAAACCTTTAAGTCTCCAAACTATTGGTATGAATTAGCATACCTAGCAACTGGAAATGCTGTCTTTGCTAATAATTACAATTTCAAAATTTTATACTCAGCAAGTCTAGGTAAGAGTGTTTGGATGAATTTAGAAAAAAATATTTTAAAAACAATTCTCTTATGTGAGAATAAGATACATTCCAATTAAAAACATTAATTTGCTATATTTTCAAATTATGTCATGTCACACTAAATATATAATGTTAACAGGGGCTCAAATACTATAATGTTGTTTTATTTCAATAAAATTTCCAAAGTATTTCCTCAATATTTTTCAATTGGTTTCTATTGGGTTACACACAAAGACCATTAATTTAAAAAAAAAAAAAGACCTTTTTCATCGGTGTCACTAATATCCTAGTGAATCAAAAAAAATAAAGTATTTAATATATACTTTACAGAAAGCATATAACCACATAAAGGGGCAGAAGTATGAAATAATCCTTTTCTCTCACTTTGAAAAAGATTGTGAAGGTTAATTAGTTAACATTTGAAAAGTGCTTTGTGGATTAAAAATGCTGCCTAAAAGCTAAAATTTCATTGTTTGCAATAAAAGATCAACTTTGAAAGAACACATTAAGCATATTTAACAAAGGAATTATATTTCATTGGATTTCTTTTTCTCTTTTAGCTTCTTAGAAACTTGCCATTAGAATTTATTCCCCTAAAAAGATCAAGTTGATAAAGCACTCACTGGAAGTCTATGGCTGGCTAATCTGATGATTTATAGTGTAGCTTTGAGTCAGCCACCTAATAGCCTCCAAGTTCTTCAGTATTCTTAATAGTGATATGAAAATAATGTCTAACCTTTACCTACTCAATGCAGATGTGAAAATGAATAGAACTTCTCTAATGCAATCTGAATTTCTTAAGGTGTCAAATATAATAATATTATTCCTGTGATGTATCTCCCTCATCTGCATAGTAAGGGAGATGCAGGACGTTGTTTTGGTGTGAGTCTTCTTCAGTTATGTGGTTTGTGAATGCAAGTTAGCGTTCCTTTCCTGAGCAGATGAAGCTGGAGAAAACAGAAAGTAGAAGAATCCTAGAACATTAGAATGCGAAGCCACCTTAGATCATCTTGCTGAAATTTCTTATTTTATACACAAAGAAACCAAAGACCAGTTGCTTGTTTAATCACATAGCTAGTGGCAATTTTTCCAGTAAGCCAAGACTGATACAAATGGTAACCCCTTTGGAAAAAGACTAATTCAAAACACACTGGGGATGGGCAGGGGGTGGGGACTGAGCTATTTGATGGTTGACACATTGAATTCAAAGATACTTTTTTTCTGGACAATGGAAGGCTGATAATGGAGGAAAGATGTTTAGGGTTTCCTGTGCAGAGCAGGGCATATGTATAACTGGAGATAGCAACAATCTACCTATGAATTATGATTTCAGGGGCTCTGGGAAGGTCTTGCTTACACACACACACACACACACACACACACACACACACACACACACACCAAAACACAACAAAAAACCCCAAATAATGTCTAATTTGGATACAACACAGGATGATCAGATCTTATCCTCAATTCAAGGACTCTCTCAGTTCCAGAAAAACCATGGTATAATCATGGTACAATTACAACCAATCTTGCAATTGGATAATGATAATAAAGGTAGAACTTTGAAGTTACAGAAGATATTATATCTGAGCCTTAAAATTATTGCTGTTGTTCAGCTGATTTCAGTCATGTCAGACTCTGTGACCCCATTTGGGGTTTTCTTGGCACAGACACTGGAGTGATTTGCCATTTCCTTCTCCAGCTCATTTTCCAGATCAAGAAACTGAGGCAAACAAGGTTAAGTGACTTGCCCGGGGTCACACAGCTAGTGAGTGGCTAAGGTCAAATTTGACCCCAGGTTCAAATTATTCAGCCTAGACCTCTGCTGATCAATCAAGAAGCAATTTTTAAGTGCTTATTACGCACCAGGTTTTGTGCCAAGCACTGAAAATACAAATTGAAGTAGAAAGAAAGTCTCTGCCTTCAAGGAGATTATATTTTAATGGGAGAAAATAGCACATAAAAAGGGGCTAAAAAGAGTAGGGGGTAGTGGTGGCAGCCCACATTGGGCTATGGTAGAGAAAGTCCTATCAGGAATTGAATACAGACTGAAGCATGCTATTTTTCACTTTCTTTCTTTCATTTTTTTCTTTTATTTGAGTCTTCTTGTACAGAAAGAGTCAGTAAGACTGCATTGAATGGGATATAGACATTTTCCTTAAATTGGAAAGTCTGAGAGGAACTAGCTAATCAGAAGGTGAGGCCAGGGGGACACAGGTACTGCCAAACATTCTCTAGGATTATTGTGAAGCTCAGGTGAGATAGTAATTGTAGAGCACTTAGCAACATATCTGGCCCATAGTAGGTGCTATGTAAATGTTAACTGTTATTATTATCAATATTCTAGACTAGGTATCCAGATAAGCACAGTAATCTGGATAGTCTGTGAAGAAAGCAAAAAGAGGCCACTTGTCCTAAGATTCCCCATGTTTGTGGCTTGGGAAAGAGAGTTCTTGAGGTCCCTTAACCTGGAAGGGTAGAACTTAATGTATTGAGTCTTAAACTTAAAAGATTGTCAAAAATACAAAATGATTCCCCTTTGTCTTCATTTTAAAGATTTTATTTTCCCCATGAAGGTGGCAGTAATTTTTTTTCTATTGGTAACACCTTTTATAATTTTGTATAAATGAATTGCTAGTCTCAGTGCTTAGGAATGTATACATATCCTAACACCAACTTGTAAATGTATGAGTTTTCTGGAATTAAATTACATCATTACACCCACATAAATATGTAAACTTCCACTCTGCATTTATTTAACACAATCAAAACCTAGTTAGAAAAACATCCTTTGTTCCATTCTCTTTCCATGATATGGTATTGTTTAGAGAAATTATCAGGTCCAAGTCCATAAAACATCGTCCAGCTAAATGAGGATTAAACCAATGGACACGTTCTTTTCCCCATCTCTGCTAGGGTCCGTTTGCAGCATTAGAGAAACGACACTTCTGTGAGGAGGCTCAGGGGTCAGTAGGGAGGGAATGTTCCATATGGTATTGTAAGGAGGGAAAAGGCATCTTTTATATGCTCATGTGACCAGTGGGGGTGGAGAGGGGGGCAGCTGGGTGGTTCAGTGGATAGAGTGTTGGGCCTGGAGTCAAGAAGGCTGACTTCAATCTTGCTTCAGACACTAACTAGCTGTGTGACCCTGGGCAACTCACTTAACTTCTCTTTGTCTTAATCCGCTGGAGAAATAAATGGCAAACCATTCCAGTATCTTTGCCAAGAAAACCCCATGGACAGTATAATTCAGAGGGTCACAAAGCGTCAGACATGACTTAACGGCTGAACAACAATGACCAGCAGGGGAGAATTCCTTCCCTTCTCTTTTACTCTTCCTCCCCTACACACACATACAATAAAGCTGCAAGGCTGTAGCACAGGCTTTTACAGAAGCCTCTGAGCATATCATAGTCTAGCCCACAGCCTGTGGAGAGGAGATGCCACAGCAAAGAAGCCCAGGGCAGAAGACTAAGAAGGGTGAGCCAAATAATGATCAGTGACCTTTTCAATTCTGAAGTGTGTGGGCCAAGTTTTCCATTTTCCTGCAATGGAGACCGATGGATTCCTTTTAAATTTTGCAGCTCTCTTTGACTATCTCTGAAGCCAAAGAGGTTAATAGAGGATGGGGCAGAACACTAGTGAGAAACTGGTCACGGCCAATTAGTGGAGGTTGTATTACAAATAATTGCAAAAATAGTTTCACACGTATAATTGATATCATATTGGTTGGGGAGAGGAGGGGTGGTTCAGGGAGAGAGACAATTTGGAACTTAGAATTAAAAAAAAGAATGCTAAAAATAGATAAATAAATTAAACAATTGCAAAAAAAAAAACCTTTTCAGTCCTTTCTTATGGAAACTACTGTTATGCATTTCTATGCTTGTTAATTATAATGAGCTTTGAGTTTTCTTTTACTGTAACATTGCAAAGGACTTGAACAGAAGAATTTGTGACAGCAAAGAAGGCACTAAATAGACCTAACAAGAAGATTTTTTTTTAAGGCATAGTACTTATTAATTACAGGTGGTCATAGGTTTGTTAAAGCAGAAATTGACAAAGATGTCAAAATAGATAGCACAAGTTCTACCCACTTTTGTATAACAAAAGCTAAGGTCCTTTGAATAGAGTTATATGTCATTTTATTTAATTCTATAATTAGCAATTAGTCATTTGGTCATTTTAATACCCATAAATGAATAGACAAGTTTTGTTTTGCACTTTTCATAGGAAACAAGGAAAGATAAAGAGTTGAGACCTTATCACAAGTCATATTAACAAAGAAAAAACAATTTCAAAAATGATTATTTCCTTTTTGGGCTGACAATTTCTTTATTTTCAAGCATAGCTTGATTCATATGAATTATATTGTATATGAACATATAATATTTGATTCTTTGCCTTTACCTCTTTTTCAGTCATCATGCTGTTGAAAGTTGGTGGTGATTTATAATTTTTGTTGAATTGTTATCAGCCTTCTCTGACTATTTGTGACCCCATTTGGGGTTTTCTTAGCAAAGATATTGGAGTGGTTTGCAATTTCCTCCCACAGCTCATTTTGCAGATGAGGAAACTGAGGCAAACAGGTGTAAATGACTTGCCCAAGGCCAGATTTGAAGTCAGAAAGATGAGTTTTCCTAACTCTAGGCTGGGCTACTAGCTGCCCTACATGATGCTCTGCTTAAATCCTTGATTTAAATACGTTTATATCTAAATTCATAGTTAAATGGAGAATGAGTGATTAATTTTATGTCTAGGAATATAATGGAATCTTTGAAATTAGAGAGCATTTTACCTTTATACCTACGTTCCTGGCCAGTTTAATGACTGTTCCCTATGGTTTCCTGAATACTTTGTCCTATCCATCTATAAATTATCCTAGGTAAGGGTTTCCTCTAATTAATACTGCAAATGGTTTAATGGCTTAGTGAGATTGCCAACTGGGATGGGAGGCAACTATTTATATTGATAACTGCATGGATTTGGATGGTAGTTGTAGAGTAGGGGAAATACCACAGATGACCAGAAGTGGGGGAAAGAGGACAAACATGCATTAAATGCCTACTATGTGGCAGGCGTTATGTTAAGTGCTTTATAAATATTGTCTCCATCTTGAAATGCTTGCTTTTCCTGGAATCTAATGGCCAGCGCATAAGTTTTCCCAGCAGGGTAAAAATTATTTAAGTTCCTTATTAGAGATGTTGCTATGCCAACTGCTACAGGGCGAACCAAAAGGTTCTTCTTTGCCTACATGATAGGAGCTGATAATGCAGGAGAATAAATGCTGAATTTGGAGTAGGAGAACATTTTCCAAATCTACAATTCTATCTCTGTCACGTACAGTAGTATCTGTGTGATCATGGACAAGTGATTTCACTTTTTAAAACCTCATTTACTCATCCCATTAGATTGTAAACTCATTGAGGGAAGGGATTGTCTTTTGCCTCTCTTTGTATCCTCAGTGCTTAGCATAATGGCTCACACATGCTGTTGTTCAGTTGTGTTCTACCTTTTGTGACTCCATTTTGGAGCTTTCTTGGCAAAAGTACTGAAATGGTTTTCCGTTTCCTTCTCTAGCTCATTTTTTTAAAACCAATTTTATTGGCCCTGTTTATTGAGGCAAACGGGATTAAGTGACTTGCCCAGGGTCATACAGCTAGTATGTATCTGAGGCTGGATTCGGACTCATGACAGTGAATCGTCTTGATTCTAAACCCAGTGCTCTATCTACTGTGCCACCTACCTGCCCCCAAAGGGCACATAGTAGGTTTTTAATAAATGTTTATTGATAGATTGATCCATAAAATGAAGGATTTGGGTGGCTTGACCTTTGAGGTCAGTCAGTTAACATTTACCAAGCACCTACTATGTGCCAAGCACTGTGCTAAATGCTAAGGATACAGAAAGAGGCATTCTGATCTAAATTTATGACCCTATGAATCTAAAAACAAATTCTGGGGGCAGCTAGGTGGCGCAGTGAATAGAGCACTGGCCCTGAAGTCAGGAGGACCTGAGTTCAAATATAGCCTCATATACTTGACACTAGCTGTGTGACTTTGGGCAAGTTACTTAACCCCAGTTGCCTTGCCTTCCCCCCTCCAAAAAAAAAAAATTCCGATTTCCAGCTCATCTAGAATATCTTCAGACTAATTCTACTAGACCTGGAAGTTAGAGCAGGATGTAGTATTAGGGAGGGGAAGCAAATATGTTTTTCCTTGTGACTAGCCCTATATTCATTCTTCATATCTTATCCTGCTTTTCATAAAGGCCTTCATTTTAATCCTTCATATTAATCCTTGCTTATACAAAAAAAAGTGTTGTAGAGTAATGACAAGCCAGATTTTTATGCTCAAATTTGTTTGTTTTCTTATTCAATACCAAACCAATTGACTTAGCACTGAAAGCTGAAAGTCAAATAAGTTGTTTAGCCCTTTTTCCCAATCTTAAACCAAACTACAGTTTGTAGTACTTTTTATATCAAGTACCTGACTTGCTTCAACTTAACTCTTTTATGTAACTACAAGCTAATTACTCAGGAAGCTCTAACCTCAACACTAATTATTCCCACAAATTATTCAGTTTATTATGTTTACGTCCTAAGTGACTTTTTTTTTTCACAAGAATTACTGCTGTTATGCTGAGTGCTTCCAAGGACATACAGGGCTAACCTTGTATCTGGCAAAATCAACAAGGCTCTCTCCCGGCAGTTTACTACTTTCAAAAGGACAAGTGCTAAAACGGCAAACCCTAAATTTTAGGGTTTTAGGAGGAATTAGAATGTAAGCCCCTTGAGGGCAGAAACTGTCTACTTTTGTGTTTGTTTCCACTTAGCTCTTTATATAATGAGGGCTTGATAAATACTTTTGCAATGATTCTTTCATAAAGCTTTATGCCGATAAATGGTCAAAGGATATGAACAGGCAATTTTCAGAGGCAGAAATTAAAGATATCTTTAAGCATATGGAAAAATGCTCTAAATCACTATTGATTCGAGAAATGCAAATCAAAACAACTTTGAGGTACCACATCTCACCAGTC
>CM053588.1:205250406-205267147 GCA_028646515.1 Pseudochirops corinnae | reverse complement strand
GGCATGCTCAGTGCAAAGTGCGCATGCTTCCTCTTCAGAACCAAGGCTGCAGGGAAGTCGAATGAGGCAACATGGGCAAGGACTGATTTTTAATTAATTTTTGGTCATTGTGCTTTCAGAAACCTTTTACCCTTGCCAAACTTTTCACCACTCCTTACAGGGCCTTAACCACTGTTTAAGAAGCACCAAATGAGATCACCATTATAAGCAAATAAAGTGCTTCATTCCTAAGTTTCCAGACTTCTTATATCTTACACATATAACCTTTCTCCCTTACCTGCATTCCCTCAGCTCTAGCTGCAAGCCTTCCTTTAAATACAAACATCGCACCTCTGCTTTCTCACTGTCCTCCACACTGGGAGATCTCTGCCTCATCACACTGCCTCGGTTTCCCTGGCTTCCTTTAAGACTGAGCTCAAACCTCATCTTCTTTAGGAGTCTTTTCTTCTAGTTCTTCCGATACCCGGTTGCCCACTGCTGCTGGCTTCTCCTTTGAGATAACCTTCACGTATTCCATATATATCTTGTGGGTACTTAGATGTTATCTCCCCCATCAGAATCTCCTGAGGAGCAGGGTCTCTCTCTCTCTCTCTTGTTATTTTTGACTTTCTTTGTTTCTCACACCCTTAACAGTGTGACTTGCATATTTGTTGTTGTTTGGTCATTCAGTTGTGCCCAACTCTTTGTGGCCCTTTGGACCACACTATCCATGGGCTTTTCTTGGCAAGGCTACTGGAATGGTTTATCATTTATTTCTCCAGCAGAGAAGTATCTAGCATATATTAAGTGCCTAATAAATGCTCCACTTTCCATCTGCAGTTCTGCTGGATTTCAACTCCACAGAATTAGAGTTCCTTCCCAGGATACGCCGATTACCTTTTATGTTATCATCTTGCAGTTAGCCCAATAAAGCCTTGGATACTCAACACCTTCCCATGTCCCTCAGCTCCTTTCTCTTCTGATTGGAGGGCCAGAGGGTGGAGTATTAAATTCCTCTGAAAGCTCTCCTGTTTACAGCACTGGACCTAGATTCTCCAGCTCACTCTCCACTTTCCCTCTGCTGTTCTGCTTGGTTTAAAATACGCAGAACAGGATGTCCCTTGTTTTCCCCTTTCCAGCTTCCTTTTTGTGTTGCATTCTCCCACTGGTGCAGTGAGATGCTTGACCTGGAGTCAAAGCTGGCCTCAGACACTTACTAGCTGCGTGACCCTGGGCAAATCAATTAACTCTGTTTGCCTTAGTTTCCTCATCTGTAAAATGAGCTGGAAAAGGAAATGACAAACCATTCTAGTATCTTTTCCAAGAAAATCCCAAGTGGGGTCATGAAGAGCTGGACAAAACTGAAATGATTGAACAACTTCATTCTCTCATTAGATTGTAAGCTCCTTGAGGTCAGGGACTGTCTTTCTTATTTTTGTCCCCAGCACTTAACACAGTATCTCACACACAGTAGGCACCTAATAAATGCATATTATCTTATATTACATTGTGTTGTATTGCTTGTTGCCTGACTCATTTTGTAGGAGTGGAAACTGCCTATACCAATTCATATGCTACTCTTTTATACAGTATCAGGGGATTCTTAGAGAATTGCCTAATTCCAAGGTATTAATTAAAAGACTCTCCAATTTTATAGCAAATTAAAGCATGACTGTGAACAAGAACTGAGTCCAGTTAAAGTTAGTTCAGCAAACACTGATTTGTGTGTTAGGTACAGAGGACACAATACTGCTTATCCTAAAGAGCTATAATACACGTACACAATAAATGCAAACTAATGGTGAGGGGGGAGATGGGGAAATAATAAATGGAGAAATCAGGAAAGGACTAGTACAGTTGGCACTTGAGCTGATCCTTAAAGGGAACTGAAGGGCTATCAGGAGGCAGTGAGAAGGGAAAGCACTCCAGATCTGAGGGACACCCTGGTAAAGGCTCAGACTTTTCATTTAGCATACTATAGCATGGTATTCCCAACTGTATAGTAGAGAGAATTAGAGATTAGGGCAAGGCAGTCCAAAGCTTTGGTTAGCTAGGTAGCACAGTGGATAGAGCGCTGGATCTGGAGTCAGAAAGACCTGGGATTATCCCTGAGTTCAGATCCTGCCTCAAATACTAGCTCTTTGCTATACACAAGTTGCTTTAACCTCTGCCTGCCTGAATTTCCCCATCTATAAAATCAGGGTAAAAATAGCACCTACTTCCCAGGGTTGTTGTGAGGATCGAGTCAGATAACACTAGCTCTTATTATGAACAAAGTGATGCCAGTCTTGTTCAGACAAACAAGGGCCAAAGGTGAGATCAGTGTGAGTTCAAGTCATCAAGGAAGGCTTTAATGAGGCAGGAAGGCTGCCCAAAATAATAACTGCTAAAGACTCAGAATTCCCTCCTCTATCCCTCTAAAAGAGGTCCTTTGCTGCTACACTGACCTAATTCCTGGAGGAGAAAGTGGCTTCCTTAAAACAGATAAATTGTTCAAACTCCTCCCCAGAATTGTATTTGACATGTATAGTGACCTTTCCAAAAGATAAAACACAAAGATCATTGCCTATTCAATATACAAGGGCATACAGGCATAGGGAGAAGAGATAACAAAGGTACTTTCATCCATGCTCTGATTGCATCAGTCAGCTAGCTATCCAGTCAGGTGTGGGAAGTGAGACAGAAGAGAGTCATTAAGGATCTCACCCTCTTTGCCCTAGACCTTATGCTTCTGCCCAGACATAAGAATGAAAACCAGTAATTGACTAGCTCATAATATACAAATGAACAAACAGATGAGGCAGAAGGATTGTGACTTGCTAACCACAATCAGTCAGCCTCTCAAAGATGAACTTGGAGAGTTTTATCTACTTTACTTTCATGCTATGCATTAGAAATGAGTAAATCTTTTGATATCGATGCTATATACAGGATGATTTAGGGAAAGAGGCAATTGCAATGGGGATACCTGAATCTATGATGAAAATTTGAATTTTTTGATTCATATGAATATTTGCACTTCCCTCCTCCAATCATGATGGTTTCCATTTCAATTAATTCTGCTTCTTATAAGGGGTTCACCACTCTTGTGAAACTAGATCTGATCAACTTCCTAAGTTCTGTTATGTTCAGCACAGCAGATGTCTCTAGTCTATCATTGGAATTGAATTGTTCCCTCAAAACTAGATATTTCATTTCTTTTGAAGTCAGAATAAGACACTAAATGCTATTCCCAAAGGTCATGTTCATTGTGCTTTCTCTTTTTTTAAAAAAAATTTTAAACTTTTTTAAAAATTTATTTTTAGTTTTCAACATTCATTTCCACAAGATTTTGAGTTACAATTTTTTCTCCCTGTCTTTCCCCTACCTCCCACTCCGAAATAGCAAGCCTACTGAATTCCCCTTCCCCCAATCTGTTATCTCTTATATCCTCCCCCACTACCCCCCTAACTGTCTAGTAGGGCAAGATGGATTTCTATACCCTAGTGCCTATATATCTTATTTCCCAGTTGCATGTAAAAACCAATTTAAAAAAAAACAACATTTGTTTTTAAAACATTCAGTTCCAGATTTTTTCCCTTCTTCCCTCCTCATCCATCCCTACTGAGAAGATAAGCAATTTAATATAGGTTGTACATGTGTAGTTACCCAAATCGTTTCCATAGTAGTTATATCTTAAAGACTAACTATATTTCCCTCCATCCTATCCCACCCCCCACTTATTCTATTTTCTCCTTTGACCCTATTCCTTTTCAAAAATGTTTGCTTCTAACTACTCCCCCAATCTGCCTTCCCTTCTATCATCCCCCCCATTTTTCTATAAGGTAAGACACCCAATTGAGTGTGTATGTTATTCCCTCCTTAAGCCAAATTCAATGAGAATAAGGTTGTCCCATTCCCTTTCACCTTCCTGCTCTTCCCCTCCATTGTAACAGTTTTCTCTTGCCTCTTTTATATGAGATAATTTACCCTAATTGGTCTCTCACTTTCTTCTTCTCCCAATGAATTCCTCTTTCACCTCTTAACTTTATTTTTTAGATATCATTCCTTCATATTCAATTCATACTGTGCCCTCTGTCTATGTATACATGAACATACATATGCCCCCACTCATGTGTATATTTATATGCACATACACCCTCCTATACAAACACATATATGTATGTGTGCATATGTATATATATATATATATATATATATATACATATATATTCCCTTCAACTATCCTCATACTGAGAAAAGTCTTGTGAGTTATAATGATCATTTTTCCATGTAGGAATGTAAATAGTTCAACTTTAATAAGTTCCTTATGATTTCTTTTTCCTGTTTACCTTCTTATACTTTTCTTGTTTCTTGTATTTGAAAGTCAAATTTTCTGTTCAGCTCTGTTTTTTCATCAAGAATGCTTGAAAGTCCTCTGTTTCATTGAATGACCATATTTTCCCCTATAGCATTATACTTAAGTTTTGCTGGGTAGATCATTCTTGGTTTTAGTCCTAGCTCCTTTGACCTCCAAACTATCATATTCCAAGCCCTTCAGTCCCTTAATGTAGAAGCTGCTAGCTCTTGTGTTATCCTGATTGTGTTTCTATAGTAGTCAAATTGTTTCTTCCTGACTGCTTGCAGTATCTTCTCCTTGACCTGGGAACTCTGGAATTTGTCTCTAACATTCCTAGGAGTTTTCTTTTTGGGATCTTTTTCAAGAGGTGATAGGTGAATTCTTTCAATTTCTATTTTGCCCTCTGGTTCTAAAATATCAGGGAAATTTTTCTGGATAATTTCTTGAAAGATGGTGTCTAGACTCTTTTTTTTTTTTGATCATGGCTTTCAGGTAGTCCAGTAATTTTCAAGTTATCTCTCCTGGATCTATTTTCCAGCTCAGTGGTTTTTCCAGTGAGATATTTCACATTGCCTTCTATTTGTTCATTTGTTTGGATCTGTTTAATAGTATCTTGATTGCTCATAAAGTCATTAGCTTCCAGTTGCTCCAGTCTAATTCTGAAGAAGTTATTGTCTTCAGTGAATTTTTGAAATTTCTTTTCCATCTGGCAAATTCTGCTTTTTGAGGCATTCTTCTTCTCACTAGCTTTTTGGGCTCTATTGCCATTTGAGTTAGTCTATTTTTAAAGGTATTATTTTCTTCAGTATTTTTTTGGGTTTCCTGTAGCAGCTTGTTAACTTGCTTTTCATGATTTTCTTGCATCATTCTCATTTCTCTTCCCACTTTTTACTCCAGTACTCTTACTTGATTTGCAAAATCCTTCTTGAGCTCCTCTATGCCCTGTAACCAGTTCAGATTTTTCTTGGAAGCTTTTGATGCAGGAGTTCTGACTTTGCTGTCTTCCTCCCACTGCATGCCTTGACCCTTTTTGTCCCCAAAAAATAATTCTATGGTCTGTTTCTGCTTTCTATGCTTGCTCATTTTGCCAGCCAATTACTTGACTTTTGAGCTCTTTGCCATGGTAGAACTCTGCTTCCAGAATGGAGAGAGCTTTGTCCCAAATTGCTGGGGTTTTCACAACTATTAGGAGGGTGCCCTCTCTACAGCCCCCATGAGCTCTGGCTCACTGGCCACACACCCCAGGACCACCGCACAACACCACAATTTTTTTTTTTCAGATCCAAGCAGGTCAAAGCAAGAGCAATTACCCTCTGAATGGTCATTTGGTTCCCCTACAATCTGCAGGCCAGGAGCTCCATAGGCAGCCATGGTGTAGCCGCTGCACCTCAGCCACTTCTCACCCTGGGAGCAGGGGCTGGACCACTCTTCCATTCCCCCTGGCCCTCCCCCATTCCAACAGAGTTCTACACTGAACTTTTACTTTGTCTTTGGTGTTTATGGGTTGAGAAGTCTAGAAACCACCACAGCTGCTGGTGGTTCAGTCTTCTGAAGTCTGTGCTGGCCACTGCTGTTGAGGCCACCCTGGGGCCAAGCATTGAGGTTCACAGGGGACTGTGCTCGGCTCCCAGCATGCCGTGATGGACCTTTCTTGTAGGTCTGCCAGGCTGCCTTCAGTGGGAGATTTGTTACTCTCTGTCACTTTGTGGGTTCTGTAGCTCTAAAGTTTGTTTAGAGTCATTTTTTTACATGTATTGGAAGCGATTGGAGCAGGAGCTCATGCCAAGTTTGCGCTTCTACTCCACAATTTTGGCTCTGGTCCTCCTCCCCCCCATTGTGCTTTCTCTAAAGATGCTGGTGTCATAAAAGCTAAAGAATATCTAAGGTCAACTTATTTTCTTTCCTTTTGCCTCTGGAAAGTCTGTCTTTCAATGCATGTACAATTCATAAAGCAGAGACATAACTACAGACTTATAACCAGGACTTTGCCCCACTGTGCCAACATCTAGAAGGAAAATTCCCTTTCTTGTCAACCCTAGGCTAGCTTCATACTGATCCTGAAATTGGCAAAATGCCTGGCACCTATCTCATAAGCCTCAATAGGTTGTTTTTTAAAAAAATTATTCAGGATAAAATGGTTTTTTGTCATTATTGTGTTATTTTGTCCAATATATTTTCCCTAAGTGTGATTTGCATAACAAAGTTGGTAAAAATTATCCAAACCTAATTATTATCTTTAAAATAGAACCTGGAAATTAGTCATTAGTACCTGAAGATTGTAGATTTTTTAAAAGTAAATCTTGCGTCCAGCTAAAATGTTAGTCTCATAAGTAGATGGAACTATTTTGCTACATCAAATGCTTTTTTAGTGACAAACAAAATGGCTATCAACAAAAAGATGGATATGTCGGATGCCTAGATGAATCAACAAGAGAACATGGCATCTCCTCTTTTGTAAAACAAAATCAGAGGTAAAAATGGTTTTCCTAAAGTACTTGTAATGATGAGTTGTACTTGTGGAATTCAGTCAATCAGTAAGCATTTATTAAGCATCTACCATGTGCCAGACACTGTCTTAAGTGCTGGGGATACAGAAAGGAGCAAAAAAGATTGTTCCTGCCCTCAAGGAGCTTACAATCTAATGGAATTACACTTTAAATCATCCTTTATTTGTTGAAGGTTTTGGTCATTTTGATAGAGATCATAAAATGATTTTAAAACCAGTAAATAATAAGACATACACCCAGTGGGTTGCTTCATATTCTTTTCATTAAATAGTTTTTAAAAAGTCTTTCCAATGGCAAAATGATAATCTACTTCCAACTGTTACTCTTTGTCCTATTCAAGCTACTTGAAACAGGCTCAAGGATATGTTCAAAGATTCCTTTTCTGGTTCCCTCAACTACCTTCTCCCTCCAACTCATATACATATATACATACATACGCACATATGTATGTATATATATATATGTATATATATGTGTGTTGTGTGTGTGTGTGTGTGTGTGTGTGTGTATATATATATATACACACAGAGACAGACAGACAGAGATCTTGTATGTATTTATTATCTAATCCAGGTCTTGATGACTGTCTGCTGGCCCCCAGGTTTAATTCTCTCTCCTTTCTTAAGGAATTTGATGGCCAACTCATTATCTTTCTCTCTTTGCCAACTTCTGTGCTTTTGTAAGGGGACTTCAGCATATATGTGATTGTTACCTCAAACACCTTCACTTTCCCAGTTCCAAAACTTCCTCAGAAATTATGATCTTTATTTTACCTTAGCCACATAGGTATAGTTATACCCCAGATTTAACCTTCACACAGGAATGTTGTACTTACATGGTGAAAAACTCTCACCATCTGACCATAACCTCCTATCATTTTATCTCTCCTCATACCTTATTCCTCCCAAAGTTCTTCATCATCATCATCATCATCATCATGACTTCCAGTCCTGTTACTACCTTCTCAGGCCATTATTCCTCCTCTGACTTCATTTTCTAGTTCTCAACTTCAATCCTTATAGTTAATGAGGTCAATTACATGTTGTCTACTACTCCTGAATTCCTTGCTCCTTTAACCTACCACTTCTCATGCCTTGCCAAACTCCCACCTTGGATTACATCTACCTTCTCCATTCCTACTTACAGGCTATGGTCAGTCAATAAATATTTTTTAAGCACCTACTTTGAGCCAGGTACTAAATTCTGGGGATTTAAAAGGAGACAAAAAACATTTCTGGTCCTCAAGAAGCTCGATATATGAAATAATTGACAGAGGGAAGGTACCAGAAATAAAAGGGTTTGGGAAAGGCTTCTGGTGAAAGATGAGATTTTAGTTGGGCCTCAAAGAAAGCCAGGAGATATCACCACTGTTACTCAATATTGTACTAGAAATGTTAGCTTTAGCAATGAGAAAAAAAAGAAATTGAAGGAATTAGAATAGGCAATGAGGAAACAAAGCTATCACTCATTGCAGATGATATGATGGTATACTTAGAGAATCAAGTAAAAAATTACTTGAAATAATGTAAACAAATTTATCAAAGTTTCAGGATATAAAATAAACCCATATAAATCATTGGCATTTCTATGTATTACTAACAAAGCCCAGCAAAGAAATAGAAAGAAAACTTCTATTTAATATAACTGTAGACAATATACAATATTTTGGAGTCTATATGCCAAAACCCAGGAACTATATGAATACAATTACAAAACATTTTTCATACAAATAAAGTCACATCTAAATAATTGGAAGATATATCAGTTGCTCATGGATAGGCCAACCTAATATAATAAAAATGACAATGAATTTACTTATTCAGTGCCATACCAAACAAACTACCACAAATTTTAGAGCTAGACAAAATAATAACAAAATTCATCTGGAAGAACAAAATATCAAGGGAATTAATAAAAAGAAATGCAATGGAAGGTGTCTAGCAGTACCAGATCTAAAACTGTATTATAAAGCAGCAATTATCAAAATTATTTGGTACTGGCTAAGAAATAAAATTGTGGATTAGTGGAATAGGTTAGGTATACAAGTCATAGTAGTCAATGACTATAGTAATATATAGTATAGTAATCTGTTGTTTGGAAACCCAAAGAGTCCAGCTTCTGGGATAAGAATTCACTATCTGATAAAAAAAATGCTGGGAAAACTGGAAAATAGTATGGCATAAACTAGGCATGATCAGCATCTTATAGCATATTCCAAGATAAGGTCAAAAATGGGTATGTGATTTAGACATAAAGGATGATACCATAAGCAAATTAGGAGAGCAAGGAATAGTTTTACCTGTCAGATCTATGGAGAAGGGAAGAATCTATGACCAAACAAAATATAGAGAACATTATGAAATGCAAAACAGATAATTTTGATTACATTATATTTAAAAAGTTTTGCACAAAATCAATGCGACCAAGATTAGAAGGGAAGCAGAAAACTGGGAAATAATTTTAATGTCTTTGATAAAGGCCTCATTTCTAAAATACAGAGAGAACTGAGTCAAATTTATAAGAATACAAGTCATTCCCCAATTGATAAATGATCAAAGGATATGAACAGGCAGTTTTCAGATGAAGAAATTAAAATTATCTATAGTCATATGAAAAAATGCTCTAAATCATTATTGCTTAGTGAAATGCAAATTAAAACAACTCTGAGGTACTACCTCACACCTATCAGATTGGCTAATATGACAAAAAAGGACAATTATAAATGTTGGAGAGGATGTGGGAAAATTGCAACACTAATGCACTATTGGTTGTGAACTGATCCAAACATTCTGGAGAGCAATTTGGAACTATGCTCAAAGGGCTATTAAACTGTGCATACCCTTTGATCCAACAATACTGTTACTAGGTCTGTGGGATCATAAAAAAGAGAAAATCACGCCACATGCACAAAAATATTTATACTACAGATCTGTTTGTGGTGGCAAAGGACTAGAAATTGAGGGGACGACGATTATTTGGGAATGACTGAACAAGTTTTGGTATGAATGTAATGGAATACTATTGTTCTATAAGAAATGGACGAGCAGGTGGATTTCAGAAAAATCTGGAAAGATTTACACGAACTATTGCTAAGTGAAGTAAGGAGAACCAAGAGAACATTGTACACAGTAACAGCAACATGTTGCAATGGCTAACTTTGATACACTTAGCTCTTCTCAGCAATGCAATGATCTACGATAATTCCAAAAGACTCATGACGGAAAATGCTATCCACATCCAGAAAAAGAACTATGGAGTCTGAATGCAGATTGAAGTGTAATATTATTTTCTCTTTTTTATTTTTTTGTTCTTTCTTCTTGTTTTTCCCTTTTGTTCTGATCTTCTATCAAAACATGACTAATGTGGAAATATGTTTAATAGGATTCTACATGTATAGCCTATATCAGATTGTTTGCCTTCTTGGGAAGGAACTAAAAATCTTACAAAAGTGGATGTTGAAAACTATCTTTACATGTAATTGGGAACAATATCATTAAGTGGAAAAAAAGAAAGCCAGGGAATACTTTAAATTTTTTTTTTGTATCCATAGTTCATAAGTAGTTTCTTTGTGAAGAGTCAGAAGATGCTGGATATAAACTATCACAAGAAATGAAATTGACCATATTGTTACTGAAGGGAAACAACCATTTATTGATATGGTAGTCATTTCTGAATTAACTGTCAGTTAGATCATCTACAGATGGCAAAGGATTCCAAATTAAAAGAATAGATAAAATGGAGGGAGAGGTAAGACAACTGCATGAAATTTTATAACAGCTCTGACCTGACCTATTCAAAGAAGCTGTTGATGGTGAAAAATGCTTCACAAAGAAAAACACATTGATTCTGATTATCCCTATGTCTCATAAAAGTTTGATCAATATAAAGCACCTGGTGTAATGAACCTAGAAACCACCTTACCAAAAATAACCAAACTAAACCACACCAAAACAAAAACCCTTACTCCCCTTGCCACTAATTTTGCCATGCTATGTCATAGTGCATTCTATTGGTTATACATGAATTGGACTTGGGCTTCAGGCATTTTGGGGGTATAAAGATACTAAATCTTTACATTTTTTTCCTGAACATTTCAAAGGAATTTTTCTGAGTTTTTCAGTTCCAAAAATTTGGGATAGCAAGTTGGATATCTCTAAAGCTACTGAGATTTCATCCATATGACTAAACCAAGGAGCAAGATTCTATACTAACTGTTCTATCTTTTGAAGAAAATTGGGTATGATTTTTTTCTTTTTTATGTAAATTTTATTTTATTTTATGTTTTAAATTATTTAATTTCTCTCCCTCCTACCTCCCCAAACTGAAAAGAAAGAAAAAAGAAAAACAAATCCTTTAAATAAATATAATCAAGTAAAACAAACAAACAAAAAGCCCAAATTCTGATACATTGGCCAAGGTAAAAATTTTATATCTCACTTTGTATTTTGAGTCCATTCCATCTATGTCAAAAGGTGGGTAGTATGTTTCATCACCGGTCCTCTGGAGTCATGGTTGGTCATTACCTTGATATGATATACATACATAAATATATGCACATATATATGTGTATGCATGGATATACATATACATAAATATATATGTACACATACATACACACATATATACACATACATTTTCTTTCCCTTTCAGCTATGGAGGGCCCAGCAATGCCTCCTCTATCTTGTTATGGTATTGTTTCAGAGTGGCTTAGCTTGTGTCTTATAAGATCACTGTAAATGTTATAACCAGGGCCGTCCCTATTCAGGTGTTCACTCATGTCTCTATATTTGGAGGATTAAGTGGAGCCTAACTATGTTGAGAACTGGGTAGCAAGAATAACAGGTGAAGAAGAAAGAGGTTCATTGCCAGGTGGTGCTAAGAGAGCCCAGAGTTTCCTACCCCAAATAGTCTACCCATAAGGGTGGGTGCTGATAGGTCTAAGGAGTAGTCATAGGTTGCCTAGCAACAAGTCTCCATTCTTTTGTGCACACACCCTCTAGCATATCTGTTGGCATTTTGTGACATCTTAATCTCTTTTATTTTCTTTCAAAGTAAGCTGTCTTTTAAATTTAATTAGATTTCATTTTTGTAAAAGTGTGTGCAGCAGTGAAAAACCCAATGTGATTTGCCAAAGCCCTGTATTACACCCCTAAGGATGATCACAATCATAATTTTTTAGATAAATTTTTATTGGTGCTTTTTTGTTATCACTTACCAATGACTTCCTTCCTCCCCATAGCATCCTCCTTTGTAACAAAGAGATGTGGTTAAGCTAAACAAGGCAAAATGTCTAACAACATTTTTCCAGTTCTGAACTTATGATCCATTATACTTTTGCTAAAAGGAGGAAGGTATGTTTCACCATTAATGGGTTAAAGGCAATTCATGACTACATTGACCTGAGTTCTAATATCTTTCAATTTTTTCCCCTTTTATATTATTGTAGTAATTATGCAAATTGTTCTCTTCATTCTGTTTACTTCTCTAGTCATTGATTTATGCAAATCTTACTAAATTTCTTTCAATTTTTTAGATTCATCTTTTCTTACAACACAATACTATTCCATTACATTCATACACCAAAATTTGTTGTCATTCACTAAACGATAGATATCCACTTTGCTTCCAATGTTTTTGCTATCACAAAAAGTGGTGCTAAAAATTTGTAAGGTGGACTTTCCCCCTGTCTGCGACCTCCTGGGCATATGTGATCACAGTAGTCTTGTGGCTGGTCCCCTGTCAAATGGTGACAGGGGTAGCCACAGTTGGGGAGGAATAGGGAGGCATGTTAAGTATTCTAGACCGAGGAATAGCTGACGATCAGATGTTGGACTGAGGTAAGAAGGGGTCCTTAGATTTTGCTTTCCCACCAAGAAGTTTCCAGTTTATTTGCCTTTTGATGTTAATGGTCATTCTTAAAGTTTACTGCTCTTGGAGCCTGGTAATTTTCTGGCTGATTTTATTCAGCCCGTCAAAAATCTGCAGGAATCTCATGGATCAGACCTCTTGCCTTGTCCCTGTGAGTCACATGTCCAAAAAAGACAATGTAGCTGAAGAAATCTATTAATGAAATATAGCATTCATTCAACAATGCATGTAGGGCTTTGAAAAATTGCTACAGCTAGCATTTATAGAGTACTTTATGATTTACAAAGCACTTTGAAAATATTATCTTATTATTTGAATTTGAACTCAGGTCTTCTTCTCAAGTCCAGAACTTTATCTACTTGAAATCTAAATGTAGTAGATATCTTTGAGACAGACAATAGAAGCCCAGATCACTGCTCCTCAGAGGACTTTCTTTTCTTACTTTAGAGGATGGTTCATGGGCTGATGATAACCCATCCTCTGCTCTGAATAGAGAAGAGTCAAAATCAAAGATTTAGAATTCTTTTGATTCTCTAAGCCTATTAAATTAAACCACTTCCAATGTCTTAGAGTAATTTGGTTATTCATGAGAATAACACCTTTTCCAAGAGAAATAAAGTTAATTTTCCACTCTTCTGCAGAGGAGCTCATTAATTATACATTTTAGATTTCGTCAATTTCAGCTAGATAAAACTATTCCTTTAACTAGATGTCAAGGAAGACATACAATATTAAGTTAAAATATACTGGAAGGCAATAAATGGTTATTTTATTAAAAAAACACAATTCTGTTACTCATAAAATTTTCTCACTTAGTTTCCTAATTGAATGCCTAAGTCTCACATTTAGATACTCAAGTCAATGTATAATAATCCTGTGAACTCAGGGGGGAGAAAAAAACCACCCAGAAATTTCTAAACTATTGAATCCCTTCAAGATAAAGGGCAGATGGATAATTTTTCCCCCTAAGTACTTTTTGAAATAATACGTTGGCATCTGCAGCAGCTCCATCCTTTCACAAAAGCATCGACATGCCTCTTATCCTGCTCCCACCAGGAATTCACACTCTCCCAATTAGAAAATTGTCTCAAAAAAGTTTACCACATATGATCTTAAGCTTTGGCAACTTTTCTTGCCAACAAACTAGGGAAAGGAGGAAAGAGAGCTCAGTTTTTACTCTTTGGCATTCTTGATGATTTTTCCCAGGTTGGGGTTCTGTTTTCATCTCAAACGATTTTTCAAAAACCACTCTGTTTGGACAACCCCCCATCAAGATGAGCTGAAGAAGTAAACACCACACTCTCCTAAGACTCTGCAGGATGTAACTCTAGCCATCTTCCACAGTTCTCATATCTTCTGCTTGTTTGGTTCACTTTCAGGAAAAACAAAACTAAACCAAAAATTCCCCCACCCTTTGCTATCCCCTTCAGATCAGATGCAAAGCATCACTGAAAATATTCCTAATCTTTCTATTGATTTAAAGAAGGATGAGGACGGAAGGGAAACAGCTTTCTTTCTTCTACATGAAGACTTGTGTTAACAGTCTCATTGATAGTTATTTTTCTTAAAGGTAAAAAGGTTATATTTACAATAAAAGATGGCAGCTATCTGGTATCATAGAGTGTTAAACCTTGAATCTGAAAATCCTGACTTCACATTCAGCCTCAGCCACTTAGTAGTGATGTGATCCTGGGCAAGTAAGTCACTTAACTTCTGTCCGCCTCAGTTTCCTCATCTGTAAAATGGGGATAATTGAACCCATTAATAGCATGATTAGTGAGATATTTGTAAATTATTTGTAATTAATTAGCAAAATCCTTTACATGTAATTAAATATTTGTAATTAATGAGATATTTGTAAAGTGCTTTGTAAACCATAAAGTACTACATAAATTCTATTATTATTGTTCATATAGGAATAATTAAATAATTATAGGGGTTATTAAGTCTTTGCACACAAATGGCTCGTGCTTGTACAACTTTACCTTAATATGCTAAGATCCAACTATGGACCCAGTAGATTAGAGACCACTCAGAAACATTTGGTCTCTTACCATGTTCATGTGGTCAGATGTTTAACTACTACTTGAGTAACCAGATATTACGAATACAAATCAGAGTGAACAATGATGTTGACTTTGCATTCAATTCATGATGAGATATAGATTCTATATTTTATGAATATGTTTGTTTTTGAGCCTGTCTCTTCTATTAGATTGTAAGATTTTCAGAACAGAGATTCTGATTCCTGCTCCTTGTATCTCTTGTCTCTGAAGTATTCATTTTACTGCCCTGCAAATATAGCAAGTATTGCTCATTACTAATGGACTGAATTGTTTTTCTCAGTTATTAATTGAAATTGAGGGTGTGTGTATGTGTGGGTGCGTGTGTGTTTGTGTGTGATCTATGTGAAATCGATTACCTTGGTTTATTGTCTCAAATTTGGAAGGAAGAGTTTACTAGAGCTGATGGAATTTCAGATATCAGCAGAGCAAGGGACCATTCAAATGGAACATTCCTATTGATGTGGTCCTCTTCATGCAGACTGAATGAGGCCTCTACTTTGTAGGATTGTCATTTAGTAGCACTGGTTGTCACTTACTTTTTGCTCTTCACTACAATGGATGAGAGATTTTCTGTAGGAGGCTTTATAAAGATCTTGAACAACAATCTCATGATTTTAAATGACTAGTTACAGTTTTACCCTCTCTGAGGGGTGCTTTTCAATGGGATATACAGGCATTAAGCCATGTGATTCCTGTTAACTCTAGTAGAAGCTGAACAGCTAAATTCTCAATATATGAGGGCACACAAAAAAAAGAGGATCCCTTGGTACTCTTAGGGAGAAAGAAGCAATTAAAATTTTGTAGGTTTTGGAGAGATTCCCTTCCTTTTCCTTTTTCATTCTGTCACCATTTTTGCTTTATTAGAAAACAAGCACCCATCTGTTTTCTATATAAAAGAAAATGTTTTTTTAATTGTATTTATTTGCAAGCTAGTAATTCCAAGCAATATGATTAATCTGAGGCAATAAAGAAATTACTTCAAGAAAGTACTTATAAAGGCCACTACCCTTCAGTGTTCAGTTTTTCTCACATTCTCAAGTTCCTTGGGAAAACCTGCCAGTCGTCTTCAATTTCTGCTCATTTTTTATTGCATTTATCGCTGAATAAGGAAGGTTGGGAGAAGGGAGAAAATTAAATACTGCACAGAAAAGAAGATACATGTGAACTGACTGAGCTGTCTTTTCCTGCTGTGAAAGAGCACAGGATTTAGACTTTCTTTTAAAAAAATGTTTTATTGAAGACTTAAAAAAAAATCATACGTGGAAGAACCACTTCTAGGCCCACAGTGCTGTCATATTGTACATACGCTTTTCTACTTGGAGGCCCAGGCACATGCTTTGGACAAGATTCAGTTCTTGGGAGCCACGCCTCTAATGAGAGGGGTTAGACAACTTGTCCTTACACTCTTTAGTTCGTTAAGACCCCCCTCAGGTGCTGTGGGAGTGTTTGAATTTATTTTCCTCCAAAAACATTGCGCATAAAAAAGGGTTCTTATTGTACAATGTGGATCAGATATGGAATTGGTAATTTATTTCTAAACATAAAAGGAATATGAAACAGTACATTTACTAGTATAAATTTGACAAAAACACACTTAAAACAGGATTCACTAACTTAACTTATAACAAAACTGTTTCAATCTGCTGGGAAGCTGATACTTAAACCTTATCAGAACGTAAGCAGTTTGTAGGATTGCTAATGAGGCATTTTCCATTTCACCATGGCTCTCCACAGTCCCAGACTCTTTTATTATATGTCTGCTGGTAAAATGGCCAGGCTTGGGCCTATCCTCTTGTTCATGGTAGTCCTTTCCAAAAGAGCTGGAGAAGTCACTGTGGCACTGCTTGTAACAGTAAGCACCCTAGCATGCCTAGGGCGGCTACTAGCACAGGTTCTTAGATCTGCTTTTCTAAAGGAAAGCAACTCAAAATGGGTTAACAATCTTACTTTAATCAAACATATCATTTACCTAGTTCAGGGGG
>CM053588.1:205225521-205249906 GCA_028646515.1 Pseudochirops corinnae | reverse complement strand
GCGCCACAGGCTCCACATGACCACATTCAGCCTATTAGGGAACAGAGTATACTTTCAAATATCCAAAGGTCCTCAGAGTCACGTAGCCACTTTAACAAAGGGCCTAGGGGCAGGGAAGATCTTTAGATTCCCATAACACTGCTGCTACCATGTATTTCTGACCCAGAACTGCCACATCTTTTGGACTCATCAGGTGACTTCTATGCTTAGGCATATGTGTCTTGGGAGAGGTATGTGTTCAACTACGATCAGAAAATAAACAAACAAATACAAAAAAGGCAGCCCAATCCCAGGTTTAGGCTTGCAGGGGAGGAACATATGCTTCAGATGCCATTAGAAATATGAAAAAGGTGAAAAATAATCTCAACTTTTAAGGAGCTTACCTATCTAATGAGACAACATTCAAACAAGATACACAGAAGAAAAATTAGAGAAAATCAACAGAGGAAAGGCAATAGGATTAAGGATGATGGGGGAGAAGTTTTCTTGCAGAAGGTATGACTTTAGCTGAGACTTGAAGGGAGTCAGGGACGTCAGGAGGTGGAAATAAGGAAGCAGGAGGTTCCAGGCTTGGGAGACAGTCAGCGAAAATCTGGGAGCTGGGAGATAGAGAGTATGATTCTGGAAATGGCAGGGTAGCTTGTATGAGAGTGAAGGGGATAGAAGGGAAGGGGAGGGTGTAAAGTATAAGAAGATTTGAAAAATAGGAAGGGGCCAGGTTATAGAGGACATTAAAACCAAACAGAGGATTTAACATTTGATGCAGAAGATGATAGGGAACCATTGGAATTGATTTGAATAGGAGGCTATAGTCAGAATTGAGCTTTAGGAAGATCAGTTTTCTAGATATTTGCATCCAGAAAGGAAGGACAAGTCAAGGGATTGGGCTACTCACTTCTGTACATTCCCTGAGTCATTCCTCTGGCTCCCAAGACAGTAAGAGACTCTATTGTCTCAAAAAGTACAAGATTCTAAGTGGTATCATTTCTAGCTAGAAGTCCTCTAAAACTTCCATGGAGCCCCCTAGAATTAGAAATGGCAACTCTGACTATGCTCCATTGTATGTTCTCCCTACATAAACATCACAATTGTTTCTAGAAATAACCACATCCAATCCTACAGCATGACCCCAAGTTCTACCTTCCTTTGTATTAGAGAAACATTGTTGTGGAAAAACAAATAATACAATGACCAAATCTGACAATGTATGCAACATTCTCCCCCTATCCTCAAGTGTTTTGTCAAGGATAGTTTATATACTTTTTCATTCATTTATTAAATGTTTCAGTACCACTCTGGTGTGGTTGTGATCCTGTAGATTTCCTCCAAGCAAAGAGTTGAAGTCATCACTTACATGGCTGACACATATATATTGTTCAAATTTATCTAAATGGTCTTTAGCCGCTTTTACCACTCTATATGAAAGTAGGCACAACCATAGATGTCTATTGAAATTATCACATTAAAGGAGTTTTGAGTCAATGTGCATATGTGCTTAAATTTTTGACTCAAAAGTAATTATTTCTGAAAACAAAATTTTCTTCTTGGCATTTTTTCTGTTTTCATATATATATGATATGTGTGGCATTTTTCTGTTTTATACATGTATATTTATACATGTGTATATGCATAATACAAATATACATTACATACATGTGTGCATTTATAGTCATTATTTGGCTAGTCATAAATAAAAAAAAATGGTCCTAACATAGACTGGTTTTTTTGATACCTCTAGGAGAATGAGGAAAGTGAGTACAGGTTATCTAATGGCAATGATATGAATCTTCTCAAGTAGAGAAATAGCATATAGCATCTGGAGTTAAATGATTACTACATGTGTTGATTCTTTGTAGAGGATGTTCTCTGATATCTAACATATGGCAAGAAGATCTAAATTCTGTCCAAAGCTGATTTGTGGGATTGGCTCCACCCTACTTGGTTGGCAATTCCAGTTATGCCCAACTGGAATATCACATTTGCCCATTTCTAGCTATCCAGATAAATGAATGAAAAAGCATTATTAAAATGCTTACTGTGTGCAAAGCACTGTGCTAATCACTGAAGTCACAAATAGAAGAGCAAGACAGTCCCTGTTTTCAAAGCTCACTGTTGAATGGGGGAAGATAACACATATTGGAGGTTTCAGCAGTAGGTCAGATGAAAAAAAAAAACATGGTGGTTCTTAGGGTACAGTCCAAAACAGACAATAATGTATCTTCTTCAATGTAATTCCCATTTGTAAAACAATATCTGTTTCTAATACTGAACAAGTTGACGGTGTCAAGGATTTTGATGACAAGAACTTTCTTTTTATAGGTAAGGCTGTTGAGGAAGAAGAGGATGCAGCACCTGTAAAAGCATTGTTAGGTTGAATTTCCACAAAGGTCCCTTCTCTGGACTTTGGTAGGATAGAAGCGAAGTTGGTGGCTTCTATTCCCTGTGACTTTTGGGCTTAAGCAGCAGTTGATCAGTGATTAGTATCAGTGGTAGCAAGGATGGTGGACCATTGGCTTCCCTGGATGATAACACTAAAGGCCAAACTAGAAGCTGGATTGTTTTTGTTTTTTGTTTTGCTTTTTAGAGGGGGGAAGGCAGGGCAATTGGGGTTAAGTGACTTGCCCAAGGTCACATGGCTAGTTTTTGTGTTAAGTGTCTGAGTCCAGATTTGAACTCAGGTCCTCCTGACTTCAGGGCCAGCACTCTATTCACTGTGCCACCTAGCCACCCCAAGAAGCAGGGTTGTTAACCTGAGACTCTTGGGTGCTAGATTCTGGGCTGCCTCAGTCAATAAGTCCATTAGCAAACATTTACTAAGTGCTTACTATATTGTTAGGCACTGTGCTAAGCATTAAGGATACAAAGAAAGGCAAAAATAGTCCCTGCCTTCAAGGCACTTACATTTTAATGAAGGAGGCATGTAAAAAGCTAGGTATATATAAGATAAATAAATAAAAATATGTATAGAATGATTTTATATATATATAGGTGTATGTATATATATATATTATATGTATGCATACATAAACACACACGTACGTATATACATTGTGTCTAATGGTAGCCATCTCTAGGGTGGGGTGTGGAGAAGGAAAAAATGGATAGTTACATGATAAATTTATTATATATTTAAAAGGAATAGCAAGTTGTACATAATAGATTTGCAGTTTTACATGCAATCTTTTTTTTATTATGCTATGTTATGGGAATGCTTGTTTTATTTCATAAATTAAAAATAAAATAAATAAAAAATATACATTAAAAAAAGATACATGTAGGATAGATGGAAGGTAATATAAGAGGGGAAGGCACTGGTAGCTGGAAAGGCCTCCTGTAGAATTTGAGATTTGAGCTGAATGTTGAAGGAAGGTAGGGAAACCGAGAGACAGTGTTGAGGTTGGCAGGGCATCCCAAGCGTGAGGAACAGTCAGTGTAGGAGAGATGAGCTTCAGAGGAATAGCTAAGGCCAGTATAGTTAGAAGGTGCAGTGCAAAGAGGAGAGTTAAATAGAAGAAGACTGGGATGATGAGGTAAGAAGCCAGATTACAGAGGCATTTGAAGAGAGTTGAGAGGAAAAGAAATGAGACACCAAGAGTCCAGGTCATAAAGAGATTTAAATAGCAAACAGAAGAGTTATATTTGATCCTGGAATTAATAAGGAACTACTGTAGGCCCCTGAGCAGCAGAGTGACATGGTTAGACCTACAGTTTAGTAAAATGATTTGGGGGGCTGAGTGGAAGAGATGAGACAGTGAGGCCAGGTAAATGGCTACCATTGCAATAGTTGAGGCAAGAGGTCATGAGGTTCTTTATTAGTGTGGTGACTATGTGAGTATAGAAAAGTGGACACATTGAAGAGAGGATGGGAAGGTAGAAACAGCAAGATTTGGCAACTGATTGAAAATGTGGGGTTAGTGGAGAATACGGGATAGCATAAAAGCTGTGGCCTCAGTCACCAGGAGGATGACAATGCACTTGAGAGAAATAGGAAAATCTGGCAAGAGAAGCAAGTTTTGGGGAAAAGATAGCAAGTTTTGTTTGATATATTTTGAGTTTGAGATATGTATGCAGCATACAGTTCAAGATGTCCAAAAGACAATTGGAGATGCAGACCTGGAGCTCAGGAGGGAAACTAAAACTAGATCGAGAGATCTGGGAATCATCTGCATGGAGATGATAATTCAGCCTACGGAAGTTCACGAGATCATCACATTAGCTGTATGGAATGGAAAGAGGGTCCAGAACAAAACTTTGGGGAGTACCCACATCTAGTGGGTGTGATACTTGGTTGTTGTTTTGTCCTTCATTCTGGAAGAGGACCATGACATCAGGAGGTGATGCTATGACTTTACACATGAATTGGATTTAAGTGAGGGAGGGCTGCACAGTAACCAACCTCATTCTCCCCTCCAGAGCCATCTGGATCTAGTGGCAAGATATAGATCAGGACAACTGGAGATGGCTCCAGATGTGGTGGGAGACCTTGGTCTTTTTAAGGTAAGGTCTCAGTTTGACTGAAGCAACGCCTATTCAGTGATTAAGGCTAGGTCCTAAAAAAAAAAAAAAAGTTAAGCAAGACCATCTGATGTAGTGATTGTTAATGATAGAATGAATCATTCAGCATGTAGAGTCTACCATTTCTTAACTGAGGGAAGAGAGTGTGTTTTAACAGTAGTCATCTGGAATTCACAAGTTGCATTTCATATTTGCTTTCAATTCCATGGGCTTTTGATGTTGTTTTCATTTATAATATTATAGTTGTGCATTTTGCCCCTAGGTTTCATTTTGTTCATTTTGCCCCAGTTATAGAAATCTTGCCATGTTTTTCTAAATTTTTCAAATTCATTGTTTCTTATAGCATCATGATTTTTTTTTTGTTACATTTATATGCTACAATTTGTTTAGCTATTACCTAGCTGATAGTATATTCCTCATTTCCAGATTTTTGTGGCTAAAAAATATTTTGGCATGTTTGAGCCTTTTCTTTTTGTCTCTATCCTCTTTGGGCTATAAGTGCAACAATGAGATCATTGGTTCTGACCATACTATCAGTTTAGTGGGGGTCTTACATAATCTTAAATTGTTTTCTAGAAGTTAGATCAAATTCACAGTTCTAGCAACATTATATTAGTGTCTATATCTTTCCACAACCCCTCCAACCTCAAATGTTTTTATCTTTGACTATCTTTGGTCTCTAAAGGGGGGTTAGGAGAAACCTCAGACTTACCTTAATTTGTATTTCTGTTCTCTGTGATTCATAACAATTTTTCATATTTTGTTTATAGTTTTATAAGCTAACAGCTTTAGATCTAGAAGGAATTTTAGAGATCATCTATTTCAGCCTCTTTCTTTTATAGATGATGAAATTGAGACTGAGAGGGATTAAGTGGCTTATCCAAAATTACACAGGTAATAAGTGATACATATAGTCAGGACTTGAACCTAGTTTCCCTGACTCCAAATCCATTGCTCTTTTGACTATATTATTTCCAGTAGATACACTTGGAGTCAAAAAGTCCTGAGTTCAAATGCAGGCTCAGACACTTATTAGCTGTGTTACCCCAAGCAAGACAACTGCCTTCTGCCTCAACTTCCTCATCTGTAAAATAGGGCTAATCATAACACCTACTTTCCAGGTAGGAGGATAAAACAAGATAATATTTGGAATATGCTTTGCAAATGTTAAAGTGTTATATAATTGCTAGCTATTCTCCTCCATTTGCTCCCACTACTTCTCCTTCTTCTCCCCCTCTTTCTCCTTTCCCTTCTCTTTGTCCTTCTCTTTTTCTTCCTCCTCTTCTTCCTCTTCCTCCTTTGTTCTTTTGAAAGCTGTTCATATCTTTTCAGCACTTACCTATTAGAGAACAGGTCCTAAAGACTGAGTCAATTCTCTTTAAATTTTGTATATTAGATTTTTATCAAAGGTGTTCCATACTAAGATTTCCTCCCCACCCCCGATCCATGGTCTGTTCTTATTCTATCTTCTACAAAATCTATTGATTTTATTTATGGAAAAACTTTTCTGTTTTATATAACTAAAATATTGTATTTTGTCTGTGATAATCTTTATTCCTTGTCTGTTTGTGAATTTTCTCACCAACTATATTTGTGATAATCTTCTATTCTCTAATGTTTATATGATATGACCTTTTATATTTAGATTTCTTTTCCATTTTGAACTTATATAACATTCTAGTCTCAAATAATTTTCTCCAAAATTGCCTTCCAGGTTTCCCAGAAATTCTTGTTGAATAAGGAGCTGTTCCTTCCACAGCAGCTTGTATTCTTGGGTCTATCTGAACATAGCAGAACAATGCTGTTCACCTCCAGATCTTGCTCATCTACTTTGTTTGCTGATCTACTTTTCTATTTTTAAGTAAGTATCAAATGTTTTTTATGATTAACACTTTATAATATAAATTTGAGATCTAATAATGCAATGCACCTCTCATTTCTATTTTTTCCCATTATTTTCTTTGTAATGCTTGGCCTTTTGTTCCTCCAAAAGAATTGTTTTCTTATTGTATCTAGTTACAAAGTAGTCTCTTGGTAGTTAGATTGGTATAGGATTAAATCCATAAATTAATTCAGCTAGGATAATCATTTTTATTATATTGGTAAAGCCCTGCCAAGAATATTGAATATCCTCCAATTATTTAGTGCTTCTTTTACTTCTCTAAAGATTCTTATATTTTATCTAAATGTTCTCTGGGTCTTGGTTGGTTAACTCCCTCATATTTAATGCATTTTGTAGTTATCAAACTTCCTTCTTAAAGAAAGTATTTGTGATATATAAATATATGTGTACACATACCATAAGTGTATTCATATACATAGCAATGTACACATACACATGTATATGCATACGCACATATATGATAAGCACATATATAATGAATACTTTCTTTAAAAAGGAAGTTTGATAACTATAAAATGGATTAACTATGGGGAGTTAAATTCAGCTAAATTCATATATATTTGTGTGTGTAAGAGTGTGTATATACATAACTGTTTTGTACTTTGTTTTTGAAGAGTACCAATGACATCACAGGGTGATCTTTTGACTTGTGAGTGAATTGGATTAAATGAGATATTGTTGCAAAAAGTTGTCAGTCTCACTCTCTCTTCCAGAGTCACCAAAGTCCAGTAGCAAGACAAAAGTCAAGATGACAGGCAATGGCCTGGGATGCAGTGGATAACCTTGGTGCCTTTGATGCCCGACCAAGCTCTAAGTGTTCCACAGTGCCTTTTTCAGCCACCTCCTTGGCCATTAGAACCAATTGTTCTCATCTGTCCATTCTGCCAGGAGAAGTCTTCATGTGCTTAGAGTAGATAGACAGCCCCCTACCTTACCAGTAGGCTTGAGGCCTATTGGTTCCCCTCAGTCTGGTTTAGCCGGTCTGCTGATACAATTTTACTGGAGTGTGGTCACTATACATGCTATCTAGCTGTTTGGAGTACCAGGTGAGAGTTGGGTGACCAACTTTGGGACATCAAAGGTAAATTAGTATCTCTGAAAGGGCTCAGCAAGTCCTCACACCAGAAGTACTAGGCCTCTCTTAACACCCTGTATACACACACACACACGAACACATATACATGCTTATATATATGTATATTGTATGTATACATGCACACAAGGCTTCTGTGTAATCTATAAGCTTTTGACCTTTTTTGTTTCTTGATCCTAAGTCATACTTTCCAACATATTTTTCACCATCTTACTCTATGCTCACCTTTACATTGAAGTCACTAATCTTTTAATCATATATTGATTTAATTTAGAGGGACTCAGTTCCTAAGATTCCTCTCTGAATCTCTTTTCTTGTTTTTCACCCCAGATGTCAGAGCACAAGTTGCAGTTGTCTTCATGATGGTCTTTTTTTGCCTTGGCTCCTCTGGAGCACTCACTGCAGATCATAATGCCCAAGTGTTGTATGACGTGATAATTCTCATTCTCTTTGATAAGACTTGATAAAAACAGGTTTGTCACTTCTTACCCACAAATGGGGTGGGAGAGGGGGATTCTTCTCCAAAGAGAGCCCATGTACTAACATTTCAATTAGTTATAACTTGCTTCTCTCTTCTCATTTCATTTATATTGTGATACAAAGATCAATATGACTCACTTCCTTCAGTAGTAGCTGCATTTGTTGGTCATTAGACAAAGATCTCATCTCCAGAATATCAAGAATTAAATTAATGTTTATAAATGGCTTAAAGCCTTAACACCTTCTTCTCCCCTTTTTGTCCCACTTTACTGTAATAGCCACATTGGACTAAGAGATATTTTGCAGTTTTGTTTCATGAGCTTCCATTAAAAATAATTCAACACTCAGTATATAGCTTGGTAGGAACTCAGAAGGCAAACAGCTGGAGCATACTTGAAGCCTTTCCAGCATGGTAAAATCAGACAAAATGCACTCCACCGATCTCATCCTTAAGAATCCAGCATTACCTCCATGCTATGTTGAGATTATGAGGCAGCAGAAGTCTACTTTTATGCCTATGGAAGATGAAAATGACTTGTAATTTGATTTAGCTTAATGTAAAAATGGGTTTCTCTATTTCATGCTAGCCACATAACTAGATTGTTAGTTCTTTAAAGGCAAGTAACTTGTCTTCAGCCTCCTATGTATTTTCCTCAGCATCTTGAGCAAAGGTTCTTAATCTGGGGTCCATGAATTCCTAAGGAGTATATGGATAGATTTTAGGTCTATGAACTTGTATGAGAAAATGATTTCATCTTTATTTTCATTAACCTCTAATTAAAATTGAGCATTTCCTTCAGTTACCTAAAATCATTTTCAGTAGTGGTTTAGAAAAGGTTAAGAATTCTTGATGTAAAGAAAGACTCATAGTGGTGATACGGTTAAATTTCATTGCATTCCATTTCATTCTATAATTATTTATTAAGTTTGTAAAGTACAAAGGCCTGTGCTAGGCACTAAAAGGGATAAAGAATAATTAAGAGTTCCTGCTCTCATGGAACTTACAATGTATAAGGAAAAATATGAATCACATGTAAATATGAAATGTAATAAAATAAATATGAAATAATTATAGGTAAGAATGGAGTACAGTAAGATTCTAAGAGAGGTAACTCACACTCTCTCCCAGGTCAAAAAAAGGAAAGATTATTTCTGAATGGATGAGTGAGGGAAGACTTCATGGAGGAGGTGGTTTTTAAAGTAGGCTTTGGAAGAAGGATAAGATTTCAAAGGATATAGGTAAAGGTGAGTGGAGGGAATAATGGGAATAGTATTTCAGAAGAAGAGCCTGATCAAAAGCACAGATATGAGAAAGAGCTGAATTTTGGTCAATAATTCAGATTGGCTGGAGTACCTTACAGGGAGGAAGGAAACATGAGATAAAGCTGAAAAGGTAAGGAGGTACCCAAGTTGTAGAGGGCCTTGAACTCCAAGGTGATTATACTTTACACTCATTGATGGATTTTGATCAGAAGCCCGACTTGATCAAATCAACGAATAAATCAGATTAATCAGGGGGAGATCTAAAGGATAGATGAGAAAAGCGAGATTCTGGAAATGGAGTCACCAATTAATGTTACTTCATTAGTTCAGGTCAATGGTAATGGGGTCTTATACCAGAGGAAAGATAAATGAGAATAGAAAAAGGGAGGGGGACACAAATCCAAGAAAAATTTCAGAGGTAGACTGGACTTAGAAACTGATTAGATGTAGAATTTTAAAAAGTGGAAATTGAGTTTCATTCAAACTGTTATTCTAAATCAGATTCAATAGCAGAACCCAAAGTACATCATCTTTCAGATAAAGCTAGCTTTATGCCAGACAACTCTGTTACAACTGAACTGTAAATGGCTCACATCAGCACATTCTGTCAACTTTATATAAACCTCATTTTATGTAACATGATTATAGATCTTCCAAACACTGCTTTGTACCTGCAGCTTGTGGATTGATTTTCTTCCTGTTCTGTGCCAGCCCTGACTGTGAGCATAAGCATAGACTGGTTAAGAGGACTCAGGAGCAGGAGGCAGGAGGCAAACATCATTGTCATGTCCTTCCTCTTTCTGGATCCCCATTTCCTCATGTGCAGATGGAAAGAACAAGTCATAAGAAGACTTACATTGGAGACAATTTTTACATCTCAGATCTAGTGAACAGGGAAATTTCCTCATAGGATTTAGGGGAAAGTCACTTGCTTCAATTCAAAGACAAGAAAGAAAAAGAAAAAGAGAGAAAGAAAGAGAGGGAGGAAGAAAGAAAGAAAGAAGAAAGAGAAAAAGAAGGAAGGAAGGGAAAAGAAAGGAAAAATAAGTGAAAGAAAAAGAAAGAGAGAAAGGAAGGAAAGGAGGGAGGGAGGAAGGAAGGAAGAAATAAAGGAAGGAAGAAAGAATCCCTGCCCTGAAGGATTTTACTCTGTTGGAGCAGGAGAGGAGGTAGTAGCAAAACAACTTGTGAACATAGATATGTACAAAATAATACAAAATTATTTCAAAAAGGAGGAGTACCAGCAACTGGTGTCTTCCTTTTCTTATTTTCCAATCACTAATCCTAGAGTCCATCCCTATCTTATTATAACTAGAAATTGGGGCTAGTTAACTTTTGTAACATGCCCCAAACTCCTTGTAAAAAAAAAAGGCATTTAATTGTCACTGTGAATTCTTGACTATCTGCAGGTATATTAGTAGCAACATGATTATTCAAGGGCACATTTTCCTTTCAATTTATTGGTGATGTCTTCCCACCTCTCCATCCCACCCCACCCCTCTAGTCTGGTCCCATGCTGACCTGGCAAAATAAGGCATCCCTGAGAGGTACCTTAGGTCTGAGGATCTCATTGGAAATTTGGATTCATCACATGGGGAATTAAGAGTGATACAATCAGAACCTATCTTATTTGAAGCCTAGAAATGCATCTTATGTGCCCAGTCCCTTTTATTTCCATGCTTCTCTGGGGGAAAAATCACTAGTTTGAGATATGCCTCCTGTGGGATACAGAAATGTTGTCTCACTATGCCTTCTAATTATTGTGATGAGCCCTCTATATTTTGGGCTCTAGGTAAATGTCCAATAACAGTTTTAATAATAGTTTCTGCAGCACATGGATTTTCCCTGGAGCCTGCCCATCTTACTAATGACTAGGGCCAAACCTGCTTAGCTTATAAGATCTGGCAAAATTACAGTGTGAACTGGTAAAGCTGTGGGCTGTTGTACAAATTATCCTGGGTCTGTCTCTTGTATTGCCCTGCGGAGCTTATCTAAGCCCAGAGCTTCCAGAGGCTTCAAAAAACGCTGACTTCAAAGAGAGTGCTGCACTAATATGAACTCCACAGGGCATGTACATAGCAAATAAGTAGCAGGCCCACAGTGCCTACCCTTTAGGTAAGAGCAAAAAAAGGACTTGGTCTATTGGAAATGTTCACATGGACAGTTAGGAGAGTGTCATAATTATGTTTTGAACAGTTTAAGAACATTCTTTTTAACTTGGAAAAAAAAAATCATTCTTATAAGCCAAGCAAAGAATTATGTGATCCCCAAATCCCCAAACCCTCAATCCAAGGGGGATTATGAAATTATTTTGGATGACTGGAATAGGAGGTCTTTCCAAAGGTTGGGGTTTAATCACATGAACGAGCTAAAGAAAAATTAAAATCACCCCCTACTCCCCAAGCAATGACCTAGAAATCTGCACGATGCAATAATGGGCTTTCAAATAAATCAAACCCAACCAAAACAAACAAACACAAAAACTCACTGCAACATCTCCCATTGGCAGCATACAGAGTGGTAATAACAAGTTTTGGAAAGGAGAGTTGGATTCTGGAGTATTAAAACTAGTGTAGGGACTTTAACCCAAAGTCAACACTTGTGAGAAATTTGGAATGATCCACTTCCCACAATCTCCTCAGCTCAGTGTCTGACAATTGTAATTATTCTTCATCAGCCTGACAGCCAAGTTTGCTTCCTGTGGAGATAATATACCTGCTACGATCCTGACGACATTGGAGAAATCCTTCTTTCTTTGATAGGTACGTTCATTTTTGAAGCTAATATTCTATATTAGCTTCTTCCATATCTAACAACTTTTTACATTATTCATTCACCAATCACCATTCAGATTCTTGATGGTGGCATATAACTTATGAATGATGGGAAAATCCAAAGATATACCTCCTAATCTTGAAGAAAAGGCAAGTTCACCGGTGACCAAAAAAAAAAAAGTCAAATTAAATACCTGTACAAAGCTGGCATTTATTTCTCTCCCTCTGACATCTGCCAAGTGTTTTTACTGACCTTATCTCATTTATTCTTTTTCCTTTTTTAAAGTTCTGAACTTAACCAACACCAAATAAAATGACATTTCCATATATAAAGTAGAACAGAAAAAGTACAATGCACAACAAAGTAGCTTCTAGTCTGTATTATGAACAGCGAGATTTTCTTAGCGCTAATAAACATGCTATTTTCAAAACTGTCTTGCTTGTTTATATTTCCTACTGAACTTCTCTTGTATGCATTTTACAGATGTTTGAAAGATTTTCTTTTGCTATTTTCTTTTTTCATTTTGGTAATGCCACTGCTACCCCACTCCTCCCATCTCATTTGCTCTTCATAGCAACTTTGTGAAATAGATGGTGAAGTGGAATAAGCCCTGGCCCTGGAGTGAGTGAAGACTTCAGATCAAATCTGGTCTTTTGACACTTACTAGTGGGGTGTCTTTGGGTAAGTCATGTAACTTCTGTTTACCTCAGTTTCCCCAAATGTAAAATGAGAATAATAATAGCACCTACCCCAGAGGGTTATTATGATTATCAAATGAGATATTTGCAAAAGCACTTAGCACAGTGTCTGACATGTAGTAGATACTATATAAATGCTACGTATTATTAGTTTTAGAATGATTTTAATACCACAATATTGTATGTTATATTACCTATATTTGTATTATATAATATATATATTATATAATATATATTACCTATATTATCATAATGTTATATGTAACATAATATAATTATTATTATATGATTTTTATGGATGAGGAAACTGAGACACATCAGATGAGATGCTACTTGGAAAATATTCTATGGTCATTCTTGGGAATCCCATAAATATTGTTGGACTTATCCAAGCATTGTTATTGAATGATAAGAGTTGTTGTATAAAAAATAATTTAAAAATTTTAATAGGCACAAGTTAGGAGGAAAAATAAAAAATACGATAAGGACACATGCTTGGAAGGAGATGATAAAAGGAAAGAAGGGGCTGGAAAAACCTACATGAAGAATTACAACATAAGGGATAACGGCTTGAAATAACAGAAGGGAAAGGAAGTTAGACAGTGATCCTTTAACAGAGATAGCAAATGAGGGAATTTATTCCCAAGTGAGGGAATAAAATGGCTGGGCTACTTAAGGGTCTGTTAGCCCATTGGCCAGAATATTTGGGTTTGTGACTTTGGGTGAAATCTAATGGGAGTAATTAAAAGATAAATAGTAATTTCCTAAATAAAAGGGAATTAAACTGAGGAGTATACTTATGTTTCTGCCAGGGCTTAAGATTTAAAAACAGGGGTGTGGAAGTAAAGTGGACAATGGTGGACAATGACCAATGGGAGATTATTATTGAGTGGAAGTTGATATGAAATATAGTAATTTCATCAGGAAGACAAAAAGAGGGAATAGATGAAAATCTATACTTTTTCTTCCTTGCTAGCTAACTGAGTCTCTCACCTGCCTTTACTCCTTCCCAGGCCTTAACTACATTCCTTACTCTCTTTATGAAATATCTTTCCCTCTTATCAGTGTTTAGTGTTTTTAAGTTATTAAATTACCTGAATTAATAATAGTGTCATTCTCTAGGAGGCAAGGCCAAGGTGAAATGTGCATGGTGGTGAAGTTAAATTGATCAGAGACACTGTAGAAGAGAAGAAAGTGAGGTTAGTCAGGATTGCTGATCCACATAGTAGGATAAAGGCAGAGGGCTGGGAATCTATCTCCAGAAAAACAGGAGTTCAAGGAATATATATGTGTATGTATATAAATATATATATATATAAAATACACATATATATTTACAAGTAGACAGAATATATATGTGTGTGTATGTATATATATTATATAATATATAAAATACATATTTTATATATATATATATATATATATATATATATATATATATATATATATATATATATATAAATCTATTGTAATTTAGGCTTACAGGTCTGAATACTTACGTGAAAGAACCAAACATCTGATATATTAATTATACATCTTAAAAAGTTGATTGGTTAGAAATAGACCAATAAATACTATTATTTAAAGGTATTTAAAGTTTTTGAGTTTTACTGATGCCTTGTTGTTTTTTACAGCAAAGTAATTTCCTAATTTTTGCCCTACTCCCTAGTTCCCTTCTCTTATAACAAAGACAATTAAGCAAAACCAACCAACTGAAGGAACCATATTTATCACAGTATGCAATAATCATCTTCAATGGTCCCTCTTCCTTTGTACTGAAAGGAAGTGGGTGTGTGCGCTTTGTTTTAAGGCCCAGTCTAAAATAGTCATCTAAGTCCACTCTTACATAATTTACTTAAATGAATTACTGATATATTTAAGTGTGGAGGTTGTACCCACCAATGCAGATCATAATCTTGCTATACCTTCTCATCTTGTGTGATTCTAATTCAGACCCGTCCATGCATTCTCCATAACAAATCTACTAAATGAACTGAATGCCTTTCTCTGAATCTGCTAATATTTCATGGATACTAATATAATCTTTTGATCATGCTACATGGAGGACCCGCTGACTTTTCTGGTGATACATGCCTTCAGTGATGTTTCTCATGCTACTTCTTACAAACCAAACATCGTTAGAAATATGTTGCTGCCTACTGACCATCATCAGGCACCTTGCCCTTGTCTTTGGATCACCTGCACTTTTGATTTTTGATAATATATGCCATATAGTGTAACTGGGAGAAAAACATGGCTTTTGCAGCAGAGAGCAGCTTGGGTTGATTGAAAGCAATGTATGATTTTCCAAAAGCTACCCTTTAAATTCAATTAAGAAAGCATCATCAGATACCTACTCTGGGAAAGGCAACTAAGTGGTTCAGTGGATAGAGCACTGGGCCTGGAGTCAGGAAGACCTGAGTTCAAATCTGGCCACAGACACTTACTAGTTGTGTGACCTTGGTCAAGTTACTTAATCACTTTTTGCCTTAATTCATTGGAGAAGGAAATGACAAACGGCTTTAATATCTTTGCCAAGAAAGCCCCAAGTATTGGTGGGCTATCGTCCACAGAGTCACAAAGAGTCACACACAACTGAACAACAACAACTCTGGGAAAGGCACTGTGCTATGATTTTTGTTGTTGTCTCATTGTTTCGGTCATGTCCAACTCTTTGTTCTCCTGTTTGGGATTTTCTTGGCAAAGATACTGGAGCGATTTGCCATTTCTTTTTCTGACTCATTTTATAGATGAGGAAATTAAGGTAAACAAAACCCTTGTCCACGAGTTTATATTCTACAAAAATTCTATCTTTATATTATGAAAAGAATATTTCTTCAAATTTTTATTATTTGTATTTATCATAAAGAGCATGACATTTGATTCTTCTGTTCTATAATTGCTTAATTTTCTTACAGCACCACATTGATATACAATGGGTATTAGAAAGGATGGCCAAGGACGAAAGGAGCTAGGTCTCAGTAAATGCCAGAAGTTGTAAAGAATTAGAAAGGAAAACATTTAAGATGAAAGCAAGTTTGTTAGTGATAAAGCAGGCATTCCAAAGAACGCAGTAAAAAGGCAGATAGATCTGGAGTGGGACACTGGAGAGATAGGGTTAGGGGGTATAGAAATAAAGGAGGAGGCAGTTGGGGATGAACAATGAGGTTTGTACATTGGTCTCCGGGGGGTTGAGAATATGAAAGATTAGAGGTGATACTAACCAGTGAGGAATAAGTCCAAGGACAGTATCAATGATTGGAAAGAGGTCTGTTGAGGGTGGCAGGTGATCAAAAACATCACTGGGGATTCAATTTTGTGGCAAGATGTAATGTTGTATTATGTGAGGTCCACAAGGCTGGCCTCATAGCAGAAAGTCTAGGAGAAGATATGGCCTGGGGGGATCAGGTCAGGAGTCAGGAGGTGGTAGTTAGTGGTGGTTTGGGTGATTGTATGACCTCCAGAGTATTGGAGAAGCCCTGAGGCAAAGATAGAGTCTGAGAGGTAGATGGGCCACATCTGGAACTGATGCAAAGGGTAAAGACAGAAACTCAAAGCTAGAAGCCAGTCCAAGGGCTGGGGAAGGCCCTAGATAAGAAACAGAAGAGGGTAACAGGTTGGGGATGAAATAGAACTCAATGGGAGATCCTTTAAGCAAAGATCAAGGTCAGGATTGGGCCTGACACAAGACCTACCGAGAAGACCCAAAGCAGAGACAGAGGCAGGGGGTTAGATCTCATAATACTCCTGCAGATAAATTATGGGGAGGTGTTGGTTAGGTGATAGTATAGTTGCACTGATTCTGAATTTATTGAACAAGAAGTTCCTGATGAATGCAGTAATCAATCATGACTTTAGATGACTTACAGCAAAATGCAACTCGGTGGACTACAGGTGAAGAATCAGGCATGCATTGTAAGACATGATCAATATGTTGATTTGTTTGGTTTAACTGTGCTTCTCTGCTGTGAGGAAGGGTTCTATTGAGAACTGGGCTGATAGAAGTCATTGGGAAGTGACAAATATTGTTAAAAAAAGAAAAAAAAAATTGAATAATCTACCCCAAAGAGTAGCCAATAATAAATGGATGTTGACCAGGAGGGAGATCTGTGGGGGAGGGGTTGTTTTCTTACTGGCCCTTACCATGAAACAATTTGTCAATAAAGTAGCTGAAAGCACGAGTGGCATATTTTTCAATTCTTTTTCAGTGAACATTCTGTCTTTATCAATGCACAATCTAGCCTTTACTTTTTCCATATCATAAAACCCCTGGAAGAAGATGATCAACTAAACAGCCAACCCATAAACACATAGGTAGCAAAAATAAACCACATGATGAATTCTCATTTCATTAGAGTTCTCACCAGTTCCATGGGGCTTGATTGTTTAAACAACTACATTGATTAGGTCATTACTCCACACATCTAGAAAAAGCACAAAGAAGTAAGATTTAAGAAATTTTCAGATGATTAGAAGGAACTGCTATTTATTGTCAGCACCAAAAAAAAAAAAAAAAAAGAACTGGTCAGTCAGAATGATGAGAAGAATCTAATAAGATTAAGTTTAGGAGAAATAAACATAAGGTTAAAAAAAACTCAATAATTCAAGTATAGGATGGAGAGCTGGGACTAGGCTTTGGTTTGTATGAAAAAAATCTGAGAGTTTAAGTGACTTCTTAGAACTGAATACTTTAGTGGATCTGTGATCCTATTGAGGCAACTGATATAGATCACGATATATCCTTGCCTTCTTCTAGTGTGCAATTCTTGTATCCAGAGTCCTGTAACTCCTCCACAGAAAGTCCATCCAACATGCTGGGGGCCTTTCTTTGATTCTCTTTTCATTACATAAACATTCTCTATATTATCCTTTGCTCTTGCCACTTGACTAGTCAATGTCTTTTCCCAATCATACACCTCTTTGATGATGGATTACAAACTCAGTTTGAATCAACGGTATGAATGGCTGTCCAAAATTAAGATAATTTAAGACTGCATTAAGAGTCACGTCTGAAACAATAAAGGTGATAATCCTCTGAATTCAAAAGACTATACCTGGAGTGTGATGATCTATTCTGGATGCCAAATCCATATTTGAAAGGGATAAACTTTACAATACCCGAAGTGGAATGAACAGGATGACCAGAGGCCTGGAGACCCTGTCCCATGAGGATTGATTGAAGAGCTAGAAATATTTAGCCAGGAAAAGAGAAAATTGGACATAGCAGCATGTCAAATGCTACCTATTCTGTAGGAGTATTGGATTTGTTCTGCCTTTCGCTAAAAGACAGATGCAAGAGCTTGAAGATCTCTTAGCTCCTAGGAAAATGAGAAACATACAGAAAGATAGATTTGGGGGCAACAGAAGGAAAAAGTAATGATTAGGACTTTTTCAAGATAGGAAGGGCTCCATCAAGAAGTGCAGGATTCACTATCACTGAAGGTCTTCAAGTAGAAGTTACATGATCACTTATCAAGCATGTTGTAAAGGAAGTTCCTGTTCAGGTACGGTATGGACTAGAATAATTTTTAAACTGTGGGTCATTACTGCATATGGGGTCATGACTCATAGTTTTAAAAGCAGTGAAGGGATCATGAGTGGAAAAAATTTCAAAACCCCAGACTATATGACCTCTGGGGTCTCTATGATTCTATGAAATTCCATCCCCTTTCCTGATCTCTTGTTTATTAAAATCCTGAATATGCTTCAGGGTCCATCTCAAATCCTGTCTCCTGTATGAAGCCTCCCTTGATCACTTTAGCTGGACACCTTCTCATTATCCAAAATGTAGCTTTTTTTGGTACAACTTTTATGGCATTTCTCACATATTATATCAGTGGTAGATTTGTACATATCTTTCTCCTCTACTAGTTTTTAAAATCCCTTAAGTAAAAAAAAAAATCCTTCAAAATCCCTTTAAAATATAGGAGGAACCATACTTTATTATTCATAGTGCCAATCATAAAACTGGTTCTTATCCTTTTCTCTTCAGCCTGTGTCTTTACTGAAGCTTACCCAATAATTGGAATGGATTTCCCACTGGCTTCCCCCACTCACCCAATCTCTGTTCCTGTTGAAATCTTACTATTTCTTTAAGTCCCTACTCAGGAGGTGCTACCTCCTCAATTAGGTTACCTCAATTTCCCCCAGCTAGAAGGAAATTTTCCCTCCTCAAATTGCCCATTGTATTTTAGCCCTCCACTCTGAATTTATATTCTTCCTTGTATAATAATTTTTAGTTCACATGTAGAATCCCTCCTAATCAGTTCGTAAACTCCTCCAGAGAAGGTGCACACTTTATTTATTTTACTTTTATTTCCTGCTTTTTATTATTTTATTTTTTTATATTATTTTATTTTTTGTATTATTTTGTTATTTTATTACTTTTTATTTCCTGCTGTTGCACCCACTGTACCACCGAATATTTTCATCTGCCCTGCCACCATTTGTTTACCCTCTTTCCTCACTTTCTAGCTGGAACTATAACCAAATCAATATTTCTGCTGTGAGTAGAAAGGGTGAACCATTCAGCTGCTCCATGGCTCCATTTATAATCCCTATTGTTTGTCCTTCGTTCTTGAGGAGGACCATGACATCCAGAAGACCATACCATGGCTAGCACAAGAATTTGATTTAAGGGAGGGTGGGCTGTCCAAGTCACCGACCTCATTTTCTCCTCTGGAGTCATCTGGGCCCAGTGGCAAGATACATTTCAGGATGGCTGGAGAAGGTCCTAGATGCAGTGGAAAATGTTGGCTTTTTTAAGCTAAGGTTTTTCCCAGGTCTCAGTCCTACTGAGGCAAGCCCATTCAGTGATTAAGGCTAGGTAAGAAATGAGGTAAACAAGGGCTTCTTCTAACTAGTGAAAAAAAAAAATCAGTCTGGGAGGGGAAGACCCTCAAGGTTTCTGACCAAAACAGAACCAGTTGCTGTCTACATTTACTCTGAGCCAATCAGGGCCCAAACAAAGACCAAGTGGGACTGGGCCTGGGACCTATTGCTGTCCAATCAATGAGAGCCAGAGTGATTTCCCTTTAAGAGCCTTGCTTAAAGAAAGAAATCCAGCCCATCAAGCCCAAGCCCAGATATCTTGCAAGATTTCTACAATCAAAAATTTATATTCCTTTGGGCTGAGCACAGGCAGGTAAGGGCATTATATCCTATATGGAAAGAAGAAGAAGGAAAAGAGAGGAGAAAAGAGGAGAAGAAAGCAGAGAAGAGGATGGGAAAGGGAGAGGAAGGGCAGAGGCGGGGAAGGAACAGTGAGGGGAGGGGAAAGGAGGAGAGGAGACAGGAAGGAACTGCATTGCCCAACTGGAACTGGCCAGTTGGGCTTCAGTGGGACAACTCCTACCACTCACAAGTTGTTATTTGTCCTCTGTTGTCCTTTGTTCTTGAAGAGGACCATGAGATCAGGAAGGTGATGCCATGACTTGCAAGTGAATCCCTATTATTTCCTAAAACAAAATTCTATGCTCTAGCCACTATTCCTCCATATTGTTTTATCTTTCCTTATTAAAATATAACTTCCTTGAGGACAGGGACTATCTTACTTTTGTGTTTGTATCCCTAATTCTTAATGTAGTGGGTACTCAGTAAATGTTTGACAATGCTTTTTCATTTATTCATTCGTTCAGTTGCATAAATATTCAGTGAACTCATTTCAATTCAATAAACCTATATTAAGCAACTAATATTTACAAAGCACTGTGCTAAGCAACTGGGATGATACTAGAATAGATATGACATGGTCCTTTCCCTTATTAACATACAATCTAATAGGATCAAATACTTATACAAATAACTCTAATACATAGTATTGTAATCACAATAGATGAAAGTAGACAAGATAAAAGATTATATGAAATTTGAGGAGATGGAGGTCTTAGAGGTATCAAGGAGGATCTCATGGAAGAAGAAGGATTTGAGTTAGGTCTTGAAGAAGTAAGATTTAAAAAAAAGTAATATTTTATTTTTTCCAATTACATGAAAAAACAATTTTTAACATTCTTTTAAAAAAATTTTGAGTTCCAAATTCTCTCCTTTCCTCTCTTCTCTCCCCACTTCTTGAGAAGGCAAGCAATTTGATATAGATTATGCATATGTAGTCATACAAAACATAATTCCATATTAGTTATGTTGTAAAAGAACATGCAGACCGAAGGAAAATTTAAAAAATCAAGAAAAGAAATATGCTTCGATCTGAATTTAGACTCTACCAGTTCTTTCTCTGGAAGTGAATAGCACTTTTCATCATGGGTCTTTTAGAATTATCTTGGATCATTATATTGCTGAGAAGAGTTGTCATTCACAGTTGACTATCATACAATATTGCTATAACTGTGTACAATGTTTTCCTGGTTCTTTTTACTTCACTTTGTATCAGTTCATATAAGTCTTTCCAGGTTTTTTCTGAAAATATCCTGCTCTTTATTTCTTGTAGTATAACAGTATTGCTGGTAGAGGTTATTTGTCTAGTAGAGACTATGTGATCAAGACATACATACAAGACCCATGGGAAACTGGTCTGGTGGGGAAAATGTTATGGCATCACAGGAAGATATCACAGATGCATTGGAAGTGTGAGTTGTACCTTCACATTTGCTCTGGCCAAATGTGTTACTTAAGTATGTGATTCTCTGCATTTGTTCTCTATGTGTAACTATTCTACCTACTGATGATATACATATATATATATATATATATATATATATACATATATATACACACACACACACACACACACACACACACACACACACACACACACACACACACATATATATATATTTGTAGGAAGGTGTGCCCGAAGTTTTTGAAAGAAATGTTTTATTACTACTTTTCTTTTTCTTTTCTTCTTCCTCTTTTTTTTGCTACTTCATTAAATGCCTGTACTTTGAATTGTGTGTCTTCTGACTGACTAGAAAAGTTAAACTCATTTGTGGGGGCTTATAGGCTATGGTTTTGAAAAGAAGATTGGATCAAAGGATAGATCTAGAACTAGAAGGTACTTCAGAGGCTCTCCAGTCTAACCCTCTTAATTTATAGATGAGGAAAAATAGGCCTGCGGGTGTGTATGGAAAAAAGCTGCTTGTCCAGGGTCACATCAAAGTAGTCTTTCCTGGGGTACCCACGTTAAGTGTCTCCAGGTACTACAATAGAAGTTTACAGAGACTAAAATGCTTACTTGAAGCACTGGACAGTATCTGTAGATAGAAAAGACTGTTGCCTATCATAAGATGTAAATCTTACCCTTACAAGGAATCTCAGGCATTTTAAATTTGGATCACCATAATTATAGAAAGATTATAAACTAATTGAATTAAATTTAACCTTAATAATATTGTCATTAGTTAAGGGAATGAGGCTAAATTCTGAAACATAAGGTGAAATGATAAAAGAAAATGTTCAGGAAATTTGAAACAATTAAAAAAATTTTCTCCAGTGTGTTGTTCTTTGTGGCTGTCATTTTTCAACACCAATGTGATATATTCTACAAATGGCACAGTAGCATTCTAGGCAGGTCTGCTCTAAGGGCTCAATTTTGTTTCTTGTAACCCAACAGAACTAAGATAAATTATATAGAAGAGGAAATTTTTAAAAAGGGAAATACAAAATAATGTCCGATTGCCTCACAGCTAGGTAGGAAATAATTCTGTCTGATGCTAGACAAATCAAGTCCTCCTAGACAAGTCCTCCAATATTCCATTTACGCCATGTTTGCTGCAAATTCTTTCATTGTTTGTTCCCCCTATAATGGGTTTGCTCCTTTGACAACTGTAAATTTAACACAGATGACAAGAAAGGACAAATGAGGAAAAACAAATATTTGCACTTATAATTAGTACCACACAATTTGGCACTTAAATATATTTGTCCGAATATAGGTCTCTCCTGAATATAAACTGAACCCCTCAAATGAGATCTCTTTGGAAAAAATATATATTTATGTATGCATATGTGTATTTATTTACATGCTGAAGAATAATTATACATGTAACCTGAGCCCCAAAGGGCCCATTGGTATGAGATTCTTTCCTCACTGGTGGATAATATCCTGTGTCTGTATGAGGGGCAGAGTTGGAAAAGAAAGGGCAAAGGTGGAAGAGAAATTCAAATTCTTTGAAGTTTGCTCCTTTCTAGCTCTGAGAGAAGATGGATGATACAAACCCCACTTCAGAATACTGAAACACTCTGTGAAGAAGTCAACATGAGAGAAACTGGCACTCTCTGTCATGGCCTTATCCTTAGCTAGCTGTACTAGAGATTTTGAGGAATTTTTCCCTTGGGTGAGACCTGGGACTCTCTTGGTTGGACTGAGATACTTTCCTCCCAGTGGAAGAGCCCCTTCACTCTGTATTGTCTGGAATATAATCTCATATGTATACTTTCTCTGGCATCTCTTTCCCTATTAATTTGGATAAATGAGTTTCTTTGCTATTTGCTGTATGTGTGTTCATTGTGGGACTGGTATTTGGCGGGAAGAGTCATTACTTAGATACAGAGGCTGAGATCCTCCTTTTCCCATTGAGAAAAAGCAAATTGAGAGTTTGGCCTGAGTCTGAAACTATATCCCCTCCCAGTGCTTCTTAAACCCCCATGGGGATGAAAAATTTCACAACGGTAAAAAGCTTATGAACATGCAATGACCAAAAATGAATTAAAAAATCAAGTGTGTGATGAATCCGAGGTGTTTCTGGCAGCACTTGGCCATGTTGCATCATGCAACTTCATTGCAACCTTGATTCTGAACACAAAGCATGCACACTTTGTGCTGCATGTACAGTCATGCCCATGCAGCGCCAACAATGCTGTCAAAATGCAAAAAGAGGTCTCCAGTGGAAAAAGTTTAAGAAGTCCTACCCTAGAATAAGGGAACAGACAGATACAATTCTAGTCCAGTAACCTTCTCTCTGAGGAGAGCAGATTAGTGACTAGCCTACAGCCCCAACCTCTTCTTCCTTTCCTGGTAGGAGTTAGAGCATCCCTTGAGAAAGGATGGGAAGAGACACTAGAGATGCCTGTTCTACCCCTCCATGAGCCTAACAGAGGCAGCCCTGTTGCATATAAAACACTTGATTAATTAACAGAGTAGTCAGCAAATGACAACTGGACAGCCAAATAGGCCAAGCAGCCTCTTTTTATATAGCCCCTGAGCTAAGAATAGTTTTTACATTTTTAAATGCAAACTTTATTTTGAAATATAAAAACCATTTTTAGCTTCAGGGCAATTCAAAAATAGACTGCAGACCAGATTTGGCCTTTTCTGCTTGTAGTTTGCTTACCCCTGGATTAAAATATATTTACTGTGAAAAATGAATGTTTGGACAATTGAGATTAGATGGTCTGCACTTAGCCAGCTGGGGTCAAGGGAATGAATACTAACAGCAAGTCGCCATCAGTGAATTTATAGAGAGAATCAAGTTGATGGGAAAATAAAAGAGGTTGGTAGGAACCAATTTCAAAATCTATAACTGATCCCCATTCTATCAGGGGACTGTACATGTGGGGAAACAGAAGTCAGTGAAGTATGATGATAGTCTGCATTCATGTTTTAGGGGGAACGGTATGTGCCTTGCATTCAGACAGTTACATTTGTTATCTAATTGTTGAATCTTGTTAGAACACAATATTATTCAAAAACACTACCCCACCCAA
>CM053588.1:205190425-205218949 GCA_028646515.1 Pseudochirops corinnae | reverse complement strand
TCTCTTATTTGGTTTTCAAAATCCTTCTTCAGCTCATCTCTAGCTTTAAGGCAATCTTCCTGTTTATTGGAAGCCCCTGGTGGGGGAGCTCTGACTGTGCTGTCCTGCAGCTCTCTGCCTTTTTCTTTCTTTTCTTCAAAGAAGGAATCTAGGGTTTGGTTGCTGTTCTTACCCTGCTTCTTATGCTTATTCTTACTCATGATTGGTCAGTCCGTGATTTTTTTTTTTAATCTTTGTGGGGCTCTGCTTCCAGAAGGGAAAGCTCTGTCCCAAATCGCTGGGGTCCTCCTGGCTGCCGTAGCTCTCAGGAAGGTGCTGGGTCCCTTTCCCACTTCCGGCTCACTGGATAAAGAAGACTCACAGGACCAAAGCCCAAGACCGTGATCTGTATCCAGGCCACTCAACACGAGAGCACTTGGCCTCTGAATAATTGCTTAGTCCCCCTGCAATCTGCAGGCTGAGGGTGCGGAAGCTCCAATGCGGAGGCGGGTGCAAAACCTCTGCCTTTCACTTTCCCGCCCTGGAGGCGTTTCGGCCAGACTGCTTTTCTCCCAAGACCTCGCAAACTCCACTGACCTAGTTCTGAACACTGCTGCAGCTGCCACCAATCCGCTCACCTGAGGCTCCGAGGCTCCTCTCATCCAGCCACCCCTGGGGCTCAGCCACAGCTTCAGGCCAGGCTGCTTTCGGTTCTCAGTGCTGATATGGTTCCTCGTAGCCAAGCTGACTTTAGTGGAAAGTATATTTGTGTGTGTTTTAGAGTTCCAGGATTAGTTTAGAGTCATATTTCATGGGTATTTGGGGTTGGCTATGTGAGAGCTGCGATATGTTGCTGCTCCTACGCTGCCATCTTGGCTCCGCCTGGACCAAATCTTATTCTTTTAAAATGTCTCACTGCAAAAGACCTAGTTGTGTAAAAATATTTATAGTAGCTCTTTTTGTCATGGGTAAGAATTGGAAATCAAAAGGATGTTCATCAATTGGGAAATAGCTGAACAAGTTGTGGTGTATGATTGTAATGAAATATTACTGTGCTATAAGAAATGATAGGCAGATTTCAGAAAAAAAACATTGAAAGGCTTACATGAACTGATGCTGAGTGAAGTGTGCAGAACCGGGAGAACATTGTACACTGTAACAGCAACATTGTTTGATGAAGAATTTGAATGACTTAGATATTCTCAATAATCCAATGATCAAAGGCAACCTCAAAGAACTAATGATGAAGTATACTATCCACATCCAAAGAAAGAACTGACATTGTTTGAATGCAGGAAGCATGCTATTTTTCACTTTCTTTCATTCGTTTTCTTCCATTCAAGTCTTGTTGTACAAAATGACTAACATGGAATTTTTTTTACATGATTGCACATGCATAACCTATACCTGATTGCTTACCATTTTGGGAAATATGGATGGGGAGGGGAGGGATAAAATTTGGAACTCCAAACTTCAAAAAAAGCACATGTTAAAAAATTGTTTTAACATGTAATGGGGGTGAATAAAACATATGTTCAAAAATATCTCAGCTTCAAATCGCTTTGTGAAGCCTCCTATTTTCCCTTCTTGATTGTGCTTTTTCTCTCTCCCTCCAGTGCAGGCAATTGATGGATACTGATCATTTTTGTCATGTCTCCCAAACCCTCAATGCTTCCTGGTTTTCAGTATAATAAATTTAAACTGCCTTGTTTAACTTTTGAAGCCCTGCATCCTGGTCCCAGCCTATTCAGTCATCATCTGCTGCTTCCAAATTGCACTTGCCACACTGGTCAGTTTAGTCTTCTCACTGTCCTACAGACAAACCAAACTCATTCTGACTTTTCTCTGTGGCTTCACTCATGTTGCATACCTTACTTGGAATGTCTTTCTTCCTCCTCACTCATCCTCACCCATATCTCTGCTCAAGATCCACCCATTACATTAAGGTAGACTTCCTTGCCTTCTTTAGCCCACACTAATCTCCCTCTACTCTGAACTATGATAAACTTGTATAATTTAATTTAATCACATGAAGTCTTATATAATTTACTATTGTTTAGGTTACTATTTTTTAAATAAGCTGTCTCCCCATCTAAAGTAAAACCTCCTTGATGGCAGGACCCATGTTTGAGATCTATTCTGTGTTAGCACAGTGCTTATGCCAATTGTTCTGAATATAGATTAGTATTTCAGTAAATACATATTGATTGGCTCACTTATCAGTATGAAAATGGACAAGTTATCATCTAGAAATTTTAATGAATTATCATATGGGGACTAGAATTATAAGAGTGATTAGAATTTAAAGATTTATATGAACTGATGCAAAGAGAAGTGAGCAAACCAGGAGAACTCTGTACACTGTAACAGCAATATTGAAATGATGATCAACCAGGAAAGACTCAGATACTCTGATCAATACAATGATTGAAGACAGTCCTGAAGGACTCATGCTGAAAAATGCTCTCTACCTCCAGAGAAAGAACTGATGAGCTCTGAGTGCAGAATGAAGCACATTTTTTTCACTTTTTAATTTTTTCTTTTTTTCTTGTTTTTGCAAAATGCCTAAAATAGAAATATGTTTTGACTGACTCCACACATAGAGTGGGAATCATATTGTTTGCCTCCTCAATGGATGGAAGAGAATTAGAACTCAAAAAAAGCTGTATGAAAAAAGTTGTTTTTTCCCCAGATGGTTTATCTAACTTAATACTATCCTAATTGAGTATTTGTAGGTATCGTAGCTCAATTTTGTCCTTGTTTCAATTCAAGGTGGACTTCCATTTTCTACTTTTTCTAGTTGTTCCAACTAGAAATAGGCTATGTCTTCTAAATAAAATCATGCCTTGAGTTCCAAAGTTTGTTGTAGCCACCAAACATAGCCTCTGACCCCTAAATTGATTTCATCCTGGGTTTCTCATCTCAGGAAAGCAGCTTGTATAATTCAGCTGTTCCATAGCTTATCTACTCCTTTCTACATGCTTATGCCTGTTACCCTCCCAGATCCTATTACTTACTGAGTTAATTTTAACCTTTTCAGGTTACCTCCTGGGCTTCCCTGCCAGGCAGGTCCCTGTGCTCATACATGACACAATGATTCATACCTATGTTTGTTGGCTACAATGTGGTTTAATGTCTTATTATAGCTATATTTATTAGCTTTGAAATTCCTAGCGGAGGTATCCATTTTCTGCCCCAAGGCCATGCCTACATTTTAATTACTGCTTATGTATTTTTAAAATTTTCTGTACATGCTACAGTGACTTTTTTTTTAAAGAGGTACTGGTGTAGTTAGAAGTTATTTATTGAATAAGGGGAGGTCACGTACATTTAAAGAGATAGGAAAAGGCAATATAATAAAGTACCTCTGAGTACCAACTATTAGTCCTTGTCAATCCCAATGTACTACTTTACTTGACTTTGCAATAGTTCTAACATTTCTAAAGCAATCAAAAACATTAGCCCTTCTGGGCCCAGGATCTATAGGTTAGAAGTTTCTAAACCCTTGTTATACCATAATTTATGTGTTTTTGGCTGATTGGAGATTCTCAGAGTTGCTATATGTGGTGGGAAGCTTGTAAACAAAGCTCTGGGTTGAGACTCTAGGTGGCTTATGAGATTAGTTGTGAAGTCTTTTATCTTCCTATCATCATTTAGAGTCAATTAAAATGTTAAATGATAACAGTTAAGATGATTTTTTAAAGTGAACTATTATTGTTAGCCCTGATGGATAACAGAGCCCCTCCACTGAAAATGCCTTTATTCTTGGGGGTGTCTGAGTTGGGTATTTTGGAGTAGATTTCTAGAGTCTTCTACCTTAGAGACAGATGAAGAACAAATGCTCATAAGATAACTATATTCTCTGGAGTGCTGTAAGTTTTAGTGGTAACAAATTCAGAAGCAAAACAAATATACAGCACTTTGTGCATTAGTGATCAGGTCAGTGGAGAATGGAATATTATATTATAAAATATTTTTATTTATCTAGATTTATTTTTCTGGGAAGGCTGATAAGTGTTTACTTGCTTTGGAGAGAATTTGAATTCTTCTTTTCTTTTGCAGAAATCTCCCAGAATTTGACTTCTTCCTGAAACACTACAGTTATCTGAAATCTTTGGACAAACAATGCTGAAGTCAACTATTTATCATGGAAAATGTAAAAAAAATGGTTTATTTTTAAAAGCATTCTTCTAAATTTTAAGGCATGTGAATGAACATTGAATCTGTTTATTAAAGGCTTGTCCGCTCTGTATTTCCTGCCTTGGTTGCTATGAAGGCATTTAAGACATAATGTGAATTCAGGTACATCAGGAGATGCAGGAACAGATGGTCTACAAAGGAACAAAGAATCCATTTTCACTGGAATACCTTTAAATAACAAGGAAGAGAAATAAAATATATAAGCATTTTCTGTCACCATTCTCCAAGAGATATCTTTATACAGTGGCTGGGATAACTAGGGAAGTAACTGCTGGCTATTGAGAGGATAACTACTAAGGTAATGTTGGTCACTTGTTCTCTGTCCCCCTAAAATCATTATCTCTGAATCTTATATGTTTGTGGGACGGTCAAAGTGAACAATTGCTTCTCAGTTGACACAAGCCTCAGCACATATATCCTCCCCCAGAACAAGGGCAGGTAAAAAATTGACTGAGGGGGAAGAAAAACCCTTTTCTAAGTCTAGCTGTCAGGAAAGGTTGTAAGGAAAATTGTATGTCATCCGACAAACTTAAGAAAGTTCAAATGAGGGAAAATTATGGCTGTAGAAAAACTTGCTCTTTGATTTTTTTTAAAGTTTACTTCTCTGAAAACAAAACAAAAAACCATCCTCCCCCCAAAAAAAGCCAACCCAAAGTGTTTTTAAGTGATTGAATAAACTCTTTAAGCATATCTAGTTTTAGAAATTGATTATGTGATGGGCATAATTGAGCTATAAATGTATTGACTTCATTTTCACTGCCTACTAAAAATCCTATTGTGCTAATCATACATATTATTTTTTCAATTTTTTTCCTTTTTAATTTCATTAAGCTTAATTCTACTAACACATTCATGTCTGAAGTGGAGCTTACTATGGGTGCACTGATTGAGGCATCTAACGTGTGTGTGTTTTAACAAAATCCTGATAGCAAGAGAAATCTTGCTATTTAGCCCATGAATGTAGAAATGGCAATGCAAATGTTTGAACTGTACCTTGAATTAACTTTGGAACACACACACACACACACACACACACACACACACACGCCCCACACTCAATGTCTTGAAAACCTGTTAAATTCTTTATGAAACATACCACCTGCATTAAGCTTATTTTTTACGTGCAAAAGAAAGTTAAAATGGTGAAGTGCAACCAAACCAACAACAATACTTGATATCTATTGATTCATGCCATTTCAGGACCATTGCTGGTGGCAGATAATGGAGTCAGTGTAGGAAGCTAGAACCTAGTACGTAGTAGGTGCTTAATATTTGTTGAATTTAACTTATTGAATTAAAAAAGTCAGGTTATGGCTGGAAACAGAAGATAGTAAGTATTTAGACACAGAAACAGTTGGACACTGAGGCATGCCTAGACATTGGCAGAGAAGATGGAGCAGGTGGTCAGAAGTCAGGCAAGGAGACAAGGGATATATCAGTAGCAGAGGTCAAGGCATGGCAATGGGTTGGAAGCCAGACGAGCAGTCAGGAAACCTTTAGGTTCTGGCATTCAAGAGAATTGGACACTGTGAAAGCAGACATAAAGTGCTGGTGAGAAAGAGGTCTCAAAGCTGGGACTACTCCCACTTCAGCTTTCTGTTTGAATAAGAACCAGTAAAAGCATGATCTGCAGGTGGGGACAGATAAACTGCTGTAGATAAACACTAAATAGGTTAAACTGGCAAGAGTGCAGAGCATGGGGACTGAGAGGAAGGCAGATACCATCAAATGAGCACATGGAAAAGTGACAGAAACCTTTGCGAACATGCAGAATAGAATCTTATCTAATAAAGTAATAACTGGGGCACCTTCCAATTCACATACATAGATACCCCAAATTAGGGGGCTCTCCAACTAAATTGTGCCCACAGGCTCAAGTCTATTTTTTCAACCTTTTATATCCTGTTCATCAAGGGCAAATCTCAGTCAGAAAGAAGTTTCACTTTGATTTAGTGTTAGAAAATTCCTTATAGCTCCCTGTTTAATGTCTAGTTGTTAAACTGTGCCTAATTAGCATCAATTTAGAGGCTGCCCATCCAATAAGCTTCTAAGAGCTTGTTGAACATTAGGCTTACTAGTTTTCTCAATTTCAAGATTTTTTTTTGGTACTGCACGCAAATAAATGGAAAGGGGAAAAGGCAGAAGAACAAAATTAATGGGGGGGGGGCATGAAGTCTTTGTCTTTCTCCTACCAAGATACTTTCTTTTCTTTAATAATAATAATAATAATAGTAATAATATTAATATACATATGCATAAGGAATTGATCTAAAGTTTATTTTACTGTAGGAATTAAGGGGCTTCCAAAACATTAGGTATTTCTACCATAAATATCTTCTCTTTTTGTTGCCTTCTTTTCTCATTTGTAAAATTGGAGATAATTGTGCAGTAACTACTTCAAAGGAGTGTTGTAGGAACTTTGTAGGGGCAATTAGGTGCATAGAATACTGGTGCTGGAATCAGGAAAACCTGAGTTCAAATCCAGCCTCAGATACTTACCAGCTGTGTGATCTTGGGGAAATCAATTAACCCTGTTTGCCTCAGTTTCCTCATCTGTAAAATTAACCAGAGAAGGAAATGGCAAACCATTCCAGTATCTTTGCCAAGAAAACTCCAAATGGAGTTGCAAAGAGCCAGACATGACTGAAAAGACTGAACAACAAGGAACTTTGTAAGCCTTAAAGGGTAATAGAAATTTGTTGTTATTTCTGAGGCTCTTGTATTGTTTGTTTTGAGCATAGATGTGGTAACTATCAAAGAAATCTTATCAAATTTGAGGGACCAATGAAAGGAGAGTAGGGAGCAGTTCTAGCAGTTCTAGGGGTTGGAGGCATGTTAGAGTTAGAGGTTTGGTGATGGTGGTGAGGAAGACTTTTGCAAAATTGTGGTTTGAACTGATAAAGCAGAACCTTTCATGATTGATTCATCTCTCAATGTAAACACACATTTTAAACAGGTTAAGCACAAAATTTACAAACTGAAATAGCAATCGGTAAGAATCATATGCTGGGAATATTCATTCAAGCAGACAATTCATTTCATGGTTTCAGGAAGGAAAGATGAATTTAGAAAGGTAAGTCAGAACTCTCTCTCCAATGGACTGAGGAAATTTGTAGACTGGACCTACTTTGTTTTATGATTATAATGAAAAAAAAAAGCCTATCTAAATCACCACATAAGTAAATTGTTAGTTGTATAGGATCAGAACAACTAAAATGCCTATCTGAAGATCTCATGACTGAGGATACAAAGAACAATCAGTCAATAAACATTTATTAACCATCTGTTATATGCCAGGCACTGTGATAACAACTAGGGATACAAAAGGAGGCAAAAGAGTCCCTGCAGCCCAGGAGCCACAGTTTATTGGGGAGACAATATGCAAACAAATACATACAAATAAGTCCTATATAGTATAAATAGGAAGTGATTAACAGAAGAAAGGCACTAGAATGAAAGAGGGTTAGGGAAAGGTTTCTGGCAAAATATGGAATTTTAGCTGGTACTTAAATGAAACTAAGGAAGACTACAGGTAGAGTTGAGGAGGGAGAGCATTCTAGGCATGGGAATCAGCCAGAGAAAATGCTAGGAGTCCAGAAATGGAGTGTCTTTTTTCCTGGAACAGCTAAAAGGCCAGTGTCAATGGACTGAAGAGTATGTGTCTGGGAGTAAGGTACAGAAGCCTGGAAAGGTAGGAGGGTGCTAGGTTATGGAGGATTTTGAATGCCAGAGGGGATTTTGTATTTGATACTGGAAGCAACAGAGAGCCACTTGGATTTATTGAGTTGGGGATGGGGTGAAGTGTTTAGACCTATGTTTTCTGAACATCGCTTTAGTGGCTAAATGAAGTCTGGATTGGAATGGGGAGAGACTCGAGGCAGGCAGACCCACCAGCAGGCTATTGTAGAAGTCCAGATGTGAGGTGAGAAGGGCCTGTATCAGGGTGGAGACAATGTCAGGATAGAGATAGGGACATATATGAGAAGTATTGCAAAGGTAAAATCAACAGGCCTCAACAACAGATTACATAGGAGAGGTGATAGATAGTGAGGAACCCAGGACTACTCTTAAGTGACAAGCCAGAGGAACTGGGACGATGATGTTGCCCTCTACAGTAACAGGAGAAGCAGTAGAGAGGAGGTTTAGGGGGAAAGAGAACGAGTTCTGTTTGGGGCATAATTGAATTTAAGATGACTAAGATGTCCAAGATGTCTGAAAGGTAGTTGGAGATACAAGACTAGGGCAAGGAATGGTAGGTTTGAGAATCATAGGATCTATAGAGATGACAATTAAATCCATGGGATCCGAGATCACCTTATGAAGTAGTATAGAGGGAGAAAAGAAGAAGGCCCATGACAGAACCTTCATGTTAAGATGAAATATGGTATAATGGAAAGAATTTATCTTGGTGTGAAAAGACCCAAGTTAAAATCCTACCTCTACCACTTATGAGCTGCTTGTCCTTTGGCAACTTACCTCATCTCTCTAGGCCTCAGTTCCCTCATTTGTAAAATGAGGGGTTTGAACTAGACATGTCCTTTCTGGCTTTTTCATTCTAAGATTCATCTGGTCTACTTGCCTGGTGCTGGGCTAGACTGTATATCTGACAGACGCTGTTGTAGCGGGACCTTCAGGAATAGATGCATTCCCATTTTTAGTTGTCTATACTATTGGGAAGTTTTTCCTGAGGTGAAAGCTAAATGTTTCTTTGCTTTAGTCCACTATCACTTTCTTCCTTTTAGCCACAATACAATAAAGGCTCTTAAGGAATCATAATTGGGTTGGTAGAGACCTCAAGAGATCATTTAAATCCAATTCCCTGCCTTGAGGGACTATTCAATACAAGAAGCATTTATTCTGTTCCAGACCCTGAGCTAGGGGGTGGGGATACCAAGACAAAAGACTGCCCAGAAAGTAGTCCTTACCCTCCCAGAGCTTATAGTCTGCTGGGGATGGGAAACACTAACATAGATAAGTATGTTAAAGTAGAATGTTATAAGAATTATAACAATATATAATATAACATCATAAAATATGTAATAATATAGTATAGACAATATGTTATATGATATATAACAATATAATAATGCAGAATAACAATAATATAGAAATAACTACAAATATAAGAATATAGAAATAAATGCAAAATAATTGTAGTGAGGGTTATATTAACAAAGAAGTGGGTGAAGGGTGAGGGGGGAAGATCAGCAAAAGCCTTTTGTAGGAAGGGGCTCTTAAATTGAGCTTTAAATTGAATTCAAGAGATAAAGTAGAAGACAATTCCAGGTTTGGGGGATCATCTGTGCAAAGGCATGGAGGAGGGAGACATGTTTTATGTGGGGAATAGCAAATGGTAGCCAAGAAGATTGGTTACTCTTTTCTTCTAAGATTTGCTTGGCAAGAGGCAATGAAGGCCCATAGGAAAAATTCCTCTGACCCTGGTAAAAAAAAACTGAATAAAGCAATTAGTGATTTTCAAATGCACATGAATATCCATATTTACCTCTGGGACTGTCCTTACAAGATAACAATTTGTATTGAGAACAAAATACAACTAGGGCCTAGCAGAAAGTAGAAATGGTTATAGGCTAAGCACTTGTTATTGGGGGCTTGTATCTGTATGATGCTCTATCCTTATGCTAATTTAGAGCTACAGAATTTATATAAATATTGCACAATGTTTGCCTATATCCTGGGTAGTGCTTGAAATCTTGTTGATAGTACCCAAAGATCTATGAAGGTCATGTCTATTTCCAGCTCCTTCCCCCCTCACCCCTGAATGCAGGGAGGGTTTGGGGAGAAGGAATTTTTGCTCAGAGCCAGAGGTCTTAGGCATTGACTTGTCACTTTAACACCATGGTATAGTGGGAAGAGCAGTAGATTTGGTGTCTCAAGACCTGAATTTGGATCCCAACTCTGCTAATCAGTAACTATGTGAGTTTTGGGAAGTCGTTTCATTTTTCTGAGACTTGTTTTCCTCACCTATATAATGAGGAAATTCTACTGTCACAGAATCTCAAGGTAGAGGTGGAGAGACTTCAGGGGCAGGATTGTGCTGGTAAATGTTTAACAGCTGCCACTGTGGGAGAGAAAAAAAAAAGAGTATCCAGCATGCACTTTTAAAATTAATCAGCATTATTAGCATCTTATGCAATGCTTTCTTAAATCTAGACAATCAACGAAACGATAAGTCAAACTCTGATTTGGAGCATTTATCTATTGAGGTGTAAATGACTACACTGACAATTTTGTAACTGGCTCTCATAAGCTGGTAGGAGCTGGTCCCAGCACTTTTGATCAGAAGCCTGTAGCTAATGGAGAATCTTTTCTGCTACATAAAGGTCAAGTTGTTTTCTAATTTCTGCTAGAAGACTTCTAGTAGGCAAAGACCTCTGCCCCTAAGCAGCCCAATATGTTTTTGGACAGTTTGCATTGTTAAGAAGTTGTTCCATACCTAAAGTCTAACTTGGCCTATTTCCAGCTTCTACCCATTATTCCTATTTTCATCTTCTGGGGCCAAGCAAAACACATTTAATTCTTTTTCCACGTGATGACCCTTGAAATACTTGAACCCAACAGATCCATTACCTTAAGTTACCTCTTCTCTAGGGTAAACATCAATAGTTCCTTCAAACCAGTCCTAGGCATGAACTCTAGTCCCTTTTCCACTTACTAGTTGTGTGAACCTGGTCAAGTCACAGTTTCCTTCTCCACAGTTTGCTTCAGTTTCCTTCTCCATAAAATGGGAGCAACACAAGGTAGTTGTGAGGATCAGATAAGATAATTGTAAAGTACTTGGCGTAATACCTGGCACATAGTAAAAGTGATATAATTATTATTATTACATTACTATAAGATATTATAATAAATAATAATAATTATTATTTTGGTTGCCTTTGAACACTACCCAACTTATCTATGTTTTTTCCTAAAAACACAGAACCTAGAACTGAGCACAGTATTCCAGCTGTGGTCCGAACAGGTACTGAGTACAATATAAATATCACTTTCTTAGTCCTGGATATGATACATCTTTAAATCAGCTGAAGATTGCATCCACTTTCTTGACTGTGATATCACACCATTGACACTAGCCATGTCTTCCCTTATTGTTATTGCAAAATTGTCTGAATATCATTGTTGATCACTGAATGGCTATTGCTCCAGAGAAACTGAGACCTGGGAAAGACCTTTGGATTCATATGGAGTTACTTGACTATTCCTTAAACCCAAATCACTCTAGTTCTCCCTGACTGGCTGTAAAGCCACGCACCAGCAGCTTTCCAGAGGACTGCTGCTGTGAACAGCTTTCAAGGTTCTGATTACATACTATAGCAAATTCTCTATTTATTCAGCAACAAATCAGAGCAAAACATTCACAGAAAATCAATATACAGCCTTCACAATGTTACAACTTGTCACAGAAAATAAAAATACAGCATTCAACATATCACAACTCAACAAATTATCACTAAAATAGCCTCATAGTTTTCACCAAAGTGGTCACATAGTTTTCAACAAAGTACAATCATTTAGTAACTCAATCATTCAATCATCCTTAAGGATTGTACAAAGTACAAAAATCAAAGCCCTTCACCCATGGGGTGCAATTGAATTACAATTTCATCAGTCACTACTCAGTACCCTATTTCATTAGTCACTATTCAGACAATTTCATCAGTTACTACTCAGTACCCATGGAGAGGTCTCTTCATCTTTATTGGGGTGGGCTTTCAGCTTCCATGGTTCTTCTTCCATGGTCCCAGCTCCCACCTGAATCTAACCAACTGCCACCTGAGTTCAAAGGCAGACAGCTCCCAGTTCCTTGTCCAGCTCTCCATGCAGTTCTTGCTCCATATTGGAGCTCATAGTGCCCAGTCCATCTCAAATCCTTCACAGTCCCTGTTCCTGGCAAGACAAGGCTTAATGAAGCCACAATAACATTCATACACATTAACAAAGCGACAACAACATTTGTACAAAATACTTGCACCACAGTCATGCTTCCTCAGTCTTCGACAGCTTCAGATGGCCCTTGGAAATCTTGTCACCACAAGTTTGAGTTTTGCCACCACAAGTTTTAGTTCTGTGTCAGTTCTCAGTTCTCATTTCTCTTCTCCATTCTTCTCAATTCTCTGTTCAGTCCAGCAGTAGCAGCCTAGCCTCCAGATGCTTGCTGAGAAAAATTCTCTCTCTCTCTCTCTCTCTCTCTTTCTCTCCCTTCCTCCTTCCCCCCAACATCAGCCGCTCTGCCACCATGATGCTTATGCCAGGAAATTCTGTTTGTCCAGCTTGCGCTCTTCCTTATATAGGTATTAGCTCCTCCTTGTTCAGCCTCTTCCTGTTACATCAGCAACAGAGGTTCTTACCTCCTGTTTCTTTACAGAGGCTTTGCTAAGTACTTGTCAGCTTTCCCATGCAAAGGGATCTTCAAATTTCATTACCATTACATTGGCCAATAAAGGGCCCCAACCTAAGCCTCATTAGGTCCTTGTTTGGGTTTTGTTGGCTCAGAGTGGGTGTAAATAGTGATTGTTTCAGTTCTGGCCAGAAACCCTGAGGGTCTTCCCCTCCCCAATTGATTTGGTTTTTGAGTAGGTAAAAGAGGCCATCTTTTGGCCTCATTTCTTACCTCATCTTAATCAATGAATGGATATTCCCTCAAACAAACTGAGACCTGGGAAAGCCCTTAGCTTATAAAGGTCAAGGTCCTCCACTGCATCCTGGATCATCTATGGTCATTTTTATCTATGTCTTGCCACTGGACCTAGATGGCTCTGGAGGAGTGTGAGGCTGGTGACTCTGCACAGTCCTGCCTCACTTAAATTCAATTCACTCATAAGTCAAGACATCACTTTCCTGATGTCATTGGTCCTCTTCGAGCAGCAGAGAATTGATTCATACTTAGTTGCATCTCAGCTTCAGATGCTGCATTGAATGCACAATCATCTGCAAACAGAAAATCATGCACCAATACTCTCTCCACTTTGGTCTTGGCTTATAGCCTTTTCAAGCAGAAGAATTTACTATCAGTACGGTAACTGACCTGGATGCCATGTTCATTCTCATTGAAAGCATTTGACAATATGGCTGAAAACATTATGCTAAAAAGCATGGGAGCAAACACACAAACTTATTTCACTCCATTGGTGACTGGGAAGGCATGAAAACATTGTCTATAATCTAGAACCCAAGCAAGTATGCCATCATGAAATTGATGTACAATGCTGATGAACTTCTCTGGGCAAATGAATTTTGACATAATTTTCCATAAGCTCTCATGACTAACAGTATCAAAGGCCTTGGTCAGATCTACAAAAGTTGTATACAGACCTCTGTTCTGCTCCTGGCATTTCTCCTGGAGTTGTCAAGTAGCAAACATCATATTGACTGTTCCTTGGCCCTCTCTGAAGCCACACTGGCTCCCAGGTAGATGACCATCTTCCAGGTGAAGAAGTAGCCTATTAAGGAGCTCCATCAGCCACCACCACACCATCCATACCTGGAACCATCAGTTACAGCAAATGGAGAATTTTGGAATGCTATGGATAAATTCACTTACCTTGATACTGTACTTTCCAGGGATGTACACATTGATAATGAGGTTGACCCATGCATTGCCAGATCTAGCTCAGCGTTTGGGAGGCTTCTAAGGAAAGTGTAGGAGAGAAGAGTTATTAGACTGACTACCAAACAAAAGGTCTACAGAGCCGTGGTGCTGTTCTCATTGTTGTATGCCTGTGAAACCAGCACCATGCCAGGAAACCAAACTGCTTCCATTTGAATTGCCTTAGAAGATTCTAAAGATTGCCTGACAGGATAAGGTACCAGACATTGAGAACTAAACTGCCAAGCATTCAAACTTTACTTTAGAGAGCGCAACTCCAGTTGGTTGGCCAGGTTGTTGGAATGCAAAATGTCTGCTTGCCAAAAAGACTATTTTATGGAGAACTCACACAGGGCAAACATTCACATGGTGGTCAGAAAAATCAATACAAGGACACTCTCAAGGTCTCTCTCAAGAACTTTGGAATTGTGTGACATGGGAGACACTGGCACAGGACCACTCAACATGGCATGCCTACAATTTAGAGTATTCACCCCATATGTTCACATGGACTGTTTGTGCTGGGACTGTGGTAGAGCATTCCAAACTTATGTTGGTCTGATCAGCCATAGCTGGACACACTAAAACTTGACTTTAGCACAGTGATGTCATTTTTGGTCCTCCCTGAGAACAAAGGACAACACCAACCAAGGTCCTCTTTGAGAATGAAGGACAAACAATGGATACCGTTGTTAGACTTTATGTTTATCCTGATTAAATTTTGTCTTATGTGACTTGGTCCTGTGCTCTAGCCTGAAAAATCTCTTCGGATTCTGATTCTACCTTCCTGTATGTTAACTATCCCTCCAATCTTGGCATCGATTTTTTTTGCAAATTTGGTAAGTGTGACTCTTTATTCCAGTGCTTAAAAATATCTACAGCACAAATCCAAGCATAGGGACATGGAACCCTCTAAGAGAGGCTCTTTTACAAGTTGACATCAATTTATTAATGACTACTATTTGTGGTCTGGCCACACAACCAGTTCCAGAGCCACCTAATTGTACTATAATCAGTCAATTGTGCACTCAATGCAGCCTCTGAAACTGAGATGCAGCAAAATATGGATCAATTCTCTGCTGCTTATGCTAATTTTGGCCTTATTAACATCAGAAAATACAGGTGCTCTATCAGCCACCACATCATCTATACATGGAACCATCAGTTACAGCAAATGGGGAAGTTTTGAATGGTGTGGATAAATTCACTTACCTTGGTAGTGTACTTTCCAGGAATGTACACATTGATAAATGAGGTTGACCCATGTTTTGCCAGAGCTAGCTCAGTGTTTGGGAGACTCCGAAGGAAAGTATGGGGGATAAGAGGTATTGGACTGACTCCCAAACTGAAGGTCTGCAGAGCCTTGGTGCTGACCTCATTGTTGTATGCCTGTGAAACCTGGACAGTCTACCAGAACCATGCCAGGAGATTGAATTGCTTCCATTTGAACTGTCTTAGAAAGATTCTGAAGATCACCTGGTGGGACAAGGTAACAGATACTGAGGTTCTTCCTTGAACTAAATTACCAAGCATTCAAACTCTGCTTTAGAGAGCAGAACTCCAAGGAGATGGCCACATTGTTCAAATGCAAAATGTATGCTTGCCAAAAAAGACTATTTTATGAAGAACTCACACAGGGCAAGCATTCACATGGTCAGAAGAAGCGAAACAAGGACACTCTCAAGGTCTCTCAAGAACTTTGGAATTGATCGTGTGACATGGGAGACACTGTCACAGGGCTGTTCAGCATGGTGTGCCCACATCAGAGAAGTAGCTGTGCTCTATGAGTAAAGCAGAATTGAAACAACTCAAAGGAAAGGCAGGATGTGCAAATTTAGAGAATCCACCCCAAATGTTCACATGGACAATTTGTGCCCGATTTATGGTAGAGCATTGTGAAATTGAATTGGTCTGATCAGCCACAGTTGGACACATTGAAACCTGACTCTAGAATAGTCATGTCATTTTGGTCCTCTTCAAGAAAGAAGGACAACAACCAACCAACTATAGTCAGTCACTTAGGCAGTGAGTCTGCACACGTTCATTAAGCTGTATACCAGGTGTCATGCTAAGCTCTAGGGCTACGAAGGAGGGCAAAAATATTCCTGCCCTCAAGGAGCTCATACCTAACGTAAATAAACAGGTGTATACAAGATATATATAGAATAGATGGAGAGTAGGTTAAGCAGAGAGGGCAAGGCTGTAGAAGCTAGGGGGAGGGGAGTATCAAGAAAGACAGTATTGGTCTAAGCCCCAACTAACTTGAGAGATGCATTGTTAAATTTTCAGCACGAACATTTACACCTTGAAAATCAGCTGACTGTAAATTTGGGCTTGATTTATTGTTTTGTTGATTGTCTAGGCTTATGAAAGTGATGGAGAAAATGTTATTAATGCAGATTGAACTTAAAAATGACATGCATACATATTTTTTTAATCAGAGAGCTGATTTAACAACATTTCCGAGCACACCGCTTGGACAGGTCTCTTGTTGGAAGTGTTACTGAATCTTGAAAGAAGTTGGGGATTCTAAGAGGCGGAGGTGAGGAGGGAGAGATTTCCAGGCATGGGGTGGCAGTGGGGGGTTTGCAGATAGCCAGTGCTAAGGAACAGATTTGGAAGATAAAGTGTCCAGTATAATGAACAGCAAAAAGACTCTCTCCAGTCTTCGGACTTTACCTCCTCCTCACCTAATTCATTGCCACCAAGGGAGCCTCTGTACTGCGGCCCTCCTTACTTCATTGGTAACTTCTTCTGGACTAACATTTTTGTGTGGACCTTAGCCATATTTAACCTCATTCTTTATTGTACTCTCTCTGGGCTCCACTGCCTTTCTCCTTGACTATTGCCTTGCCTTGTGAGGGTATCTTTCCTTTCCATCCCCTATGGGTTCTCCTTAATGGATAAGCTTCCTCCATTAGACTATAAGTTACTTGAGGGCAAGGATGGTCTTGCTTGTTTGTATTTGTATCCCTAGCTCAGCGGTTCTCAATCTGTGGGTGGTGACCCCTTTGGGGATCAAACGACCCTTTCACAGGAGTCTTAGGGGTCACCTAAGACCATCAGAAAACACATATTTCCAATGTTCTTAGGAACCACGACACTGCTCCTCTATCAGTCTCTAGGTGAGTCTGCCCACATGCAGATATGCCCACATGCGAGTATTAAAGGGTCACAGCAACAGGAAGGTTGAGAACCACTACTCCTAGCCTTTTAATACAGTGTTTGGCACATAGCAAGTACTTAATATCTCTGTATTATATATCTATCATTTACCTATTTGCTCACCTATTTATCTATAACATTGGCTCTTGTCTTTAGGGTAGATATATCAAAGATAATTTGCATTCATAATCATTCTGCACTTGAAACGGTACTTATGAAATGACTTGTAATTATATCCCTAGTTAGAGAGCAAAACTCTCTATCAATGGCTGGGGGATTGAATTGCCATCCTTTAGGAAAGGTACAGACTCTCATATGGCTTCTGCCGTACCATCCTTCCAAAAGCAAAGGGCCACCAGGCAATGTCAAGATTGAGCTGACCATGGGCTCTTTTTGAGAAATAATATTAAATTCAGAAACTGTGTCCTTTAAGAGAATTTTAAAAAACATACAAGTAAGCAGAAGTAAGGCAGGTATTCCTCTCAGTGTTACTGTTACTAGAGGGAATGCTTTGACCAAAAACCTACAGGCACACCTTTCCAGGTTGTACATGTAGACACAGAGGTGATCTTTCATGGTCTTAAAGAAGAAACCTGCAGATGTGGCATGGTGACTACTCCGTTCTTCTCTCCCTGTTATTCTTTAGAAGTTCCCAAAGTTCAACAATAGCCCTTACCTGATTACCTGCAAATCCTCTGCCCTTCTGTCCAAGGGCTGTTCTCTACTGAGTTTCTTCTTCCCAAACTGGAAAGAACTACAAATCCCAGGATTATTTTTTGGGGAAGGAAAGAGGGGACAGCCAGTGCTTTACCAGAGGTTGTTATATATCTTTCTATCATCTGCCTTACTGTCTGTCTATGCCAGAATAGCTACCCCTTTGTGTACATCAAGGAGAGTAAACACATAAGAAGACTGGGAAGGTAGGAAGGAGTTGGGATGCAAAGAGCTCTAAATTCCAAAGAGATGAGTTTTTATTTGACCCTAGAGGTGGCCACTGGATTTTATTGAGTGTGTGTAAGAATATGCATGAAATTTTATCAAATGCTCTGTGAAGATTCAGGAGGACCATTTCTGTATCATTTTTCTAGTTTACCAGTCTAATAGAACTTGTCAAAAAAAAGAAATGACTCTGACTTCTGAGGTCCCTTTCAGCTGTATATCCCATAATTATTTTTTGCTTTAAAAAAGAAAAATCATCATTCTCTTGGCTTCAGTACTTCCTAGAATCTTATAGACCTGAGGAGAGTCCAGAAGAATTGGAGACTTGTAATAGTCTCATATAGTGATGGTATGGGAAATCCCAGTGTGGAAAACCCCTCTAGCAACACAGATCACAATCCTGAAAAATCATCTATGACTTTTATCTTAGAGAATTCCCTGAAGGTCAGAGAGATTAAATAATTTGTCTGTGGTTATACAGCTGGCAAAAGCCAGAGGTAGGATTTGGACCCAGGTTCAGCACTCTACCATTGTACTGAGCTGTTATGATGATAATGGAAAAAGTAATATTCTGGTCTCTCTCATCCTTCTTCCTGACCTCTGTTCTCTGTCTTAATGCATACTTTAAGGATACTTAAATTTTTAGCCCAGTTAGAATTTCAATTTGACTTCGAATTGCACAAAGAATAACATGATAATGGCAATGGCAGGAATATGGAATTGGTGTTTGAAACACTTTGGTAAGAAAATGATAGAAGCAGGTCAGGGAAAGCAGGCCAGAAATGGGAAAAATGCCCCCCCCTTTAGCTTTGAGCATATATAGAATTTAGGTTGGTGTTTTCAGATAACATTTACCAACTTTTTCTCTCTCACTAACTCCACAACTCTCCCTCCTTCTGTGAAGCGAGATTTTAAAGAGTTTACAAAAACAAGATGAGCTGATGGATTGTAAACATTGTGTGAAGTCATTAAATCAATCATTTTCCCTATAGGTCCATGCATAATTAGAATTTGCTTTAGTGACAACCTGCCCCCAAAGTGTCAGAGTATGTGTTGAATTAAAATAACTCCCCAAATGGATGTATCCTTATCTTCTTCCATTCTAAATCCAATTTCCTTTGATATGATGAAATTATTCTTGAGACATTTCTAATACTATTGGTATCTGGGCAAAAATACTTAACTCTCTGGGTCTTGGTTTCCTCATATGAAAAAACAGAAGTTTGGACTAGATGGTTTCTGATGTCCCATACAGCTCTGGATCTACGAACCTACAATCTTTTATACTAAACATAGGGGGAAATGGCCTTTTTTTTAAAAAACAAAATGGGTGCTCATCATTTAGTAAGAACTGTAATAACCTTTTTTTGTATCTTCGGGGTGTCACACAGTACTCAATACACAGTAGGCACTTAATAAAGTGCTAGTTGACTGACTGACCAAATGGACAAAGAAAATGTTGTGTATGAATATGAAGCAATATTATGAGAAATTCTGAGAAACAAGTATGAAGACATCCATGGAACAGTTCAGAATTAAGTAGAGAGGGAGATGCAAGTATGACACCTAGGTTTTCTGACACCTAGGTCAGTAACCTCGCCTGAAATTCTATATGACAGTTTCAGAAAAGGAATAGGAACACAAAATAGCATATTCATAGCCAGACTGGAGTATCCTTAAAGAACAAGAGCACACAATCTTTTTTTCTTCTTCTGCTTAATAGCATTTCATTTTTTCCAATTACATGTAAAGATAGTTTTTGATATTCTGAATTCTAACTTTTTTCCTCCCTTCCTCTTTCCCTCCCCCAAGCAATCTGATATAGGCTATACTTTACATCATGTTAACTATATATCCACATAAGTCAAGAACACAGTCTTTTGGAAGACAGTTGAATTTGACGTAAACAAAAGGCAATTCACATAGCAGTAATATCTTTGAATCATGAGGTGGGTCACAACAGTCAAAATTAGGCATCAGACAATGATATAGGATAATATGGCACCCATTTAATTCAACAAACATTTATTAAGTTCTGCTTCCTCCATCATTTCTTTCTCCTCTTCCTAGTTTAACTGGCATGATTTGGGTGATTACAATTTTGGTGACAAAGTCAAAAGCATCACAGTCTGGGGCACAATGAATGCAGATTTCTCTATAGCACCAGAGCAGGGTATTATTGTGCTATATCAGGAACAGAAAATTTCTTTATAAAATTCTTGATCTGAGTCTTATTGGTCTTGACATCTATGATGAACACCATGGTAGTGTCTGTTCCCATTGTTCCTCGCAGTTGATTTTGAGCAGGGGAAACTTATTGATGCCATGGGCAATAACTTTGTTACTCATAGAGCAGTGGTGCTCAACCTGTGGGTTGCGACCCCTTTGGGGGTCAAATGAGCCTTTCACAGGAGTTACAGGGGTCGCCTAAGACCATCTGAAAACACATATTTCTGATGGTGTTAGGAACTGAGACACGGCTCCTCTATCCATCTCCAGGCAGGTCTGCCCACATGCAGATATGCCCACATACAAGTATTACAGGGTCGTGGCATTAGGAAGGTTGAGAACCACTGCCTTAGGTGGTGTTGGAATACTAGGGCTGCCCTGCAGATATGAAGTCTTGAGTTTCTGGAAGCTGAGAATCGTTTGGATTTTCTCCTTTTACTTCTCCTCTTCCTCCTTTTCTCATTCAACACCACTGCTTAGCCTTCAGGGTCTTTGGCTTGGTTTCTTTCCTGGGGAAAAGGAGATGGGATAATTTTCTTCTTTGCCTTCATTGCCATCTTTGAGGAGATGCCCTCACCTCTCTCTAGCTCGACACTTAACTCTTCTATGCCATCTCCAGAGAGCACAGGATGCTTCATTCCACCTAGGCTTGCCACTTAGAACACCTCCCACCCCATTTGAGAATTTTTCTTTTGGAGGGATTCCTTCTTTAACTTTCACACAAGCAAAATTCCTACTCCCTTGTGCTAGTTATTCTTGGGCTAAAGTAATTAGCAATATATTGTTAACTACTGGTGAATTTAACCCTCCCAGGGTCTGCTTGAATTTTAAAAGCAGAACTTGTTACCTGTGTTTCCCAAAGTTTTCAGATCTGAATCATTTCTAGGCATATTTTTCTGGTTGGTAAAACTTCTGCCCCTTATTTTTTTAAACCTGTAAACTTGAAAGAAATGCCTACTGTTATTTTCTCATCTTGAGGGCAGGGACTGCTTTGCTTTTGTCATTGTAACATCACTGCCAGGCACACAGTAGGCCCTTAATAAATGTTTGTGGAAAGGAAATGAATAGAATTACTGTACTAGAAGGCCAGAGCAAATAACTTGTAGTGAAGAATTTGGATATTTTATTAAGCCACAGTCATTTGGGTGGGAAGACACTGTATTAAACCCAGTGAGTATGAGGCAGCTATGGTGTAGGTAAGGGAGGAGTTCTTAATTTGTATGTGTCATGGATCCCTTGGAAGCCTATAAAGAATGGGAAGGGGAAGGAAATAAGCTTTTGTGGAGTACCTACTATGTGCTAGGTACTGTGCTAAGCACTTTGTATTATTTCATTTGATCTATGGACTTCTCAGAAAAGTGTTATTAAATGTACAAAATAAAATGCATAGGATCACAATGGAAACCAATTATATTGAAATAGTTATTAAAATACATAAGTATAAATGTATGTGTGTATATGTGTATGCATATATGTATATATATGTCTATACATGTATACATATACATGCATGTGTATGTATAGATATCTATAGCTATTTAACAAATTCACAGACCCCAGGTTAAGAATCTCTATGTAGGAGTGGCTAGGTGGCACAGTGAATAGAGAACTGGTGCTAGAATCAGGAGGACCTGAGTTCAAATGTGACCTCAGACACTTAGCACGCGTGCGCGCACACACACATACACACACACACACACACGCGCACACACACACACACAAAACTAGCTGTGTGATCTTGGGAAAGTCACTTAACTCCAATTAACTACCTTCTCCCATCCAAAAAGCAAAAAAAAAAAAAAAGAATCCCTATGTAATGGAAAGAAGACTTGGAGTAAGAGGAGCCATGTTCAAAACCTTACTTTCTTCCTATATGATCTTAGAAAAATTACTGCCTTCTTTGGGGTCTCAGTTTCCTTATCTCTCAAATAAGGGGCATTGGTCTAAAACATCAGTGTCAAGCTGAAATAGAAAGAGGCCCCATGCAAGTTACATATTAACTTAGAAAACCACAAAATAGCATTATCCATGCTGTATTGTATTTTTATTTATTTTGTCAAACATTTCCCAATTATGTTTAAATTTGGTTCAACCCTACTCTGGAGTTTGTGGACCAATTGTTCTGGGAGCCATAAGTTTGACATCTCTGGTAGAGTACCTTGAAGGGCCTTTGCTATTTTAAATGTATAGTAACAGCTCATATATATATATGCAGTCTCTTAAGGTAAAAGAACCTCCGAACCACACAATACTGTGAGTTAGGTGCTATAATATCTCCATTTTACAAGTGAGAAAATAGAATGAAGGGAGGTCAAGTGAACTGTTCATGGTTACTCAACTAATCAGCATCAAAAGAAGTACTATAAAGGAGCCTTTTCTGACTCCTATCCTATTATATGTGCTTGCCATATAATGATGATGATGATGGAGATGAATCAATCAACAGGTATTTATTAAGCACCTAACATGTTTTAGATATTGTTCTAGGCACTGAGAATACAAGGAGAAAAGTGAAACAGTTCCTGCCCTTGGTAAAGGCAATTAGTGAAGGAAGACAACACACACACACACACACACACAATGTATATGGCTGTGTATAAGAAAGAGTAAGAAGGCCATTGTGGTTGGACTGACTCTTGTGTGTTTGAAGTGGAGTATTATATAAATCTGTAAATTTATGTTACCAGCTTGTTAATGACTTTCAATACCAGAGGATTTTATATTTGATTCTGGAGGTAACTGGGAATTGCTGGAGTTTATTGAGTACAGGAAAGACATAGTCAGACTTGAGCTTTAGTAAAATCAGTCTAGGGGCAGCTGGGTGGCACAGTGGATAGAGCACTATTTCTGGAGTTGGGAGGACCTGAATTCAAGTCTGGCCTCAGATACTTACGAGCTGTGTTATTCTGTCTGGGCAAGTCACTTAACCCCAGTTGCCTTCAAAAAGAAATAAAAAAAAGAAAATTAATCTCACAGCTGTGTGAAAGATGTATTGGAGTCAGGGGAGCCATGGACAGGGATCTAGGCAAAAAATGGTGAAAGCCTGAGCTTGGCATTCGAAGGTGTGAATTTAAGAGATGATTTAGAAGCAGAAATGACAAAATTTGGCAAGTGATTGGATATGGGGCAAGGGAGAGTGAGGTGTCAAGAATGAGACCAAGGTTGTGAATCTAGGTCTCCTTGACAGAGATAGGGAAGACTGGAAGAAGAGGAGGTGATGATGGTAAGGATGATGACAAGTCTCTAATTAAGGGAGTGTGAGATGCAGATATTTTTGAACACAGGGACTTCTTGCCTATGAGGGCTTGTTGTCTACTCTGGCAGAATTCCTTCCCCACATACATGAGAGGAACAGGAGGCAGCAACTTGGCATCACACTTCTGAGAGACTGCTGATCCTTGTCTTAGAGAGAAGTAGTCTTTCAGATGTGGAAGCCATGCTAGAGTTGTGCTGGAGTCTGGTGCTAGGCTATCTCCTACAAGAAAACTTTCAGTCCTTGATTTGTAAGATCCATCGAATGTAGCAGTCTCAACTACTAAGAAAATTGACTTTGTTTCTTGAGAGCAAAATGTCATTCTCTATTTTTGTCTTGGCTAGAAATGAAAGAGAAGGCTTCCAAACATTTCAAACCCTCAGAAGTCTCCAGTTTGGATCAAATCATAAGAAAGATGAAGGCTGAGAAAGGGATAGGATTGAAGTCTTTAATGTGAAGGGTTTGAAGAGTGTGAATAGGGATTTGTTTTCCAAACTCTGAATGTTACAACTAAGGGGGACTCCTTGGAATTTGAAGGAGGCATTTTTTTTTTAATACCAGCTAGTAGGCAACTTATGGAACTCTTCATTTCAAGAAATGGTATTATAGAAAATATGAAGAAGCTCATGGAATAAATTAGTAGATGATTTATACATATATATTCTGCATCTGTCAAAGGAAAGAATGGAACTTGATGATGATGGCTTGCTGAGGCCACATTATACACAGTCTTCTTGGTGCCCCTCTGTCCCTCCTTAACGGCATGGCAGCAGATGAGTGACAGATAGAAGCACAGTGAAAAACAGACAAAAATGTCTGACTAGAAGTGAGAGGAGAGAGAGGAAGAATTAAGAAGTGCTTGTCTTTGTATTTCTAGTACCTAACACAATGCTTGGTGCATAATAGGTACTTAATAAACACATGTTGAATTAATAAAAGTCTGGAAGTTGTATTTCTTCAAAAGACCAAAAAGAGTTGAGTAAAATTGTTGTTTGCTTTGGCAAGAATTTCTTAGTTGAAGATCAAACATATCTGGGCAAGCAAAGGCAGATAACAGGAGAACAATAGATTGGCATATTAAAAAAACCCACAAAACCTTCCCTTAGCAATCCCTGACACCAGAGCCCTCTGACTAGTGAACAGGTGCAGCAAGCAAGCAATTTGTCACAACTGCTATGAGAGTTAGCTGAAATCTGAGAATCTCCATTTCAGAAAGGTATGGAAAGCAATGGGAATGTTCCAGAGCCTTGAAGAGATTACAATATGCTTGTGTTTATTCCAGAATCAATTAACAACTATGTGTGTACAAAAATGGAGTTTTATCTCCTTACCAGGAGCAAAGATAAAAGGGCTGGAAGAACTCCTCTCTACTGTCTAGGTTTTATTCATGAATATCTAGGTGGCACAGAGGATAGCGCTCTGGATCTGGAGTCAGGAAAACATGTTTCTGAGTTCAAATCCAATTTCAGACACTTATTAAATGTGTGATCCTAGCAAGTCATTTAACCCTGTTTGCCTCAGTTTCCTCATCTGTAAAATGAGCTGGAGAAGGAAATGGAAACCCACTCCAGTGTCTTTGCAAAGAAAACCCCAAATGGGGTCATGAAGAGTAAGACACAACTGAAAAGACTGAGCAACAAATTTTTCTTGAAAGGAAAAAGAGTGAAGAAATAATTTAGATAGAACATAGGAAAGGAAAAATTCAGGGAAGCAGAGCAAAATTGAAATATGTTTCAGGAGGTTAGAGTATAGAAATATAGATTGAAGAGCATAGAACTGACCCTTCTCACTAAGAAACCCCTATCTATAGACTGTAGAATGATGTAATGATAAATATGCACAGGTGACTTTAGAACACAGAGAAAAATATGGGATGTGAATAGTTGCTTCAAAAGGTGAGAGATACGAACAAGTTTTGTATTTCTGGACCAGGCCTTAGATGGGCTCTTGGCCAGGGAATTGGCCTGGGAAGAAATAAATTTTCCTGGAGCCTTGTGATTCTGATCAAGATGGCTTTCAGCTGAAAATAGAAGAGGAAAGAGAAAATTAATTAAATGCAATAATGTCTGAAATCAGAGATTTGTAGGCATTACCTAAAAAGACTACTCAAATGGATCTGTAATTTCATTGATTTGGGTGTTCCTTCCAATTATGCAGCTCAAAAGCTCTCTATGCCCGTCTACTCTGTATTGCTGTTCAAATTTTCTCAACAGTTCTCCATTGAGGGTTCACCCAGCAAACATGCTGAAGGTCTTCCTTGCTTTCTCCTGAAGTCAAGAGGTCATAGTAGAGCACCATAATTTATCTGTCCTCTCTTTCCCTTGCCACATGATCATTCTAGCCTCGTTTTCTTTGATGACACTCTTTACTCCTGTTGTACTTTGGAGATCCTTTTTAGTTAGTTATATACTTCAGCCTTCTTACATCCACCACGTGTATTTCCACTGAGCTCTGTGTGATGCTTAGCTTTAATTCTTTGAGACCAGTGGTATTCCAAATTTTGATGCTATAGAGCAGGCCTGAGCAACATTTGGCCTACGGGCTGCTTGCAGCATGCCAAAGGATTTCAGGCAGCCCATGAAAAATGTACAGGAAAACATCCTCTACATTTTTTTCCAGCCACCTGAAATTCTTTGGCGAGCCTGTGGGCTGTAAGTGGCCAGTGGGCCTTAGGTTTTGCAGGCCTGCTATACAACAACAGCAATAAAATATTTATATTGAGAAGATGGACCTTGTTATAGGAAGATTGGGGTCAGGGAAAGTGCTTAACAATTTCTCCACACTAATTCATCCCTCTCTTCTCTTCCCTTTCAAGTCTAGATCCAGCTTATTATCCATTTATTATTGCCCATCTCAGATATGCATAATGTTGGATAAACCCTATGGGGTATCCTTTCAGATGCATGTTAAAACTTGGGCAATAGATAGTCTTCATCCATTTGGTCTTTCCTGTGTAAATGAATATGCCAAATTCCTTTGAGTAATTACATATGTCCTCTAGGAGGCTTTGCGATGTATTAGGGCTTGAAGTCACCAACACAATGTTGTCCAAGAATAGAAGCCCGTGGAATAACACACTATCTTTGAGGATTTCCTCTTTGATTTAGACACTACGCTGAATCTCCTCCATCACTGTGGCAATATTTTTGTTGAATAAACATATCCTTATTTTACACCTCTTGATATTTACTATCAGAGTGTCCTCGAACAAAGGTTGTTTCTGTTATTACACCTTCAAAGACATCTTGCATGATTATTCCCTATGGCTAAGAGATTGTAAGAGTCTGTAAGGTGGCGTTTTGTTTTATTGAGTCAAATGATTTTTCGTAATTAACAAACAGTAAACACAATTGGGTCTAATGTTCAATCAATGGGCACCTAGGTGGCACAGTAGATAGATTGCCAGGCCTAGAGTTAGGAAGACTCATCTTCCTAAGTTCAAATCTTGCCTCAGATACTTCCTAGCTGTGTGACCCTGAGTAAGTCACTTAACTCTGTTTGTCTCACTTTCCTCATCATAAAATGAGTTGGTGAAGGAAATGGCAAAGCACCCCAGTATCTTTGCCAAGAAAACCCCCAAGGAGGTTATGAAGAGTTGGATATGACTAATATGACTGAACAAAAATGACAATAAAAATTCAATCAATCAATCAAAAAGCATTTATTAAGCTCCTTCTATGTGTGCAGTACTGTGCTAGGCGCTGGAAATATGAATGCAATAAATGAAATAAACTTAATCATAAGGAGTTTACTTTTCATAGGAAAGGCAACAAGGATGTGTATGTGTATATACATGTATGGTATAATTACAGACGTAAGATATTTGTAAATACATAAGATATATGTATATATTTATATCCTATACAAGTATCTGAGATATATTTATATATGTAGATCACATATGTATGCTATATTTGAATATACAGAATAAACATAAAGAGAAGAAAAAAAATAAATGCAAAGTAATTGAATATAAGGTAGTTTGAGACAGAAGGTCCTTGATCTATATACTGAAGGAAGAAAGGGATTCTATGAAATGGAGGTAGGGAAAGAGTATATTCTAGGCATAGGCATGGCAATAATAATAATATAATAATAGTTAACGTTTATATAGTGCTTACTGCCTGTGTGCCAGGCCCTGTGCTAAGCATTTTACAATTATTATCGCATTTGATTCTCACAATAGCACTGCAGGGTAAGTGCTATTATTGTCACCATTGTATAAATAAGGAAACTGAGGCAAACAGAGGTTGGGTAACTTGTCCAGGATCACATAGCTAGGAAGTGTCTGAGGTCACGTATGAACTCAAGTCTTACTGACTCGAGGTTTGATGCTTTATCCACTGAGCCACCTAGTAGCAAGTATAAAGGCACCCAGGCTGGAGAATGAATGTTATGTGCGGAACAGAGAAAAGACCAATTTGGCTGGATCTCAGAGTGTGGGAGGGGTGTAAAGTATAATAAGGCTGGAAAAATGGGTTTGGACAAGATTGTGAAGGTCTTTAAAAGCTAAACAGAGGAGTTTATATTTTATTCTAGAAGAAATAGGAACCCCTAAAAGTTTGCTGAGTATGGAAGGGACATGATGTCCCTTTTAAATCTATATATTCTTGACATCTTTTGTGAAATTATATATATATATATCATATATAACTGTATATACATACATACATACATACGTACACACTACACACATACATACACACACATACAATTATCCCTTCCACATTGCAACTTTTCCACTTGTGTATCAACAAGCACCCTAGCATACCTAGGGCAGCTACTAGCACAGGTTCTTAGATCTGCTTTTCTAAAGGAAAGCAACTCAAAATGGGTTAACAATCTTACTTTAATCAAGCATATATCATTTACCTAGTTCAGGGGGGAAAGTCAGCACCCTGAACTTCAGAGAATACAAACAGAAGTTACAAACAAACAGAAAAACAGATCAGCAGATGGCTTCCAGCGTCTGATCATTACATCAGTTACTTAGTCAGTTACCAGAGAGGGAAGCACCAACATCTGGGTTTTTCAAAGCCGGGGAGGGCTCAAAGGCTGCCCAGAGTCTTGTCTGGCCAAATCACACAACTCTTCTCAAAGTGAGCCCCAAACCAAAACCTCACATCAGGGCATATATATAGCCTTCTCCTGG
>CM053588.1:205177284-205189925 GCA_028646515.1 Pseudochirops corinnae | reverse complement strand
CCATCTTGGCTCCGCCCATCTTGCTTTTTTTGTAATACACATTGAACTTCATCTTTAAAGGGCTATATTGTAAAAAAAATCATAGTGAGTTAAGATTGATTTTGTTTTAATTATTTTATAATACCACTGGAGATAACTGAATGGATTTTGGGGAGGATGGTAGAATGGTGGTATGAGGAGTGTGTGTGTGTGTCTGCTTGGGGAAAGTGCTGTCAGCAAATCAGGTTTGAGCATCCCTTCTGCATGAAAACCAAACCAAATCTTCATCTCCTCCCATTCTGAATTTGGAAAGAACAGTTGCACACAACTAACCAGTGTCGGAGTGTAAGATATAAGAATGATTAGGAAAGCTAAAAGAAACTTATAGTTTCAAAGGAATGTTCTTTTCCAATAATTATCAGAGAAGTAATTAACAAGTAGGAGGCACCTGAGACAAAAGGATATGGGATGATGAAGATAAAGGATACGGTAGATTTCCATTTGAGTTCCTAGAATGAACTTAGCTACATGGATAAATGAATATTGAGAAAAGAACTCTATAGTGTTCCAGATGCCTGAAAGCTAGGGTTCCCTGACTCTGGGCTTGGTATTGTGCAGGAGACCTCATGCAGGCAAGTTTTGAAAACAAGTGTCCATAATTGGGAGGCTCACTGAAAGATCCTGTTTAATACTTTGATTTAGGGTCTTCCTCCAGAGACTTCAGAATTGAGAGAAAGAACCATCCCACTCCAAAGGTAAACACATTTTAATGTCTGGATCACAACACACATTTGTTTATTCATTTTGACAAGTATCAAAATTTTGGGCCAAAATGAATAAGCAAAGTGAACTCTCTGACCTAAGCCTCTAAATTTGTTTTCTTTGGAGTGGGATAATTTTCTTGCCAGAATGTAGTGGAAAGACTTCTGGGTTTGGAGTCAGGATGGACCAAGGTTCAAATAATTTCTCCAATATTTAGTAGCTCTGTAACCCTGGGCAAATAATATTTCTAAACTTCTTTTCCCATCAGTAAAATGGGCCTAATGGTGCCTGGAATAGCTGAGATTCTTAACCTGATAACCATGAACTTGTTTTAAAGATATTTTGATAATTGCATTTCAGTATTATATCATTTCCTTTGTAAATTTAGGCATTTTATTTTATGCATTTAAAAACATTATCCTGAGAAGGGGTCCATGGATTTATAGACTTTGCTAGACTGCCAAAGGAGTCCATGACACAAAAGTGATTAAGAGACCTTAACTCATACAGTTGTGGTGACCATCAAATAGGAAAAAGCATGTAACTTGCTTCATAAATCTTGAAGTTCTATTTAAAGACGAATGAATATTATTTTAAATATAATGTAATTTATCATCCATGTATGTCAAAGTGAGAGACATCATGACCTAGGGACCTTAATCTGAGCCTGGTTTTCTGGTACAATGGGTTGGTTTTGTCTTCAGGGAATTCATTTGCTGAAATCTTGGCTTGTCCCTGCTGCCTTTACCTAATTCTGCAGAATTGTATTGGAAAGATGAGAAGGATGGTCTGTTTGTACTGACAACATTAATAGGCTCTAGTACCATTAACTGACTGTCTCATAGAAAGTTAATGACAGGATAAAGAATAGAAGTCTCGATACCTAAAGTGATGTTTGCTTGCTTAGGCATTCAGCCCAGCTGTTTCCCAAAGTATAGAGTATATGACTGAATATCTTGTGGCCATCATGGATACCACTTTCAGTTTCTAAAAGGATCATAGAATTTAGAGCTGGAAGGGACCTTTTGGATTAGTTTCACCCAGAACACTGCCACAACTTACTTTATCGCCAATAGACAACACCTGTTCCTATAAGAGCAAGGAAGGGGCTAAAAACTCATATTTATTTTTAATTTTTTAGTGTCTTTTTTGCATTGAATCCCCCCTGATAACAAAGAAATAGTTAAGTAAAATCTAACCGACAAATTCACTTTGTCCTACTCTATGGGTACCATCCTTCACCTATAGTCTCCCCTTCTCTCTCTCTCATCCTCCATTTTTCTATTGAGAAGAAGAAAGTATACTTTACCATCTGTTCTCTGAAACCAAGAATGATTAATGTAATCTGAATTTGTCTGCCCTTTTGTCCAACAGCTCTTTTATATCTAAGTGCCACTTGCAGGCTTAAGTGACATTTGTGGTTGCTATCAGAGGAGTGCATAGATGGTGGATTAGGTGGGCACATCTTGAGGAAGCATTACCATTGGCTTTTCCCTTTCCCCTCAGGAGTATGTCGTACTCATACTCTACACAGACCTATGTGTATTGTGCCAATGGGAAGTAGTAGACTTAGGCAGAGAAGAAAAGGAAGAGAGTGAAAGATAAAGGCAGTAGGGAAGGAGAGAGTGAAGGAAAGAGAAAAGAATGTAGTTAGTGTCCATGGTAGGAAATGGAAAGTGCTGCTAATAATGGTATAAGATGTTTCTGGTGCCTAGACCCTGTTTATGGGGCGGCTAGATGGCGTAGTGAATAGAGTACCTGCCCTGGAGTCGGGAGGACCTGAGTTCAAATCTGACCTCAGACACTTAACACTTACTAGCCGTGTGACCCTGGGCAAGTCACTTAACCCCAACTGCCCTGCCTTCCCCCCTCCAAAAAGTAAAAGAAAAAAGAATCATTAGTTGACCTCTTCAGAACAGTTAGTCAGTGCCCAAAGCTTTGCTAAGAACTGGCGATAGAAATGCAAACTGAGATAGTTCTTGCCCTCAAGAAGTCAAGTAAAATCAAGTCAATAAGTATTAGGAACCTGCTTTGTGCCAAGTACTGTACTAAGCCTTGGAGATAGAAATAAGGACAAAACCAGTCTCTGCTCTCAGGACCTTGCAGTCTAACAGGGGAGACAACATGAAGACAGCTATGTACGAGATATGCACAGAATAAACTGGGGACAATCAACAGAGGGAAGGGGCTAACATTAAAGAGAATCTAGAAAGGTTTCATGTGGGAGGTAGGATTTGAGATGGGACTTGAAGGAAACCAGGAGAGCAATAGAAAAAGGCTTGCCTTTATGGGCTGTTTGTAATTGAGTTTTTTTAAGGGAGAAAACGAGTGCAATTGTTTCAGTCTTCCCTAATGAGGAGAATGATCTGGAAAAGAAAATGAACTGGAAATAGAAGAACAAAGATACTTAAAGGGGAACCGAAGTTCAAGATAAGTGAGGAGACAGTGACAGCAAAAAGCTGCTGTAAATGACTTCAAGTCTCCTGACCCAGATGGATTACATCCCAAGATACTGAAAGAACTTTGTAGATGGAGCTGCTGAATTGTGTTGGTGAGTACTGAAAGATCAGGGAGAAAATCAGGGCGAATGTTGCTCCCATTTTCAGAAAAGGAGGAAAGGATGGATTCTATGGTGAGCCTGACATTGAGCCCAGCAAAATTTTAGAAGGGATTATTAAACAGTTGGTTTGTTAGTGCTTAGAAAGGGAAATGGTGATTAGTGTCTGAGCCCACAGCTGCAATGCCTTCAGTTGAGTAGGGGGTGTGGTTAACATGTCACTAGTCACAAAATGATGCTACTTCCAGCAGATCCCTGAGTGAAGCAAATTGTCATCTGACTGGGCTACCTCCTGTGCTGTTTTCTCTTCCTGCTTCAGTCTGGTTCCCTGTGCCTTTTGACTCCTGACATGTAAATCTCTGACTATTCCTTCCTGTGTTTCCCCGTTTTAACTCCTGGGCTTGCTAGTTTCTTGGAGGCAGACTTTCTAGCTCTGGACTTGACTCAGATTTTATAGTTGGGCTCTCTTGATGTCCTGGTTCTCTCTTGTTTTGTATTTGTCTTGCTCTCCAATAGTTAGTTTATTCACTTAATTATCTGGCAGAATAGATCTGTGACCTGTTAATCTCTAGTGCTACACTGACCATTGAGAGGATGTGATAATTAGAAGGACCCAGCATAGGTTCACTACAAACAAATCTTGTGAAAATAATTTTGTTTTCTTATTTGACAATGTTACTAGACTGGGAAGGCCTGAAAATATCGTGCCTTTCCTATGAGAATTGACATTTTATATGTTGTTTATTATTTTGCATATGGTCTCTCCCCTATTCCCTACATTAGGATGTAAACTCTTTGAAGGTAGGAACCCTGCTTTTGCCTTTCTTTGATTCTGAGTGAATGTCACAGCCCATAGTAAATGCTTAAAAAGTGTTCGTTGCCTGAGTGACTGAATCTTTTTTCTCAATGAGGCATTTGATGATGTTACTCATGTTACCCTTGAGGACAAGAGGCAGAAATGTGGGTTGGATGATGGATGATAAATTAGATATATTCATAGCTGGTTGAATGGCCTTAATCAAACTGTCTTGATTAATGAATTCCTAGTGGCATCCCAAAGAGCTCTGTCCTCTGTTCTGTTATTTCAAAAAGATATTAGATTGGATAAAGACAGATATTAACTATCCATATCAAATTTGTCAAAATCAGAAAGCTGAGAAGTTTAGTTATTATGTTAGATGTCAAAATCAAGATTCTAAAGGATCTGGAGAGATTGGACCAATAGAATAAATCTAACAAAATGAAATTTTAAACCAATTAAAACAAACAGATTAAGACAAAAGCAAAGTCTTACATTTTAGATTGAAAAATCAACTGTCCCAGGACTGAAAGGGAGATCTGACTTAGGAAATCCCATAAAAAAAGCAAGGATACATTAATTGATTACAAGCTCAGGATGAATCAACAACATAGGTTATGGCTACCAATATATCAATATGATCTTAGGTTTTGTTACTAGAAGTTATATCTATAATAAATAAATACTGTGAAAAATTTGGAGAACTACACTTTAAGAAGGATGTTGACAAAGAGGGGAAAGTTAAGAGGAGGTGATCAAAGTCCTGTCGGAATTTGAAACCATATCATATGGTGTACAGTAGTATAGCCTAGAGGGATTTATTAGCTGTTTTCCATTATTTGTAAGACTACAATCTGGAAGAGGGAGTCAATTTATCATATGTACCTCGAGAGGTCTGAAGTAGGACAAAGGAATAAAAGTCCTAAACTGGGGATGGGAAATCTGAGGCCTCGAAGCCACGTGTAACCCTCTAGGTCCTCAAGTGTGGCCCTTTGACTGAAGCCAAACTTCACAGACTTATTCTTTGTGGCATTCCTCATCCCTGTCCTAAACCAAAACCAAATTTTGCTTTAGTTTTAAGAATAGTTTTTAAATAATTAGGGCTGTCCAAAATGGGATGAGTTGGCTCCAAAGATAGTGGATTCCTAATCAATCAATCAGCAAGCACCTATTAAAGCACCTATATCAGTTACTTTGCTAAGTTTTGGAGATACAAAGTGAAAACAAAAACAGTCCCTGTTCTTGAGGCCTTATTTTCTTTCTTTCTTTCTTTCTTTCTTTCTTTCTTTCTTTCTTTCTTTCTTTCTTTCTTTCTCTCTCTCTCTTTCTCTCTCTCTTTCTCTCTTTCTTTCTCCCTTCCTTCCTTCCTTTCTTTTTATTTTTTCAGTTTACATCATTGATTTTCACAAGATTTTGAGTTACAAATTTTCTCCCCATCTTTCCCCTACCCACCACCCTAAAATAGTGATCCCACTGTATAACCCTTCACCCAATCTGCTCTCTCCTATGTCCTCACCCTCACCCCTCTGACTTTCTGGTAGGGCAGGATGGATCTCCCTACCACAGGTCACTTATCTTTTTGGGTACAATTTTAAGACTAAGTTATAGAGAAGATGCTGACCCCAGTTGGCAGGGGAAGTTTTCTTACCTGAGAGTTCCTTGTACCAATGACATTACATGCCTAGTCCCTATCCTTAGCCACTTGAAGGAAGCTAAAGATTCTAAGAGGTGGAGGGGAGGGAGAAGTATTCAAGAAAAAGCTGGCTTACCACCTGTTAGAGAGGTTTTCCTTGGGAATTCAGGCATGGGCTAGTGAGGTTGGATCAGATGACCTTTGAGGTCCTTCTTAAGTCTGAGATTCTATGATTAATAGCACATATAGCAATTATAAGTTATTCTCTTTACATCCCCTCCCCCCACCCCCATACATTGGAGGAGTGTTGTCACAATTTCCCCTTCTACTCCATGTAAGAACCCAAACCTTATTAGGAGCAAGAGTACAGGTTCAAATTGTAGGGGCCAAAATGGAGTGTAGGAGCCCAGAAGAACTTCCTAAGAACAGGATCCCAGGTGTACAGTCATTATAAACATGATGGGCCTCTGTCTCTGCAAATGTTAGATAAATGAAAACTTTTCTGTTATAAATACATTCTTCCCTACAGACAGGGGGATAGATTAGATGACCTCCTCTTGTAGTCTGCCTCTGTTGTTTAGGAAACCTAAACTCCCAAACTCACTGTAATACCCTCAAACACTGAATTCTATTCACACAATTGGAAATAAAAGCGTCCCAATTTCTTTTTCTTCAGCTCCCTCCTCCCCTGCCCCCAAGAGCTTAGCAGCTAATAGGAAGCAGTCATGGGCAGCTGGACATGTTTTAAGTATCATTATTTACAGATTGCTCTGGTTGGTCCACATGAAATCTGAAGGCAAACTGTACTCTCCTTTGTTCAAGGTAGATAACTAGTTAGTGCCCTGGACCCTCAGACAGACTGCCACTTCCTTCAACTCCGGGGCAAATACTTGTGCAAAATCTGGCTGGCTAAGGCCCTGCTTCCCTCCAAGGAACAAACAGGGTGGAAATTCCTGATCTGCCTGAGTATCATCAGTAATCTGACCTGAAGTCTGTTACCTGAATACTAAAGCCTTGGGGTTCACTGCTTAAACATAATACCAGAGAAAAGAAGCAAAGCAGTAAAGAGACCCTTCTTAAACTTTGCAAATGTCATACACTATTTATATAACATTCACCACTTTTATTCTCTTCAGTTCCTGGATTTTGTTAGGGAGAAAGGAACAGGCACCTTAAGCCAAACTGCATTCCTGCAGGTTTTAGGTTACAACCCCTCCTCTTCAGGCTGCTCTGCTGATTGTATAGACATTCTTAGGGGCTGACTGCCTCACAAACAATTTGAATTCTATTTCTTGGATAATTCCTTGAAACTGTTTTTTTTTTTTTAATAGCTTCAGGAGAAGAACAACAAAAAGGCACCCCTCTCTATTTAAATAAATAAACCAACCCTAAAAGACATGTTGCTATCTGCTGGAGATGGAGACTTTGAAATTCTTTCAGTCTGTGTCATTCATGATGAGTTTTAATTATTTCATTTACTTTTATTTTTCAATTAACAAGCATTTATTTTCTCTCCCACTTCTCTAATTTAAAAGAAAAAAAAACTCTTGTAACAAATGTGCATTATCAAACAGAATAAATTTCCACATTGGCCATGCCCAAAATGTAAGTAGGAGCTTTAATTTTTTTTTAGATTGAATCTGACTTTTTACAAAAGATCACCTTTGAGAAGACTAGACTTAACTGAGGTGTCAATTATGTGGGTCATGTAGTCACAAAATGACAGATTGGAGCTGGGTCTTCAGCTTCAGAAAAGTAGCTTCAGAAAAGCAGATATAGATATTACAAGGCACTAAAAAGTAGCTACCCACAGAACCTAATTTTCACAACTTTACCTAAACCATGCTAGTTAAGAAAAGCAGACACAAATCACTTCCCTCTACAGAGAAGAAATAATATGACTCATCAGCAAAGCAATACAAAAAGGATTGTTTATTATGATATAATCTCACAGATATCTTTTGTTTAAACTGTCTTAAAGGTTCTGACATTTAATTAATTTTAGGTCCAGGTTGTTTTAGAGTACTGTTGCACATTTGAAGCTGATGTTAAAAATCAACTAGTCCAACATTTCTCTCCTACTGTGCTGTGTCAATGATTACCATAAGTACTCAGACCATAGTTGTAGTATCATGGATTTAGAGCTGGCAAGGACCTGAAAAGCCAATTCCCTCAGTTTACAGATGAGGAAATGGAGGCCCAGAGAGATTAAATTACATATAAGTAATAAAATGCAGGAGCAGGATTTGAACCTAAGTCCTCTGGCTCCAAATCCATCACCCTTTCCCCTGTACCATGAAGAAGATCAGTAGAGTTACCATGCATGGTTAATTCTAGTATAGTGGGTAGTGATGGCTCTGGTGCCTGTAAGTGGCAGCTGTGGCATTTTTGTGTGTGTGCATTCTACCTTTTTTCAACAATGGCCATTCATTCATTTGATAAACATTTATTACGTAATTTTGTTGTTCAGTCATTTCAGTAGTGTTCAACTCTTTGTGATCCCCATTTGGGGTTTCCTTGGCAAAGATACTGGAGTGATTTGTCATTTCCTCCTCTAGCTCATTTTACAGATGAGGAAACTGAGGTAAACAGGGTTAAATGACTTGTCCAGGGTCACACATCCAGGAAGTGACTGAGGCCAGATTTGCTCTATCTACTAAGTCACTTAGCTGTTCTATTAAATAGTATACATGTAAAAACCTGAGTGAGTGGTGTGGACCTGGAATCAGGAAAATGTGAGTCCAAATCTGACCTCACACATCACACTAGCAGTGCAATCCTGAGAAAGTCACTTAATCTCTGCCTTAGTTTCCTCATTTGTAAAACAGGAATACTAAGAGCACACTCCCTCCCCATCACATGTACAATAGTTGTAAAGTACTTTGTGAATCTTAAAGAACTTAATTATTACTGTTAGTGCACTGGGAGCTAGGACACCTAGATTCTAATTTTGGCCTTGTGACTAACTGGTACATCATTTTACCTCTGAGGGCCTCAATTTCCTCATCTGTAAAATAAAGAGCTTGGACTAGATGATTTCTAAGATTCCTCCTAACATTATTTTTTAAGAGTTTTAACTCTGTCTCTGTCTCTTCCCCCTTTCCTCTTCCATTTTTCCACTGCCTGTTTTATCTACTTTGCCTACCTCTCCCCTCGTGCCCCCAATCCCTAAGGTCTGCCAGTGACTCACTTATGGCCCCACTAGTGGTACTAAGGGCTAAAGAGTTTTGCTGATCCTGGCTCTTATAGTTGTTGTCCAGAACCCCTATAATCTCTAATGTCTGTCACTATATTTCTAGTAAGAGAACTCTTGGCTACGTGTCTGTGCTGCTTTTTGTCCTCACCTTGACAAAAAGGATGAGATTCACAGCTTTGCTCTGTAACTTGGTTTACTGTTAACAGCAGTTTCTACCTCTCCCCCCACCCTCCCCAGCAGCTGTTCTCATTCTTCTAACCACTTAAAAAAATCTTGAATTTGGATATACAGTCACTTTGCTCCTCTTCAGAGATCCATCTATAACTGTCATAGCCTTTTCGTTCCTCTCTTTTTGCATAGGTTTCTTTTATGTGCAAAGCGATTTGCATTTGTCTTTAATTCTTAATTTGCCTTTGCATTTACTCTGGATGTAAAACACAGCAGAATTTGCATTTTCTCTTCATTTCCATTCCCAGGGACTGGAGCTGTCTAAGGTGTAAACCATAGATATGTAGTGGAGCTAGTTTGCTGAGCAGGGAAGTTTAGCTTGGATGAACTCTTTTCCACTGTGTTTCAGATGTCCACAATCGTGTGAATAGTTTGTGTTTTTGATCCCCTGGTCATTGAGTTCCATTGGCATTATATCAGGCTTTAAGCCTTCAAGTCATTGCAGTTTGTGTTATTTCCTCAGGACAGGCAGCTTAGTGGAATGTAAAGAGGCAAAAATTCAGGACACTTGGGTTCTAATTCTGGTTCAACCACTAGCTAATGATGTGACCCTTAGATTAGTCATCCAGTCACTTAACATCCTTAGGTCTTTGATTTCTCATATGTAAAATGGGGCTAATAGTATCTCTTGACTATTTCACAAGGTGGATGTGAGGACTGAATGAGATTACAGAGGTGAAAATACTTCAAAATGTATAGTTTTAAATTTATTTCAGTACTTTTGGTGCAATGGAATGTGACCTTGGGCAAATTTCTTTATCTTTCTTGGACCTCAGTTTCCTTACCCATAAAATGAGAGTGTCTCTTCCAAGGTCCCTTCTGACTTCAGATCTAGGATCCTATGATCCTACTTCAAGAATTGTGTTTTCCTTGGTGTGAACACTCCTTCCACTGAGACAAATTGCAATCCTCTTATAACTCAGTAGAAGATGTTTGAGAGTTGTTATAGGGTCAAAAATTCATCATCCTCAGACTAACCTGGAGATGATCTTCTCTGCACTTAGCTAGACTGGTCCTTGAACACAGGTATACAGTCTGTCACTGGGCTTATACTTAAAGTATTTTTAGCATGGTAAAACCTACCAGAGCTTCAGCTCAATTCAAGCGGCCTTTAAGGACTCAGGGTCTCCTTGATGCCATGATAAAGAATTCAAGTATGACTTGAATGGAAAAAATAATTTGTGCCAATATCTCTGATTTATTTTTGGGGGCCTGTGGTAATCTCAGTAGGCATAGCTCAGATATAGATGGTTCTAGGTTAGATTTACAACATAGCTTTATCACTTTCTCCCATTTTGGTGCATACTCTGTGTAGATACTGGAGCATCATATTTGACAAAAAGACATTTCTTGGACCACCTTGTTCATCATAATGAATATATGAGGGGAGGAAAACCCAGGCCCCAATCTTTCTTTCTTTCTAACTTCTAGTCTAATTTTGTTTGTTAGAGTCCATCAATGAACTCTTCTATTTGGTTGCTCTTTGATGAGTGGCTATTTGGTTGAAATCTGAGCTTTGTTCTATGAAGTTTTACTGACAATCAGCACCCTGTTTCAAATCAGATGAAAGGTTCCCATTAGCAAGGAGAAAAGAGAACTGGAGTAAAAAAAAATATACCACAATTCACTTCAGTTTACCCTTGAGTATTCTCATCAGTCACTTTGAGAAGAGAACATTTCAAAAGAAAGCAAAAAAGTCTTATGGCTGAAATTGGAAATTGCACTACATTGACAATAAGCATTAGATTAAATTACTTTTCATAGAGGGACAGTGGATAGAAAAGATACTTTATCTCCCAACATTCAATTAAAAGCCTGTTCTCTGGATCAGCTTTTGCTACATTATAAATTGTTGAAAAAACAGTTCATGGCATCTATAATATCTTCTATTGCAATACACATAGTAGTTGTCTGTTTCCCTCCAGGGAGAAGAAACTCTATTCTGCATAGTTTAATCAGCATAGACCAGGGGTTCTTAACATTTGTGTGTGTGTGTTGTATCCCTTTGGCTATCTGGTGAAACCAACAGAACCTTTTCTCAGAAGAATGTGTTTAAATGAATAAAATAAAACACAGGATTATAGAGAAAATCAATTCCATGAAATACAATGATTAAAATATATATTTTTTAAAAAGTTCACAGATCCCAAGTTAAAAACTCTTAGTTTTTCCCTTGTTGAGGGAACAGAAGATGAAGGCTTAAAATCCTAAGACATTTATTTTCTCCACCTCCACCTCAGAGATTATTCAACAGAAGGGCTCCTAGGTAGTCCAAAGAGGTATTTGAACTTTCTAAGGAGACCTCTGGTGTCTAAGCAAGGATGTTTCTTTGAGGGAACCCTAGCCCAGATGGCTCTGGGTTGAGAAAAAAACTGTAAAATATGAGTTATAAGTTGTGAAACCTGAAACATAGAATAGTTGGTTACATTGAGAACTAGTCAAGAGGTATTCCCTTGTTGAGGACCCACCATCCCTCAGTCCCTTTGATAACATCCCTCTAGACGTGATACTCCTTTTTGGGCTGAAGATCTTGTGTTATTCAGTATACAACTCCTGCCCAAATTGTTTTGGAGGAAAAGGAAAAAAAGATTTCTGGAGGCAGTCTTATACTACTAGGCTTAATATCTGGGAAGGCAACAAATAAAAAAAAAAACCAAATTAAACTTTAGATCTTTCCAGAAAAAAAGGGGGGGAGGGTCACCTAACTGTTGAAAAAGTAAAGAACACATTTTGACTGATGATTTAAGAATACAAAAGTCTATATTTGATAGGTAGTTGAAGGCCAGTGTATTTTTGATGAGCATGAACCAGAAATCTGGTTCTAGTCCTGACTCAACCACTAGCAAGCCATGTGACCCTTGGACCAATCATTTAACCTCTCTGGGTCTCATAATTTTTTTCTCCCCCTAGAAAAAAACAGAAAGCTACCACATGTGTTGCAAAGGAAGAGACAATAGATATTATGAACCATTTCTCCCCCCCCCCCAAAAAAAAATTATAATGTAACCACAGCTGGTCTAGAGCAGAGATGTCAAACATGGCCCACTGGCCATACTCTGCTTACAATACTCTGGATTAGACCTGAACTAGACTAAAATCTAATGGGGAAATATTTAACTGAATAAAAATTTAATAAAACATAGATAACACTACATTTTAAAATTAAGTCAATGTGCAGCCTGCAGGGATACTTATATATGGCATAGTCACCCACAATTTCTACTTGAGTTCAACTCTCTTGGTCCTAGAGTACAGACTTTTCATTGAATTTTGGACCACAAAGAGTCTTTTCTGTCTTCTGCCCCTTTATGGTTCTCTGGTCATTCAATAGTTCTAGAAAGGTTCTTCCTTGTAATCTTTTTAAGTGCATGAGTCACTACAATTTCCTTTCAAACTTTGTTGGCAATCTTCTTCAATATTATTTCCTAATTCAAGATGGAACTTTAGAAGATTAACCCATTACTGTATTTCCCTTATTTCCTGGGGG